>CM052704.1:97830665-97888270 GCA_028551405.1 Uromys caudimaculatus | reverse complement strand
TCTGGGGGAGTATTTGCTGGGAAGGAAGTCAGTTGTCTCCCTCGGGAGTGGGGCCCTCCACTTGGGCTGCTGGCAGGCTTTTGCTTACAGCTGGCTCTCAGATGTGAGCGCATTTCCACCCCACCCTCCTTGTCTTCTTAAGGGAGCCCAGTTTCTGAGCTGCTGGCTCCTAACTGCCTCTTTGGGACGTGGAGCCATTGAAATGTAAACTAAGCGGTGTAATTAAACAAACCGGGTCCCCAGTGGTCTGGGCTGGATGCAGCCAGAATTGCTAGTCTGTATAGTTTTTGCAGCACTGAGCTCCTGCAGTGCAGAGGCTAAATCTGTCACTGGGTCCCTATGGTAACATCTTACCTGCAGCAGATGGCCTGACTCTTGGTGAGCAATGAGTGTACCAGGTTCTCCCTAGTAGTTCTAGCCAATGCCTTCCTCAGTTTGAAAGGTGGCTTCGGAAGGCCAGTGTAGCATTTGGAATTGTTCAACAACCTCAGGGTTAAAGCATCAAGTGCTTCTTATTAAAAAGAGCAGGCAGATGCAAGCTTGTTGTGTTACCATGGTGACCTGGGCTATAGTCTAAAGAAGTTACAAAGACAGATTTAGATGTAATGGTAAAAACTAGTGATTTTCCTGAGCTGTGCCTTGTTTTGGAAGGAAGTGCTGGCTCATGCCGCGCCACGGGTGAGCTCATTGGCTCACAAGGCAGTCCTCCCTAGCCTTTCTCACTCTTTTCCTCTTTCTCTCTCTTCAGAATGGTAACACTGCCCTGGCGATTGCTAAGCGGCTGGGCTACATCTCTGTGGTTGACACCCTGAAGGTTGTAACTGAAGAAGTCACTACCACTACCACGGTGAGTACCCAGACAACGGATCTGCTCCTGTCCTCTTGGTTTTCCCGCCACATACTTTTCAGTCAGTGTTTGCAGCTTCTGTGTCAAACTTCTTTTGTTGAATGCAATGTGGAATAGACTCAGGAATATGCAGCTACAAACGTGTTCACTGGTGGATATGAGGGTTTTGTCTTTTACTCAATATAATTTCAAATAAAATACATGGATGTAGCTTTATAACTATAGAAAAGAACCCTTCCCCTGTGGCTTTTTTTGTCCTGTCTCCTCTGTCTCTTTGCTCTAGTTGTGTGTGACACCTACTGCTGGCAGAGAGGTAGCACACCCTGCAGCCAACTTCAACTTGGCCCAGAGATCAGGTGGCATCTGAAAAGACCCCCTGACTAGTCAAATGCACTTCTGCACACAACAAGACATCTTTTCATTTCTTCTTTTCCTTCTTATGCCTGATAATTTTTTTTTTAGAATAAAAAAAGAAAATTGCAGATGTCTAGTGCTGCCTAAAGTCCTTTATTTCCATGGCTTTAAACTGCCTATTGATCTTTGAGGAGGCACAAGTCATGATCACTGGCCTTTGCCAGAAAAAGTCCCAAGAGCAAGCCTGACAAGGAGGCGTCCTGATTTCTGCATAGGCTCCAGGGAGATTTCTTTTTTAAACTTTAACTTAAGCACAGACTCTATGAACAATGGCTTTTACATTCATCTTTGTAGACATTCATCTTTGTAGAGAAACAACAAAACATGAGATGCTCTCTGGAAACAATAAAACCACAAATCGACAACAAAGTATTCAGAATAAGGTTCTAGTAAATGGTCCCAGCTAGGACTGCTGCATGCACTGTTTGGGAACACTTGATTCTTTTAATCGATGGGAGGGAGAAGAAAGGAATTTTGTTTCACGGGCTAACGGAAAGTCCTGGTTGACAGCCATTGAAGTAGACGGAATACAGTTGATGTGGCATGCAGTTTTAAATAGAGTGGAGTATGAATAATTAATGAGCTGCACAATGTCGGCTGAACTTCTAGAGGGGGAGGCAGCTGACTGCTCATTTTTCAAGCAGACCCATCACCTTTAGCCAGCACACAGTAGTGGTAAAGATCTAAAGTATAGGTATAGATTTGGTAAATTATATACAAGAAAAGTCTAGTCAATGTTCATCACCCATTTTTTGATCATTATTTATGGCCAGGGCTTTTTTTTTAAATTAAAATTATGTTCTATTTAAACATTTCAAATTAATTCAGGAAAAAAGCCCAGGTTTCTCCAATGTCATACAATGAGATGGTATGCGTTCCCATTACGTGTTGCTTAAATGTAGATAAATGTGTCTATCTCCTATTTTCCCGTGGTAAGAGTATTTAAAGTCTTTTTGTATGGCTGAATCTTAATTGCTTTAAAAATATGGGGTTTTTTGGTAAGAGGAATGTCTTCCTGTGAAGGCCTACTTGGCTATGTCACCTCAGAATAGCGTGCACATTAGAAAGAAGCAAAGACTTTAGTGGCAAGATTGGCTGAGCACATGTACTGTCGAGTCTTGGGGTTTTTTGTTTGTTTGTTTGTTTGTCTACTTTGTTACTCTTCTACACTGGGAAGCATGGATCTGTGTTTTTACTGAATTGCCGCTAGATAGCGGCCTGTGGCTCTTTCCCTCTCTTGGCCCTCCCTACTCCCCTCTCATTCATTTTGCTAAGTAACATTTCTTCTTTACTAGAGGAAAGATGTTGAGAGGCCTCTGTGCAACATGCTGAAAGCAGCAGTGGTTCTAACCCAGCTCCTCTGCCCAAGCCAAGGAGGGTGGGTGAAGGGGCGTGGCACAGAGGAAAACTATATTCTTCTTTTTACACCAACAATATTGTGAAACTTCGTATCCTATTTCCAAGATTTGAGGTACAGAACAAATTATTTTAAACATAAAGATAGGTATTATCAAACAGAAACAACTAGCACTTAATATAAACGTTCTAATTACAAGGCTGAGAAATGGCTCAGTGGCTAGTGCACTTGCCTTACAGGTGGGGGAATTAATTTGGACCCCGAGATCTCATACTAATGCACATCTGTAGATCTGGTTCTCCTCTGATAACATTGGAGGTGAAGGCAGGAGGATTTCCAGAATCTGGAAGACCAGCTAACAGGGGTTTCACAGCAGCAAACAATGAGGTCCTATCTCAAACAAGGTGGACAGTTAAGACTGACAACCCTAGACTACCCTCTGAGCACTTTGGTGTGTGTTCTGCAGTTACACACGTAAAACGTATCCCCCAACACACATTGCTGATTCTTAAAAAAAATGCTATTTAACATCTCTAAGCACGCTATCTGATGGCTTGTCAGAAATCAAATGTACAGGACATGCAGGGAAGGTCCTATCTCCAACAGTTAGCTCAAATCCAAGGTCACTGCTTTTAGAATATTTGAAGAGTTCTTGGTTTTTAATTATTCCAACTTCATTATGTTTTATACATTGCTATATTATTATTTATGTTCATTTTAATGCTAAACATTATTTGAAAAAACACTATACTTAGAATTCAAATTTCTAGGTGAAAAAGCCAATAAACTGTAAATAACACATAGAATATCAGATTTCAGCTAATGTATATCACCCACATTAAATAAACCATCTTCCCTACACTACTTTATCTGAAGGGGTTGTTAGTGGTGTCTTGGCTTGTGGCTGTAGTTTCATATGTATGGGTATTTTGCTTGCATGTCTGTCTATGCAACATGTGTATGCCGGGTACCCACAGAAGGCATAAAATCCTCTGGAACTGGAATGCCAGATGGTCGTTAGCCATCATGTGGGTGCTGGGAATTAAACCCAGGTCCCCGGGAAGAGCAGCCAGTGCTCTTAACTACTGGGCCATTTCTCCATCTCAATGGCTACCTGTTTTGATCCTGCTTTATCTTTATTTTTTCATTCCCTGCTTTATCTTTATTTTTTCGTTCCCTTAATTGGCTCCTGATAGACTTGCGGGTTTGGTTTGAGAAATGGAATTTAAAAGCTAAAAAGTGTGGATGGGTTTGTCGTGCACTTCCCTTTGGGACGAGATATGCACTCATTCTTCTCCATATTTTCTTCTCTCCATAGGGTGCTATCTATGATACCTCAGATAATTAGTATGTAAGATTAGTAATGTGCTAGATGTGGAGAGACACATCTGGAATTCAGTTGAGGCTGCTGGATCACAGAGGCTAAGCATGCCAATACAATTAATCTTGATTTCGCCGAAAAGCAGCTTAGCCAAAATTTTGTGAAAGAACGATTCCTATCTAGTTTTCAACCAAAAATATCACCCAAGAAATATACTTTATTGGTTTTAGATGGTATGTCATATTTAATGTCATTTTCTAAAGTTTACTGATTTACAACAAAGAAAGAAAGAAACAAACAAAAAACAGCGCTCTGAGGATAGCAAGCAATGCCAAGTATTTCATAATGAGGTCTAGTGAATGAAATGGTCCATGGTGAGGTTCCTGTTAAACATGGAATTGTAGCCGCACAAGTGATGGGCACATCTCTTGTCGCTTGCATTTAGAGGGTGTGCCACTTGTGCAGCCACGTGAGTTCCCTTGAAGAAAGGAAACTTCTCTCCCAAGTTCTTTACCCGAGTATGAATGCAGGCATTGTGTGAGAGCAGAACGGGGCAGCGGATTGATTGTGAGGGAGAGCTGGTGCTGCCCAGATTGCCCAGACTCCGTGGAATCCTGGCTTGTTTCCTTAACCTTGGCTTTTCTAAATTAACACTGAGAGACACAGCCGGGGAGGCGAGGCGTTCAGCATTGTCCTAGGATGAATTCCCTGGAAGTTTGCCAGAATAGGGGCATACTCCCAGCAGCAGTAGCCAACAGCCACGGTCCACTAAGATGAGAGAAACTCTGAGAAATGACTCGTACCTCCACGTCATCCTCAGTCATCAACTGTTTTATATTGTTTGTATAATTTTAAAATAATGTATTATGTGGCGAATAATCATTGCTAAGTAGAACATAAATTATTTAATAAATTAATCAGCTGACTAAGTCCGGTTAGTTAAGCATACAGTTTTCCCACACACAGGGAAATTCAGATATTATCCTGTATTTATAAAACACCATGATAACAGTTTATATTTTATTTTCTATACTTTCCCATATCATGATGAGTAACTCATTGTCTGACTTAATTATATCTCATTAATCTTGTGTGTAGCGTTCTCCTTATTTTAACTTTTAAAGCAGCTTCCTATCTTGACCATAACATCTTGGTTTCTGCAGCAGATCTTTGAATTATACTTTGCTCTCCATATACTGTTCAAATGCAGTTGTTTAAAATAATATGTGTATTTCAGTAAACAAATATTTTAGAGATATTTTATTTTAAAAGAAAATTGTATATTACATAGAATTACATTATTCATGAGTAGGAAGGTTTATTTATGCATTCACAAACATTTGCTGATGCCCTGTAAAGGTTGGGAGTACATCAACTTCAAATACATGCTACAAATTGCATTTTACATTAAGGGCACTGTGAGTATTCAGAAAAATATCTGTGAGCAAAATGATTACTGTGTGTTGCTTTTGATCTTGCCATATACATTTTTTAATATAACAGCATTTAATTCTAAAGAAAGCAGCCTGGTTATTCATTCTTGCAAGAACAAAGGAAGTATGCTCACACATTACCAGCAACTGAAAAGGGACAATGGGCTGTCACACAGCCATTTACTCTCAAATGGAAACATATCTTCTTATGGAAATAGTTGCCTTGAAAGGTAGTTAATTATTCTAGAACATTTTCACATAACAGCAGACTTCCTGGTTAGTCAAATACAATAGATATAGTCACATTATTAAATCATTTTATTTACATTTATATACTTATTTAAAATGTTTCAGAAAAGTGTAGTAGAATACGTCATAGTGTGGCAGTCTCCTTAATGCTAAAAATATAAACCTCGAACTGAGTTGCATAATGTAACTAAATGAGCCCCCCCCCCCCCCCAAGACTAGGTCTAGCTATATAGCTCTGACTGTCCTAGAACTCACTTTCTAGACCAGGCTAGTCTTGAACTAAATGTTTGTTTTTGTTTTTGTTTTTGTTTTTAAATAAAAATACTCTTAGCTGGGTCCTAGACCCAGAATGCAGACTTATTATTATTGTGTGTTGAGACTCTAGCAGCAGAATTGTGTGTGTGTGTGTGTGTGTGTGTGTGTGTGTGTGTGTGTACAATTGAAGGTCAGAGGTTCATACATGCAGTGTCCTCCTCAATCACTATGTCTTGGGTTTTCAGGCAGGATCTCTCTGAACCTGCAGTCCATTATTTAGCTCTTCTGGCTGGCCAGTGAGCTCTTGGGACCTCCCTGTGTCCCCAGCTCTGACACTATACGTATGTGCCCTTGCACCTAGATTTTACATGGGTGCCAGAGATCTGAACTCAGATCCTCGTGGTTCTACAGCAGGCATTTTACCATCTGAGCCATGTTTTCTGCTCAAAGTAGTAATATTCTAAAAGTGCTTTTCATAATTCTAATGTACAGTTAGACATGAGATCTATAATTTATAGTTTATAATTTAACTGAGCTAAAGTTATAGCTCAAATTTGAAATGCTCAACTAATAATAAAATACTGCATTATGAAAGTCCTTTAAATTTGTTCACTTCATAGATTCTTATCTGTTATCTAATCTTGGTGAGATCATTGGATCTTGGCTTTCTTCTTCTTGCAGCATTTATTTAGTTGGCTTTCATTAAATCAATACTGGTGGTCTTATGTAAACATCCCAAGAGTTATATAGACAGGCTGGACTTATTAACATGAGCTTCAATTGTGCCTTTACCTATATACCATGAGGTTCCCTGGTGACCTTTTACTCTGCATTGTCTTTAAACAAATATTCCACTCAAAAGAAAACCTATTTTGTCACTTGGTGGATTTTAAGGGTATTTTAACATAATTTTATCATATCAAAATATATATATATACTTTGATAAATATATTCATTCTTTCCCTGGGCTTGATCACCAGTTCTCTAATACCTCTGATACAAGCTATGCTGGTGCACATGTGGAATCCAGGCCCTTGGGAGGTGGAGATAGAAGAGTCAGAGTTACAGCGTTGTCCTTGCACATAGCAAGTTTATGGGTTTGAGGCCATGAGATACATGGTACTTTCAGAAAAATAATGGAGAGAAGACCTTTTCAAGTGTACAATACACCGTGGTATTGTATGACTAGCATGGTGTGTCATGCATACCTTACACGTCTTCCCCATTTGACTGACATTTTGTATCATTGAGCACCAGCCCACATCTCTCTTGCCTGTGCTTAACTCCTGGTAACCTTGATTCTACTATCTGTTTCTATGATTTGGACTTTTAAACAATTTCTCCAATTAGTGAAGTCACATGACATTCATCTCTGTGCCAGGCTTTTTTCATTTTGAAATCCCTGTGGTGTGTTTAGAATATAACAATCATGGAGTTCCTTGCTGTACTAGTGACTAACAACTTCTGAGGCCCGGCATTCCTAAGATGAATGTAATTTTCAATTACAATGACCAGTTATTCCAGATGATGTTTATTGACTTCTAGCCTATTCTGAGGACTGCTCTCAATGCTCCTGTATTAGCATTCATAACAATTTTATGGACCATTAATCTGTAGTTTTCAACAAGGAAACTGAGGAATAGCCAAGTTAAAGGACTCTCGGGCCTTGCAGCTCATGAGATGAGTCTACAACTGGAAGCCGTGAGGCCAGAGGAGCCTGATCTCTCAGCCTCTTATCCCATATCAGGGACCACTCAGGAGAGCACTCTAGAAACCAATAAGCAATAAACTATAACTGTAGACTGTGAACACTCTAAAGACGACTTATTCTCTACTGCTGGTCCTCTTAACTCCTGCGGACATTGCCACATATAATTTACATAGCCTATCTTGTTTACAGCATCTTTCTGATGGGTTTTGCTTTTAATACATTGCATGTTTATTGCTTCATTGTAAAGTTTTTCTGCAAACTTCACTTAGTTCATCTTAGAGATGTCTTGAAGTCATTAGTTTGGTTTCCCAGTATGACTAATTACTAGCGCCATTACTAAAGACTCAGTTTTTCAAATGGGAACTAACAGTAATGAATCTTCTCTTGTACAATGTTCCTGGAATCATTGGTCATTTATCTTCAGAGAGAACAAAGGAGTTTTCATGAAAGAGAGTAAGTTTCTAAATGTCCGTGTGGATGAGATGGGATGGCTGAGGTCTGATGACTTGCTGCTGCTTTAGACAGGGGTCGCCTCTGTGGCTCTGTTCATCTTTTGTCTGGTGTTGTTTTTAACTTCGCAATGAATGATTTCTGTCTTTCTAGACTATCACGGAAAAACATAAGCTAAATGTTCCTGAGACAATGACGGAGGTTCTTGACGTTTCTGATGAAGAGGGTGAGTCCTCTGGTCCTTTGTGACAGCTGTCATGTTGTTACACAAGGGAACTAAAATCTTTTTATGGACAAAGGCGGTAGTATGGATGGTCATGTCTTAACATTTAAAACCCAATTGCAATCTTTAGTCCACTAAATTTACTCTTGCCATTGAAAAAATAGGCAAGTAAGCTCTATGTATCTTTGCCGTTATTATCTTAATCTCTAATAACTAGTAAGACTGGAAAAGACTTGGAAATAAGAAAGAAACTTGCAATCAAAAATGCTAAAAAGAACTGGCTGATATTATCATTATTGATACATATACTAATTATACCAAAACATTTCATATTCACATGCCTTGAAAAATTTTAAAACATTCTTCATCAATGGTATATTGAGAAGTCTCTTATTAGTACAAATGTCAGAATATATATTAAACCCAGAAGAAAAGAGCCTTAAAAAAACATAAAAGGATGTCAACACCAAATAGTACAGTCCCAACATGACTAAGCCATCCTTTGTGCCAGGAAAGATCTGCACTTTCATGATGGTTTTAGAGTTGATAAAAATTACCCAAGAAGACTCCCAACTATAAAATTATTTTTGTTGCTATTTCATAACTGTAATTTTGCTACTGCCATGAGTCATAATATAAATATCTTATATGCAGAATATTTGAAATGAGACCACCAAAAGAGTTGTGCCTCACGAACTGCTAATCTAGACAGTTGATTTCAAAGCCTTGAAAAAGACTGTTTTTCTAAAACATGTTCAGGGGACACCTGGGGGTGGGATAAGCGTCCTTGCTTGGCACAAAAAGGTTCCTTTCTATCTCCTCAGTGACTTTCTTTGTTCTGTATTATGAATTTCCCTGTATTATTTTTCTTGGATAAAAAACAAAACAAAAATGAACACCAGCAACAGCAAAAAACTATTACCCTAAGATTACAGAAGCACCACATAGACTATGCAAGCTTCAGTAGCAACGCCAGTGTGTGGGGATTGAAAAACCTATTGCCGTTGCATATAGACATGGAGAATGCATATCTTTGCAAACTCATTGCCATGAAGGTGGAGACTCTATAGAAAATATTAAATACATCTTTAGGTTCTTCGACATGAAATCTCAAGGCAAGGCTTTATATTCTTAGTTTTACTTGGAATCAGTTGGAACCAGTCTGTCTTTTTATTGGCAATACGCACTGAGCTGTGTCAGTGTGCATAAGAATTATGACAAGAGTAAACAAATGTTGGATCGAGGCATTAGGATGAGTAATTTTTAAAAGCCCTGCCAAAGGCTGCAGTTCTGAGTATTTATTGAGTGTGCATTGTGTTCTAGTATTTGCTAGATGAGTTCCAACACCGTGGTTTGGTGGGATTATCTTTCTGATTCTCATTCATATGTTATACAGCTCTTAAGCAGTTTGGTGACCACTTTATTGATGGGGAAGCACTTAGTGATTCAGGTACCATAAGGACTCAGAGTGATCGCTTTTCTTTGCTTTTAATTTTTCTTAGCTTCATAGAAGCAGCTTGTTGAAGTCTTAAATCTTTTTGCTTGATACTAACATTTCTTTGGAAATAGCTTGTATAATGTGGGTGGAATTGTGCATGTGTGCATTTGCTGTGTGCATTTTATTAACTTGTGAGTTTAAAGCAGTGACTTGCTTATTCTGGTAATAATTTAGCAGCTATTATGGAGACCTACTAAACAAAATTATTTTCTTAGAGGAACATTGTAAGAATGTTTCCCCAGAGGAATATCTTTTGTTGTTGTTGTTGTTGTTGTTGTTGTTGTTGTTGTTGTTGTTTTGAATCGAGACTTTGAGGAAAAGTAATTATTTAATACTGAAGTAAATATGACATATTGGTAACTAATCTATTAGTTACTATCTACACTTTCAGCTAAGATTACTTGAGGTGAATGCTTACATTACCCTTCTTAGCTGAGAAGAATATATTATTAAATTAGAAGCCAGGTATGGTAGCATATATTTGTAGTCACAATTACTTAGGAGGCAGAGGCAGGAGGATAACTCAGAGCAGACAATAAAGGTCCCCCTGGGTGGGGCATGGGGGTACATGCCTTTACTCCCAGTACTCAGGAGACAGAGGCAGGTGTATTTTGCAAGTTTGAAGCCAGCCTGGTCTATGTAGTTTGTTCCAGGACAGCCAGATTTATGCTATGTATAGAGAATCTGTCTCAAAAGAGGGAAAAAACCAAAAACAAACAAAAACAAAAACAAAAAAACAAGTAATGTCAGCCTCAGCAAATATATAATTAGAAGTAGTAATGTGATTGCTTTCTAAAAGATAGTCACAAATAAAGTTAGGTCAACCACTAATATCTTTAAAAAGATTATTCAGGGAGGAAAGGATTGGGTGTGAGGAGATGGCCAGGTGTGTAATAATACACACTTTTAAATGGTTTACTATATGCATCTGATGAGTGTATGGTCACCATTTGCATGCAGTACCTACAGAGGGCAGAAGAGGGCATCGGGCCTCCCCATATTTCAATAGCAAGGGCAAGGGCAGGAGCTCTGCAACATTTCACAGTCTCTCTCCAAGCATCACAGAGGTTGTTACTATGGGTAACCCTTTCACCACACGATTGATCTTAATTTATCCCCATATATTTGATATCTGTGACTCCTAGCATGGCTAATATACCAGTCACCAGTCACATAGAATCTTGTAGTGTTAGATTACTGAAATCATTTTACTTAAAAAACAAACAAACAAACAAACAAAAACCTATAGTACACAGATCCTTACAATCCCTAGGAAGGAGCTGCCCAGAAATGTCTAGAAAGACTGGAAAATTCAACAACAAAAAAATGAACTCATTAATCTGAGAGTCATCTATTAAATGTATGCATCTGTAATTCAGGAAGACATTATTCCAAGTACAGGAAACACCAAGGAAACTCACATTAAGTTTGTTATATAATATGGGAAAAATAGTTGTGTCTGACTGTTTTATATCAGGTAAGTTAGTAATGGAGTTAGTGAACAATTATTATGTAATCGCAAAGTTCTTCCCAAGCTGAAAAGAATTCTATGCATGCGAATAAGAGCTAATATTCTTAATTCAGAATGTTATTTTAAAATAGACTGCTCAGCAATTAAGAGCACCTAACCACTAGCAGAGGACCTGGGTTTGATTCCCAGAACCCACATGGTGGCACACAACAATTATAAAAATAGTTCCAGGGGATCTAGCAGTCATACACATGGATGCACCAGGCTTACATGCATGCAGGCAAAATATTCATATCCATATATAGATATGATAGATAGATAGATAGATAGATAGATAGATAGATAGATAGATAGGTAGATAGAAAAAGAAAACCCATATCTCTCCCATCTCCCTCTCTAAATACATGGAGACAGCTATCTATACAAGTGGCTCCTATAGAAAGTTTGTCAAGAAGCATGTCGGTGAGGGATGAAGTGAACAAATAAGAAATATTTTGTTTTCTCATGCTAAATGTGAGGTACTTACAGAAATCCCAGGTGCAGAATTCTTGATGGAGACTGAGATATGTATTTGGAATTTGACAAAGGTCTGAGATGAATCCAGTTTTGAACACAGTATATTATATAAGAGGCCCTTGAAGTTTTAATAATATGTGGTAAATGGGACATAGCAGGGGTCATATAGGAATACCATTTCAGACGAAGGAACCTGGGAAGAAAGACTCAAAGTAATAGGGAAGGGAAAAGACTAGGAGATTCTGTCTGAGATGTCAAGGAGGGTTATTTATCAAAGAAGTCACCTCTTGGTCATTGGGTGATTACTAAAATCAATTAACAATAGCTAAGGTCTGATTATGACAGGAAGTGTGATTATAAAAGGAAGAGAAGACCGAGTATTACATTTAGAAAGGCCAAAGACTGGCTAAAGGAAGGTTAGCACTTTACTGTAGGGAGGGAGAGTCGTTCGTGGAGCTTGTAGTAGAGGAGGCTGACTAGAGACAAGACTCTGGACCATGTTTTTAGGAGGATGGGAGGCATACGTCTCTAGAAATAGAAGCAGATAAGTATAAATCTTCTCCAACTCTTCTCATAGTACTTTCCATCACTCCGTGTTGATATTCAGTCCTGAATAATGAGATTTTTAATGTGCAAATAACTTAAAGAGAAATTATATACAGTATCAAGAAGATTTGACCCGAGACAAGTGTCACTCCTATTAATATCAGGTTAGATGTGGACACTGTGACCAGCCTTGGAAACTTGAATTTTTGGGGTCATAATCATGACATCATGATCTATTACACTATGGGTGTCTCCAAAACTCTGAAGCCTCACTTTTAATAAGCCGAATATGGCAGCTGTTCGAAGAAGAAGAAGAAGAAGAAGAAGAAGAAGAAGAAGAAGAAGAAGAAGAAGAAGAAGAAGAAGAAGAAGAAGAAGAAGAAGAAGTAGTAGTAGTAGTAGTAGTAGTAGTAGTAGTAGTAGTAGTAGTAGTTGTAGTAGAAGAAGAAAAACAACATCAAAAGAAGCAGAGAATGGGGGGAATATTGAGTCCAGCCACGGCCTCCTGAACTCGGTGTCATTAGAGGGTTTTAAATGCTGCATTGGCTTGCCAGCCCTTTTCAAAGGATGTATTTTATTTTAAATATATTGTTCAGATGGCTTACTCTTTATTTATAACATAAATCCATAAACACAAGGGAGGAAGTCTGGGACTGTGTTCACTCCCAGGTTGTCCTGGATCCAGCTACATCCACTTTTCTGAACCTTTTTTCCCCCACCAAGACATGACAAGAAAGAGGTTGAATAAGAAAATCTAAAATGTGGGTCATGTTTTATTAAGGAGTGTTGAGACATTCATTCTAACACACAAGGAACAGAAACTTATTTTTGAGTTAATTTTGTTCCCTGTGACCACCTTGGCTACTGAGAGACTGGGGTCAGAACTGGAAACTCAGGAAAATCAGGTTGGCATCCAGAAACTAACTCAGAGGAGGTGCAGGATGCCCTAACTTGAGTAATATTAGGGACTTAAGCCACGGTCGGCTGATTGGATCCTTGGGGTAGGGTAAAGGGGGAGGGAGAACAGGAAGCATGCAAGCCAACTTCTGAGTGTTAGTGTTTGGGTTCTTGCTTAAGGGACACACAGCCTTTTGTATGTGACAGATCTTGTATTTCACCTTTCCCATCACCTTTTCACACATGAAAAAGGGTCACAGAATGTCTTTCCAAATGTGAATAAAACTCTCTAAAAATGACTAAGCTTATCCCCAAGTCAGACCATGTGTAGATTTTGGTATCTGGTCCTTACAACTTATTTCTTTCTACTTTAGTGCTCTTTTATATCACTAATCTTATAAAATCTTATAAATCCTGTAAAATATTATTATCAAATTTATGAGCAGCAATGTATTTTTCATCAGGTAAGTTCTCACTGCCAAGCCTGACAAAGTGAATCAACCACCAGGTCCTACACAGTGGAACGAGAGACCGTGTTCCTCTGATCGTCACATGTATACATATACTGACACATGAGACATACACACAGAGAGACACATAGAGAGAGGGACACAGAAACAAACACAGATACACACTCAGAGATACACACAGACGTAGACACACACATGGACGTAGACACACACATGGACAGATACACACACTAACACAGAGACACACAAAATACAGATATAGACACACATACACAATCAATCAATAAGTAATCTCTCATTATAGAACTGTCTCATATATCTTAGTCAATGGCATGAAGAGACTATTAATACTGGATCATGCACAGAATTATTGTATACGCTTCTGAGAAAATTCTAGTAATCTACACATTGGACAATCTTTAAGCTAGACTAGTCCTCATGATCACAAACAATGAATAAAGCCAGCTGAAAGATATTCAAAGAATTACAATTCACTTAATTATTTTTTCTTGATGCCTTTTGGGGAAATTAACCAAATATTCTCTCTATAGGCTTTAGCCATCTGTAGACATGTGCCTGGATTCTGTGTCTTCCTGATGTGCAGTGTTTTGCTGTTATCCAAGGTGTCGTGTGAATGCACTTTGTAACTAGGGACATATTTTATTGCTGTACTAAAGTCAACAAGTGCCTTTCTTCGCTGTCATCTGATTGCCTCCAGGGGATGACACAGTGACAGGTGATGGCGGAGAATACCTCAGGCCAGAAGATCTCAAGGAGCTTGGTGATGACTCACTGCCCAGCAGTCAGTTCCTGGACGGCATGAACTACCTTCGCTACAGTCTGGAGGGAGGGAGATCTGACAGGTATTCGCCAAACTTACATTAAATTTCACAAATATGCACAACATGTATTTTAAACGCTTCCTTTTTCCTTTTTCTCCTTTTCTTTTGGTTTTTAGAGATAAGGTCTCATTATGTAGCCCAGAATGGCATGGAAGTTTCTCAGATAAGCCTCAAATTTCCGATCCCCCTGTCTCAGCCGCCTGAGTATTGGGTGGGCATCGTAGGCACGTACCACTATGCCTGGCTTACTCCATATTTTTTATGGTGATAGAGAATGTAGACACCAGTTAGTAAGCACCTTGATCAATAGTTCACTCGCTTGTCAGTGTGTCATCTCATTCATTTCTCTGACACCTGAAGTAGTGCCTGTTTTGAAGAACAGTAAAATAGTTCAGAGATATCAAATAATATAGCGTAATCATAAAGCAAGAATGAGCAAAGATAAAAAAAGAGTCCCTGCCTTTCAAAGTGCTGTGTTTAATCAGCTGCCACTTTTCTCTTTAGGCAAATTCTAAGGACAGTTTTACCTGTCAGATGTGGTTAGCATCTCCAGATACCTCTGATTCTAACATAACTCTTGGTGCTGTCATTTCTATGTGCACAAAAATAAGTTATGAAGAACAACAGAAAACAAGTGCAAACGAAAACTGCTCTGGAACTAACTTTTTCATTAAAAAAAAGAAAGAAAGAAAAAAGGAGGACAGGATCTTAAGAGGTGACCTGAGTCCACGAGGATCCTGCTTTACAGACAAATCTGAGGATCCTTGCTAATATTCTGAACGGAGTCGATGTTACCTTGGTTGTTCCTAGCTGATACACCTGGTACTGGCTACTCTCAGCAGCACGTTGACTAAGAATATTCTGAGTGATTCTTCAGAAGTATGGCCGCTAAGCTGGGTCACATGTGTGCTTGTCCGTGTTACTGTAATGTCTTCCCACCAACAGTTCCATGATCAGAGTGCAAATCTGACTCTATTTATCATTTAAGGAAGTGTCATTAAGTCTACACAAGTAATCTCTGCAGGCAACTTGTTTGGGGGCTTTCCCCTTGAGATCCTGGATCCCATTTCTTGTTTTTCCCCTCTTTTTTGCCCCTTTCTCCCGTTTTTCTCTTTTACTGTGTAAATTCATTCTTAAACTGGGAATTCTGGTAAATCCAGGAGGTCCCAACATGATTAAAATATGCTCGCTGAATTCATAGCCTAATAGAGACCTTGAAAGGCCAGGGCAAAAGGACTCAGAGCACGTCTGCAGGACAGAGACTCAAGCTTTCTGACAGGCAGCGGCCCAAACCAGGTGGAATGCAGAGCAATAATGGAAAGGCAGACGACACTGAAGCCTTCACAGCGGGGTCAGCAGAAGCTTGTGTTAGTGGGACCACATGGCGGTGCGGTGGGCTGGACCTGGAATGGAGGGGAAGCACACCTGTATTTTACCAGAACCCCTCTTCTGTGACACAGACAATCATTCCGGTGGAGAGTGTCCAACGGGTTAGACAACTTAGCTGCCACAGACTGTGTGCTGCTGGCTAGGACAGTACTAACTCTAACCCTGGCTCAGTTGTAGAAAGAATTCCACAGTGACCATTTTGAGATGTGGATAGTGAGATTGGTTGGTGAGTTGTGGGGCAGTTAAAGAGGAAGGGTTGTGACTCCTTGGTGGCTTACATAGAGGGTAGCTCTTAGGGTCAAGGTAAGGAAGGGGGAGAAGAGGTGACAGAACCTGTGCTCCAGACATTTAGTTCTTCTCCACGGACAGATTCTTTTTTCCTTTATTAATTTACTTATTCACTTTACAGCCTGACCACAGCCCCCTGGCTCCCCCTAACACAGCTCCCATCTCCCATACCTCCTCCCTTTCTCCTCTGAAAAGAGGGAAGCCCCCCTAGGTATCACCCCACCCTGGCTCCTCAAGATATTTCAGGACTAGCTGCATTCTCTCCTACTGAGGCCAGAAAAGGCATCCCAGTAGGCTAATGGAATCTATAGGCAGGCAACAGATTCTGTGTTTCAACATAAGAAATTATTTATAGCTCTGTGTGAACTCACATTCACCTCTGGATAGCCTGATTAAGCCCAGCTGAAGAACAGTTCATTTTCATCAGTTTCTAATTATTTTTTTTAAAAAATGCCTGATTCACTCATATTTTCTATTTTCAATCTAAAGTTGAGAGTTATAACATACTTTCCATAGAGTGGGGATGGGAATGGTTTGAGACTTACCGGCACACAAAGACAGAGGCATGAAACAAGCATTGCACACCCTGTTCTTGGATTTCCATGTGCACATCTTAACCACCACATGTATACACAAGCCCCCAAATAGGTCTTCAGGCCACATCTCATTTTCATGTCTTATTAATTACTCTTTCAGTTTGGCTTGAGCAGTTTGAGACATCACTTTTTTGGTAACCATTCTCCTTTTTCATTATTTCTTTGTTTGGTATGCTGTCCATAGTACCATTCCCAGGTAGGTATTACACGGCATGAAACCACGGTCTTCCTGGACACATTTGCATTTCCCTGCTTCCTGCTCACTGCTCACTGCTCACTGCTCACTGCTCACTGCTCACTGTGTGTGTGTGTGTGTGTGTGTGTGTGTGTGTGTGTGTGTGTGTGTGTGTGTACGGACGTGCATTGGCAAATGCTGCTTATATCCTAGAATTATAGATTTTCCCTCAAATTCCAGCCACCCCACCCCACCCTTGTGCTAAATTAGTAACCACTGGAGTTAGGAGAGATAGTAGTGTCACAAGAACCAGCCCTGACTCTCTTACAGCGCCCCCTTGTGGCTGACAACACAGAAGCATGACCCTCCCATAACAAACTAAACAGCTAATCTTATCTATACTGGGAAAAGACAGGAAACAACATTCAGGTGCCTAAAATAAGCATAAATACGGAAGGATTAAATCCCACGCATTTCAATGCACATGGAGCAAAAACACAACTAAAGTACAGTCAGTTGGATTTGAATCCATTTATTATTATTGCCTACAACTGTCCAAATTCAAATAGGAAAACTCCAAGTAATGACGAATCACAGAAGCTTCTTCAACCACACTGAAAATGTTGTATATTTACTTGTTCAATGGGGCTTCAAACTCTACAAGTTGAATGTGTAATAAGTATTGTAGTTGCCTAGGCTAGTAATTGTTAACACTCATTCGAGTCTATAATGCAGCTGTGTGATAGACGGAAAGTATGAGCTGAATCCTTCTTTGTGTCTATAGCTATGGGTCCTCCACGTAAACAAGTCCATTGTAATTTCTTTGAGCATGTTATTCTCAGTGCATTAACTGAACAGGAGGCCTCTCTGAAGTCATGTCTTGTAAAGGGCAACATTTGGGGAACGTATTTAAAGTTGTTTGTAATGTTTCCCACCAAATGTGTGCAATTTATGATGCAGAGACTCAAACTTTTTCAAACATTTCTTCTTGTTATTATTTCATCAGAGAGAATTATGTCTCTGCTGTTAGAATGTTCCAGCCATATTTACTTCATTTCAGTCGATTCTGTGAGTTAGATCATTAGAGTTAGGACACATGAGCTTGATTCACTGGCCAATGAGCATTTCAGACAGCAGACAGCAGAGAAAGCTCATAAGGTCCATAAGGAACTGAACACTCCGACTGTGGTCTTGTCCGTTCCCTCCCTCTGTCTTCATGCTCTAATATCCGCCCTTCTCTTTTGTGGCTGGATGCAACTTTGTTTCTTTCTCCCTGTTAGTCATTTAGGCAAGACAAAAATTATTAACTCCCTCTACCTCCTCTAAATCAAAACCAGTTGAGAAAGACCCCTGAAGACGGAGGCAGGACAATCAAGTGTTCAAGGCCAGCCTAGTGAATTCCAGACCAGCCTAGGCGACAGATTAAGACTGTCTCAGGAAAACAAAACTAATTATACCAACATAACATCATTCGACTGTACAGATTGATTAGAAGGAATAAGTTATGCAAAGGACGATTGTTTTGTCTATTGCATCTGAATCTATAATTTGGAATAACAAAAATCAGATTTGTCAAAAATATAAGGCACTAATAGTAAGGCCCTCGCTGCATTTTGAAGCCCCACACCGCTTTGGTCAGTGTCTGTTGGCAAATTGCCCTTGTGTTGCTGTGTGTCTGTCCTGCTCTTGCCTCTCATCGCCATGGCAACCAACACTCTTTAGGGATTCCTACAGGACACACAGGGCGTGCAGAGGGGACACTGCTCTCCTCTGAGATAACAGCACTGTTGAGCTCACCCGAGGTAAACAGGAGGAGCTCCACTTCCACAGGAAGCATGCATTTGGCCACAGTTCATTTCACTCTGTACCTTCCAGGGGAGGACACTGACATTTATCTATTCACAATGCAGAGAGGAAGAGAAAATGGCAAGAGGAGAAAATAGAAAATAAAGAGGAAAAAAAAAATCCTGCCTTTTCATTTTGCTTTTGCTCTCTGAGTAGTCTACTTTCCACCAAATATTTTCCCGTGGCTGCAGAGACGTTATTTAACACAGATTTAAGAACTGTTGCCTGCGTAAATTTTTTCCCCACTGGCAAGTAAGTGACAGTTGCTGGTTTCAAGCATTTCTGGAAAGAAAACGAATCAGATTAGGAGTATCGAATGTAACTTGCGGATTCCCTTGTGTCCTTGCCGTTCAGTGTTAAGCACAGTCTGAGGAGTGTTTTAGCTGCTGGTCAGAGACCTGGGTAGGGCCACTCTGAGACCCGTGTCCCCTGGAAGTTGCACTGTTAGCTAATAGCAGGCTTTTTTCATTCTCCCGCTCGGCTCATTTCACCTTCCCAACCCTCCACCGCTGTTGGTACATGACCATGACCTCCTGCCAACCTACCAGCCTCCGGTCCTTCAGTTCCGACAGGTCTCACACTCTGAGCCATGCTTCGTACTTGAGGGACAGTGCCATGATTGACGACACGGTTGTGATCCCCAGCCACCAGGTACATGACTTTCTGCCTTTGCGTGTCTGCTTTCTGGACACCACAAATATCCAGCTGGAAACTGGTTGGGGGTGTGGGGTAGAGAGGAGAAAGCAAGAAGAAAAAACAACAACGACCTAAATTTAATCTTAATGACAACAACAAAATCAGGATGAGAGATTTGAGGGGGTCCTATAGCATGAGAAGTGTTCACCAAATTTTTCCATGAAAAAGTTTGCTTTTTTTTCTCCATTAAGTAATACAGTGTTTCTTTTTTCAGCCATATTGAGTTCCTCTCTGGAACTTTTATGTAAAGATTTGTGTTCTGTAAATAGTATCTCCATTATGAGAAAAAAATGGAGCAGGACATGCTTATAAAGTGGATGGTGTGTTGTAAAGTATAATTTTATTGCAATATTGAAGGTAGCTGTGAGAAAGGGCTTAAAGTTTACTCTCGAACCTTTTAATTTTAGATATTTAGTACTTTATTACTCTTGATGGATTTGATATAGGGAAATAAACAAACAGTGGCTTTCAGAGTACTCAGCTGTCGTCAGTTAAAGGGGAATGCACTAGAAGAGCTTTATTTTTTTATGTTTTCTAATTGAAAATCTTCTAAGTCATAGCCCCTTTTGTTTTATGCTTTTTCAGAATTCCTTGTATTTTACTTGAATTTTGAAGCATCGTTTTTCATTAAATCCACTGTTCTTTGTGTGTAGGTGTCAGCTCTAGCCAAGGAGGCAGAAAGGAATTCTTATCGTCTGAGCTGGGGCACTGAGAACTTAGACAACGTGGCTCTTTCTTCCAGCCCTATTCATTCAGGGTGAGTGAATCAATATTATGTATCCAGATCAAGAGGTAAAAGGAGATGTGAAAAAAGTCACAGCTTTGTCCAGTTGCTTTAGTGGGTGCTTAGCTTACAGAGGAGGTGCTCTTTGTTTCAACTTGTGAATAACATTGCTTTTTCCAACATGGTTCCAGCTATGCCAATGAGACAGCAAAATGGGGTTGAATTCAGCATAGAAAACTACTGATTTAAAATAGTGAATAGCAACAGCTTGCTAACTGACTAGAATATGCCGGCCATTTCCTTACTGGTCGTCCACAGTCTTTAGAGCCATCTTTTAAAAAAAGGCTAGGCCAGCTGCTCAGTCGAAAGTTTCAATCTGCTAAGATTAACTGACTGGCCTTTGAAATAAATGGCTTTCCTCACATATTGATGTCCTTAAAGTAATGGCTAGGGAAGCCCGAGTCACACACACACACACAGATGGATCTGTACACTCAAGCAGTGACATAAATAAAGAGAAGTTCACAGCTAGAGTGTCTTCTCAGCTGTGCTTCCAATGCCCTCTGTAGAGTGTATTCAACTCTGCCTGCTTATCACTACTTAAATATTAAAACCCGACTTTGAACAGAACTCTTCAGAATTCCTAAAGTCTTCCTTGGGATGTAAGAATTTAATAAAGTATAGTAATCATTTCTTAAAGAATTTAAAATATAATGCTTTCTGAATTGGTTTTTGCCCTCATCTTTTAGTAATAGTTTGGTAGTTTTATGATTATATATAAATCTTCATATGTTTTCTTTTAAGTGAAATTTCTACCCATAATTTACCAAAATTTTGGAATACTTTGGTTTAAATTATTATCCCAAACTCCTTATGTGTAATCCCCTTAGTTGTTTTGAGCAGTGGGCCCTTTCTTCTTCTTAGTGTTTTAAAGTAGCCTCCTTCCAGGGAAGTAGTCTATAACATTGTAAACATTTTGAACTTTTTAGTGTAATAGCCTACTAAACACCACAGAATATAAAATTAGACAGATATTAAAAATAAACTCCTTGTTTTCCTTGTTAAATACTATAGCTAGTTCTTAGTCTACCAAGAGTTGCTGAAAGGAATTAAAAAGATTAAACTCCATTCAAATTTACTTAAGAATTTTAAATACAAAATGAAATAATTAAAATCTCTATTATAAATTGGTTGAAAAACCGTAGCATTGCCTTCTGCTACTGAGGCCCCTCCCCCGATGTAAGTAAAAGAGAGAAGAAATCTGGGCCTCAATGACTGAGGATAACAGATGAGAACCAAGACTCCATGCCACCAAATAAAGACATTATTATAGATAGAGTGTAACCAGCTACCGATAGCTGATGTTTTTTAAAAGAGTGACTATTACTGTAATAGTTTGGTGTCCAAATTAATTATTATTCTTAAAAAGGAAATTCTTAAACTTTAATGTACATCAATATCTAATTTGTTTTACCAATCTAAATAATACTTATGAGCTATAATGACTAGATTATGGTTACTACATTGTGGTTGGTTATTGGTAATGAATGATCAGCATCTAAAAAGGAGAGAAAGAGAGAGAGAGAGAGAGAGAGAGAGAGAGAGAGGAAAGAAAAAAGAAAACCTATAAAAATTGGTCTGCAGCAAACCAGCTCTTCTTAATTTCAAATGTTTATTATACTGACTCTTAGTTACTTAAATCAGTGTGGGGGCTTTAAAGAAATCAATGTCCAGGACTGGAGAAATAGCTCAGCCATCAAGAGCACTGTCTTCTCTTTCAGAAGAGCTAGATTCAGTTCCCAGCACCCACATGGCAGTTCACAACTGTCTGTATCTCCAGTTCCGGAGTACCTGAGACCCTCGTGCAGGAAAAACACCAATGCACATCAACTAAAAATAAATCATTAAAGACATCGATATGCAAGCCGCATCTCAGTCTGGTTATAACAGAACCTCTGTCCTCAGGCTTCTGGCATTGGTATCTCTGTGAGTTCAGGTTACTGAAACTGCTTGAAAGGGAGAACCTTGGCTCAGCCAATCAGGCAGAGTACACATCTGGTTCTCCAGAATGTTCTTATCCACTTTAATTCTTCACATATTTGCCAGCTCTGCAAAGCACTAGACTCAGCTGTTCAGGAAAGTAGGTAGTGTTCTTTGAAGTCAAAAGACCATGTGACAGAGAGGAGTCGGATGGTTAAGACTGTGCCTTGATATTAGACTAATTTGAATTCAGATCCTGATACTAACTGTATATGGCAGTGGTTACATCATAGAAAAAAATCTGACTTCCATTTACTATTTCTAAAGTGAGCGATACAAATTTATTTCACTGGGGAGTTTTTAAACAGCAAATTCTTTTAACATTGTTAGATTTTACCTAGAAACAATAAGTGCTCGACAGAATATAGCTTTTTCTATTTCTATGTTCTCCTTAGACACATTCCACACTTCTCACAAACTCCAAATTGGTTAAAGAAATGTGCCCTGAGCCTTCTGAATGGCAATATAAATATATTCAGTCTAAGATGGCAATATGGGCTTGTTTCTACCAGGTAGCATCATCAACTGATCTCTAATGTAGTGGCCGAGCAAACATGGTGCTACAGATGACTTTAAGGAGAGGGGAAATTACCCTTGAAAACTCAATGGTTCTAAGGGCGGCAAAGTTTGAAAGTGACATTCATATCAATGTATAGAACATTCATTGTATATCTTGTAACAAAGACTTTTATCATCATATTCTAGGTTCCTAAGTAGTAACTGTTAGACATTTTTCAAGGATCTGAGTTTTAAACTACCTAAAATGTAAGGAAAGGTGATGTTTTGGTAAGGGGGTTGTGTAGAGAATTTGTGATTATATCCAATGTGTCCGTGAGGATAATGCTGCATTAAGTTCAATAGCTAGTTTACCTTCAAGCTCCAGCGTCTCCCACTGATCTGTACTGGTAGTTCATTCTCCCTCCACTGGCAAAGTAAGCCTGGGTCCGTGATTAAACTGGCCTTTCTTGGTAGATACATCCCCTATTGACAAATGAGAGTCTTGACTTTTTTCTTTCTTTCTTTCTTTCTTTCTTTCTTTCTTTCTTTCTTTTTTTTTTCTTTTTTTTTTTTTTTGAGTTGCCTGACAGACTCATAATGAATCCAAGAAACAGCCATCCTTAGGAGTTCCTTGTGAAGGTCACACCAGTAGTTTGTGCAAAAACGTGAACTTCAGCCAGGTGGTTGTGGTGCGTGTCTTTAATTCTAGCATTCAGGAGGCAGAGGCAGGCAGATCACTGTGAGCTGAGGCCAGTCTAGTCTGCAGAGTGAGTTCCAGGACAGACAGGGCCACACAGGGAAACCCTGTGTAAAACAACAACAACAGCAACAACAACAACAACACAACCAACCAAATAAAAACAAAACACTAAAAAAGAAAAGAAAGAAAAAGAAAAATGAAAAATTAACTTCACAAGTCTTAATGCATATATGCATAAATGAATTGGCTGATGTGAGGCAGTTTCTACCAATATCTAGTTTTATAACGCACTTTATATATTGTTATTCTGAAAGTCTCTGTAATGTTTTAATGATAGTCAACTGCTGTGAATTAAATAGCAACTCATCGGGTGTTAGGATATGCCACAGTAAAATAAAGCCCCAAGAAAGGGATCTTTTAAAACATGCTGAAGACAGTTTTTGTTGTGACCCTTGAACTACACACACACACACACACACACACACACACACACACACACACACACACACACAAAATAGTCACAAAAGATGTATTTAAATGCAAATCCCAGAATGTTTCGAGTGTAAGGCAGCCAACTCTCCTCTGCATGGGACCACATAGCATAAACACTTACAGAAGTACTCCCAGTGTTTAATTTAGTTGTTCCTGTTTCTTAAAATATCCTGGGAGTTCTTTTAGGTCCATGAAGGTTAATCCTTTCAGATGGAGAAAATTGTTTTATGAAGTAGCAAATCAACTGTTCTGAAAGACTGTATTTCTGGTTCATTGAAGAACTATACTTGCATATGCCAGCAACCGTTGGAACACTGTGAAACCCTGTGGGTGTAAGGATGCATAGACTTGTGGGTAAAAGAGTAGTGAAGACTAGGGATTAGACGCTAGGTTCAGGGACCACGATGCTCAAAGTAGTCAATGAAGTGTTGGGGAGAAGCGCTAAGATTATGTCTGCATAAATCTTTACTACCCACTAGTAAGTGATTAATGCTACCTACTCTGCCATAGACTTTATGCTGTATCTGTCACATAAGGTGTTCTTTAAGTTGTACTTTTCCTGTTTGTGTTTCTTCTGCTGTAGCCCAACAGGGAATTGCCTTATCTAAAAAGTACTAAAGAATTTCCAGTGGAGAGCAGTTGAATCAAAACCACACCCATGGAATCCAAGACTTCATATTCGTCTTTATAATGTCACTTGGTGCTTTTTAGCTTCTTGAACGCTTAGTCTTTGCTGAGTGTCCCCATAAGCCAATGCCAACGAAGGCTTCACTTCCATATCCAGTGATGATGTAACTTTCCAAGTTTCCTAAACTGGGATGAGCCACAAAGGCCCCAAAGCCTTTTCTTCTCTAAGTTCGTGGAAAGTGACATCTCTGTTATATTTGCATAGAGTGATATCTTACTTGCATTTCCATCTTTTTTTTTTTCAGTGATTACTGTGTTGGTATATGAGTTAAATATTTCAATCAAAGTCACATCTGATTTCATTCTTTATATTTCACTTATTACCTCTTTCTCTGTGCTAAAGTATCTATTCTGTTGCAGCCGCACCTCTCCATGTCTTGATCGTGACAACAGCAGGTGAACCTCTGCGTAATTCCTTCTCTGAACATGTGCCCCTCTGGTCCCTCCCCTTTGCCATCACCTTCTGCATACGCCCCACCTCAGGATGCTTTAGTGTTGATGATGTCTAGCAAAATATATGCAGGGGTTTATGTTCTCTAAATTGAGCCCATTGCTCACTTTTCCTTTCCCGGTAAAGGGAAAGTGAATATATTTAATGCCAGCAGGTATTAGGTTAACTGGGCTCCTGTCTTGGTCATGGCCTCCACATCGCAGATGCTTTTGAGAGGAAAAGTGTTACATCCAACTGAAAGCTTATGTTCCCATGACTAGGCAAATTGGTGGAGCTATTTCGAAGTTTTATTAAAGATTGTGATTTTTTTAGTAGCACTTAGACCTTTTCTTCTTTATTTTGCTTTTTCTTGCTACATTCTATGTGAGCCAAAGCCTTATTTATTAATGGTATTTTTTTTTTGCTAGCTCTATTTTAAGTTCAACCTTTTGATATTTTTGGAAATTGTGCTATGAAATGACATCTCCACATTGTAAATATAGCAAGTATGCTATGTTATTTAGATGAAGTTATTTTTAAAGTTCCTTTTGGGCTGCTGATTAAAGGATTTTTATTCTGTGGCCATCCATTATGAAGGATTATCCCTCTAAAATGAGACAATTTTATATTTTTATTCTAAAAGTTCAGTTAATCTTTTTATCTTTTCTAAAGCACACAATAAATGTTGTATATCTTTTCACAAACATGGGGATTGGTAAATAATTATTTAAGCAAATTTGAACTACCCTTTTCAATGTCCCTTTTTACCCAGTTTTTAGTTTGTGGAATTTGGAGAACTAGGAAGGGACTAGGAAATAATGGAGGAGGAGTCTCCTGGTGTGGTTCTGAATAGGACCACTGAGTCAGAATTGATGCCAGGCCCTCTGCTGTGTACATGGCATCACTGAAGCACCCTGATGAATCTTTTCTCTTGTCTTTCACCCAGTGACTAACTCCGAATGCTGCAGTCTCCTCCCTGTTCCCAGCCCATGGTACTAGATGAATTAAATGGAAATTTGAGGTGGACAGTACAGTCCTTAAAAGTCCGAATCCTAGTTTTCTGCTGCCTCCTCTGAAGCATGTACTGGTTTAGCTACTGAAATTGCATATTTATCGGCAAGTCCTCTGTCTAATAAAAGTGAATTGCATTTGCTTTTATTCCTTTTTAAATTGTGACAACATTGTATCTCACAATTTAGAAAACATCAGAGTTTCTACTTTGCATGACTGCTGTCATTTGAAGAGTCAGAAGCATCAGAGCCCATGTCCTCTTGCTATTTTTTCCCTGTGTAGTCTTAAGTCAATGTCTAATGAAATACGCCTATACGTTTTCAGCAAAGTATCTATTTAACCATAGGTCAAAACTATATTGACTGGGGGTAATAACAGTTTGCTTTCCAGTTAGGAAATCTTCCAGAGCATCCAAAAATCAAACATTTAAGTAGATTGTCTGATCTAGGCAGGCATTAAACTGCATCAAATTTGTAGCATTAGGCAGTAAGTTCAAAGATATATTTGTCTAACTCCCTTAGTTCATGCATAAGAAAACAAGAGTTAACAAAGTTGTCAAGTTACTTGACTGTGGTTACAAAAATAGCTCAAGACAGAGATAAGTCTGGAAGGAACATGGTACCACAGCCGCCTGTGCTGCCGCAACAGAATCCTCAGGATTTTATAATGTAACCAAAATTCTATTGACAACATTAAACTCCTTAGTACACATGTGAGTGCCTTGAATGTTCTTAGCAAGTTTCTTCCCAATGTTTTAGATGATGTATGACATATATTTTAATGATCATGACATTTAAAAGTATAAAAAAGCAGAAAAGATGAAGATGATGGGGGCGGCCATTATTGAATCTGTATTCTTTACCCACACATGGTTTACATTTCTCTTCATAGCTGTGGATGGTGATAGGGTCATCTCCCAGGGACCAGGAGGCTTCCATGTCACACTCCAGACCGAAGAGCTGAGCTTTCAGTCAACATCCCACCTTCTTTACACATAGCTGTCTTGTTAGGTTTCCTCCTGCTCCTTTCATCGGTAAACGTTTGCAAGGGTCATATTGTCTCATTTCTAATGTCCCCCACACGGGAGAGTCAAATACACTCGCATCACTTCCGCAGGTGAGCTGACCTATCTTACGAGTCACCCTCCCACTCTCCCTCCTTACCCCACAGTTCTCACAGTAGAAATGTTTCGGCCGTGTTGGCCCCACTTCATACATTGCAGAATAACCAACTCCTAACTCCCTTAGCCATCCAGGTAGTGGCACCTTTTGGTATTCTTCCATTTTTTTTTTTTTTTTTTGATGAAAATCTTCAAATACTTACCAAGTTTTGTGCCAGAAACTGTTGGGATTGATGGGTTAGCTTGCTGGCTTTACCAGTAGACCTCAATGGCATCTGGGTGTGAAGTCCAGTCTCTGTTTCTCTTACTCTTCCTACATAAAGAGGAGGCTCTGGGAGTACACAGTTCAGTTCTGTCTTAATTAGTCATTTGATAATTACATTAAGAGTCGAATCTGGCCTTTTCAGCAGGGCTAACCGTTAGTACCCTCCGCTCCTTGACAGTTAGTGGTTATGTCTTCCAGCCCCTCTGCCTCTTGGCACCTTTCTCTTTTACTTTTGGTTCTCTCTTTCCTCTCAGTTTCTAAGGAAAATATCTCCACTGGAGATTGTGATTGTCTGGTAGCCTGTGCCACTTTTTCTCTTACTTGGTAAAACCCATGGGCTTACCCTCTTCAGAAGTCTGCTGTTTTCCCCTGAATTAAGCACATTGCACCCTTGATTCTTCCCATTTGTTTTGCATTTGATTCAGTGCTGAGGACTATTTCAGGATCACTAATGACACAGGCATGATTCCTGGGGGGTGTATCTGTGTGCTACATCAGTCCTTAAGTTCTGTTATTTCAGTTTCTCCCTTTTCAGTCTCTCTTCATACAATCTTGTAACCTTTTTATTTTTTAAACATTATGTTATGAGATTCAAACTATTCATTCTCACAGTCTCACGTTTTCTACTTAGCTTCTACCCAGGGAATACATCAGATCTCTCTGTTCAACAGAAATTTATGTGGTAGACTCTTTAAAAGTAGATATAGTACTTTCCTGCTGCCTTTGCTGCATCTGAACATAGAGATGTGAGTGAATCTTGATTGTAATAACAGGCCAGACACTAAAGAATTCACTTACCTCATCTTTAGCCTTGCTCTCTCTGTTCATGTAAGTACACACCATTTGTCATAGCCTGCCTCTTCATTCTTAGATTCACT
The DNA here is from genome assembly GCA_028551405.1 of Uromys caudimaculatus. Lineage (NCBI taxonomy): Eukaryota > Metazoa > Chordata > Mammalia > Rodentia > Muridae > Uromys > Uromys caudimaculatus. The sequence continues at coordinate 97,859,936 of CM052704.1, read as the reverse complement.
CATCTATTCAAAAATCAATTCATCTATTCAAAAATTATTCTTGACTACCTACTGTGGTTCTGTATCCATCCTGTACTGAGTACTAGGGGGCTGAGACTGGTTCCCTGTTGGTACAGTCCTTAGATGACACCTTAGTGACCTGACCAGTCATATCTTATTGACCAAGGAAATTAGCAAGAAGGTCCAAGCAAGGATGAAATCAGAGAGTGACATCTTGGCTTTGAGTGTGAAGTTCTTGGCACAGCTCCTGACATTTAGGGGAGACCACACAAAAGGATCGTGGAAGCAGAAATCAGGGAGGAAGTAAAACAGAAAGAGGACTTCCGTGGCATCACATCAAGGAAAGTAATAGAATATGTCAAGGGATGGCTCCTGACTTCATGTCTTGAAGAGAGACCACCCAGAGTAGCCTACATATTCTTTTGGGTAGAGAATTGATACCCTGCAGACCAGAGGCCATTCCTGGAATGATACCGTGGAAATAGAAGGCTGTGGGACATGAGAGCACAGAGCTTGTAACTTCCTTCGAAACACATAGATGCTATGAGGGTTCATGACATGTAATAATAATCCTGCCTAGTTTCAGCACCTCTATTCCTTGCTCAGAGTAACCAAGATTTGAAAAATCCACCAGGTGTGATGATACATTTATAACCATAGAACTTTGGAAGTAAAGGCAGGAGTTCAAAAGTACAAGGTTAAGCTAACAAAAAAAGGTTCGAACTAGCCTGTGCTACCTGAGACCCTATCCCCCCCCCCAAAAAAAAAGAAAGAGGAGGGAGGAAAATCAGAAGAAGTATTAATGTTAATTATCAATGAGTCAGAAATATTGCAGTGAGGTTAGACACTCTGCTAGTTGAAACTGCGGCATTTTAAGGCATTCATCCTTTAAATGAAAATCGGTGTAAATGTACTCAAAAATAATGTAGGAAAATCTGCATGTTCATCTGGAAATATTTCCAGTTCTTCTTTTGGGCAATGTGTATATTTAAAAGTCAGAAAGAAAATGCTTAAGAATTCATACTAAAGACGAATAGTAAGAAAAGCTGCAGCCTGTTTCTCATTGTGTTTTGACAATATGCGGAATATCAACAGTTCACGTACTGTGAACTGTTGCTTGTGCCTAGCAGCTCTCATGTCTCCTGAAAGCTCAGCAGCCAGAGCAGAATGGTAGGCCTAGGCTGGCCCTGCATGCGGGAGATCTGTGGCTCCTGTGATTTCATGCTGCATGCTGTGCTTCAGAGGGTACTCTGGGCTTCCCCGCACCCGTTTCTCTTACTAGCAACAGGGTTTCTGTTCAATGGCGTGTCTAATGCGTTCTGTGTTCCGCTGCAAAGAGGATGCTATGATATTTCACTCTCCTAAAAATAACATCAGTGTATTGCGTTTCTATCCCACCACTTACTTTGAGGGAATACCTTTCAAACGTTTTCAATGTTGTCGTGGAAGCAATATCTAGGTGTGCTGATCTGGCTTGGTGCGGTTCTCAGTATCTCAGTGGATCTATGAAACACCTATATGTTGCTTTCACTTTGTTGTTCTTGTGTAAACTTCGCAAATGCATTGGAAGTGGGAGCACACTGACGTGATTGTGGACAAGCCTACATAATGTTCATATATGTCCTTGTGTACCTGTCCATGACAACTAGATTATCGTGCTATTTAATCTTTGCTCTTGTAGGAGGTGCCTGCCCAAGAGGCCTTGGTGAGTGTCATGACTAACGAAATAACAAGCATTCTAGCTAAGCTGCTCCAAGATTTGTAACCCCCCCCCAAAGACACTTCAGAGTTTAGATCACACTCAACAGCCTGAGCCACCTGAGATTACTGTTCTTTTTGCCATGATCAATGAACAATAAATGAAGCAGAAGTCACAGAGATGCTTTTGCAAACTTCAATGAGTTTCAATTCCGGTTCATTATTATTTGAGGGAAAGCATGTTTCACAAGCACCTCAATCAACATGAGCACAGGTTGCCCATGCTGGGCAGCTACAGAGCTAAGGGGGCTCTGTGTGTTTCAGCCATTCACCCTCTATTTCAGTTAGAACGGTTTAGCACAGAGACCTCTTAAAGGTGCAAATGCAATTTTAGCCAGAAAATTAGTTGGTTCTGTTTAAAACAGTGTTTTCCATCTTGCAACCAGTTAAAAATCTGCATCCTGGGAAAGATGGCTTGGCAGGACACTGTGGCAATATGGATTTGTGATAAGGCCTTTAAGGTTGTTCTTGTCAGTCATGAGATTACACTAAAATGAGCTAGACAGATGTGATGTTGGAATGTTAAGTTGAATTCACTTAAAACATAAACAATTTGGTCTTTCTTATTTGAACACGTGTATTACTTAGGACAGATAAAAAGACAGAAGGCTTGCCTGTGTTCTGAGCAATTCCTTTCCAGTTACCAACAAAAATTGGAATTATCCTTCAGTAGCATATGAAGATTATACACAAATTAAAACAAAATAGAAAATAGAAATATGGATATTAGGATATTAGTATAAACATTAAAAATACTTTTCCACGTGGTATTTACATTTAAAAGTATCGTTCAGAAAAAATAAACAGTATAGAGTTAACCTCACAGAGTGTGTTTATCTCCTGTATTGCTTTGAAGTACATCTAATATTCTATTTCAATTTTCAGTTTCCTAGTGAGTTTTATGGTGGACGCCCGTGGAGGTGCCATGCGAGGATGCAGACACAATGGACTCAGGATCATTATCCCACCTCGGAAATGCACAGCCCCAACTCGAGTCACGTGCCGCCTTGTGAAACGCCATAGACTGGCAACAATGCCGCCCATGGTGGAAGGAGAAGGCCTGGCCAGCCGCCTGATTGAAGTCGGACCTTCTGGAGCTCAGTTCCTTGGGTAAGGGTTTCCCATAAGCCTTCTACTTAGTCTCCGATGGGCTTGTGCCCTTTACCCGAAATCAATGGGATGGAACACCAAAGGTATGTCAAGACATTTTGAAAAAAAGATTGGCTCCTGTGACATTTTTTTACATTGGAAACTATGCCTTGGTCCTTGACTTCACTTCCATGCCTCTCGTGGTCAGGCGTCAGTGAGTTAAAACATGCACATTACTGGTGCTTTTTTCTTGGATATGGGAATAGCTGGCAGATTCCCAATGGGATAACTATGTGTTTTAGGCATTGGTAGGTGTTTCTGCTTCTTGTCTGCAGCTAAGAGGCAAAGTATAAAGAAACAAATGTGCTTTGTTTGAAGCATAAATTTAATGCATTGCTTAATTATGAATCCAGTTGCCACCATCTCTTTAGACAGCAGCCTTCAGCTCAGTGCAATAGGCATTGCCCTCATGGAATATCTAAAATTCAGTCTAAATGATTTTTTTCCTGTTCTCAAAATTGCTACTTTGAGCTATTAAGTCACAGTATAAGATGAAAATGGAAGACTAACCTCTGCCATGCTCATTTTGGTAATTTTGAGCAGAAATTGTCATTTCTTCTTTCGTCTGTCTGTCTGTAAGGCTGCTGTCATACAAAGTGGCATCTCAATGTATCAAGAGGTGAAAAGCTACCATCGAACGGTGACAAAAGAATGAAGCTCTGGACGGGGACACGTTTCAAATCATCTTGAAACAAATTAATTGTATTGAAGTCTTGGTGCTTAAGGCTGAGAGAACTTTCTTACTAATTAGGATGCCTTCTGAATGTTGTCAGTGTCATATTGGGGAAAGTTTCCTGCTTTAGAACTCTGGAAATGTTCTAAAGCCTGTAATTTGGGGCAAATTATTAACAGGTTGCTCCAAATTACGCTCACGCCTGAAAGGGGATGTACTGCTAGCTTCCCCTCATAGACCCCCACCTCGCATAGCTCTTATCAGGCAGAGCTTTGGAAGGAGCCTGTGAAGTTCTGGGTTGCATCAGAAAATGTCACAATGGTTGGAGTCTTTTGATGTTAAGAGAGCCTAACTCCCTCCTGCTCAGGTAGTTGTAGGCTTTCTGACAGCCTTCAAATCTGTTGAGGAATATCTATGAAAACGTCTCGCTGCTGTACAGAGTTTTTATTGTATTCCCAACAGTTTTGACTTTCCCAAAGAACAATTTTTCCCCTCCATTTTTGGCTAGTGCCCTGGCAGTGAACCTCAGTAGGAACAGACTTGACAGCCATGTGCTCCCCTGGCACAGAAGCACCTCCATTGTACACTCTGGGTCTCAGTTCCTTGCTCTTTGTGACCAATGGAGGGGGCAGAACCAAACGCAGTGTGAAGCCAAGCTTCACCCTGTGATGTTGGGGCTCTGTGGACACGGTACCTGAAGCTCACTTCTGTTCTTTCTTTCATTGCTGCTTTGGATGTACTCAGTAAACTTCACCTGCCAACGGCTCCTCCCCCACTTAATGAGGGAGAAAGTTTGGTCAGCCGCATCCTTCAGCTGGGGCCTCCTGGAACCAAATTCCTTGGGTAGGAGCGACTTAAAACAAATTGATGGCTGCTGGCCCCCATTCTTCTCCTTCTGCGATATGATTTCTCTTTTCGTCATTGTGCCCATGACATGTCCCTCTCTATGATTTAAACTCTGTATAACCTATCTTTAGTGGACCATTTCTGACCCTTGTGGTATGTGACTTTTATTTTTTGAGTGACGTTTTTATATCTTCTCCCTTAAAGTGCTGTGACCTTCATTTTTGTTCAAGCATGAGATTTGCCTAGTTGTACTCTGTGCTAGTTATGATGTCGTTATGATGAGTTTGGAATCTGTCTCAAAGCAACCTGGACTCAAGAATGGAAGGCCTCTGTCTATGTTGAATGTGACCTAAAAAGTCATAGGACAGTGCATGTTCTGGATCCTGAACGTAATAGGCATTGGACACTATGGGGCTATTGACTGAATGGCTCATTAGAGCCACAGGGTGTACACATGCCTATTGTTTTCTTGAATGAAGACAGTATGAGCAAAAGCCACAAGTGCATGGCTCATTAGCACAAGTAGTCTACCTTTCTGACATCTCATTTATAACACATTGAATTATGCAATGTATGAGCCATTGTCTCTCTTAACTCATGTTGTCATTTTGCACCTGTAGAACATGTTTTTAGGAGATTGGCATACATCATAGACATGCATGTACATTTCTTTTGGTTAAATGTGCTACACCCATATTTATCAAAGGAGACGTTCCAGAATGCCACATGCACCCACAGGGAAATATCATTTGGCTTAAAGTAGAAGCATGTACTTGAGGACCAATGCCCCTGAGGTGGAGTGTCACTGTGCCACCATATGTTAGCCATTGGGCTCTGGAGGATGGCCCACTGTGTCCCTGCCCCTAGAATGAACAGAATTCCAGGTCACTTTGCCACAGACCATGTTGACTTGCTTGTCTCGGGGTTGGTTATCCTGTCTCCACTGAGTGTTCTGCATTGCTATGTCAGGCCCGTGATCGTGGAGATCCCTCACTTCGCCGCTCTTCGAGGGAAAGAGAGGGAGCTGGTGGTCCTGCGCAGTGAAAATGGGGACAGCTGGAAAGAGCATTTCTGTGAATACACCGAAGATGAACTGAACGAAATCCTTAACGGCATGGATGAAGGTACCTTCGGGTTAAGGGGTCCAAAAGAAATCTAAGATAGAGGCACGATGAGTAGGCACTGCTTTAAGAGCTTCTAACTGCCTGAGTACTTATGCACATGTGTGCCTCTTGAGGTGTTTTGCTCTAGCGCATTGTCTGCTGTGTTCTAACTGCAGCCAATTTTAATAGACAATCCATTTTCTTAACGATATTTATGTGAAATTCAGGAAAACACAGCCTTTGAAGGTGCTAAATGTCTCCGCAAGTATACTCAGCATGCTTTTATTCTTGATGGAAACTTTGTCAAATCTAAAACTAACAGGAAAGTAGACGTTTCATAACAAACGGGCACAAAACTTGATATGCTCTTAGCAGTGAGGTGACGGCCTTCTTCAGCTTTGTGGTAACTTGAAGTGGCATGAACCTTATATTAGAGCTAGCATTTCTCTTCTATGAAATTTATGGGTCTTGAAAATGAGCCCCCCCTCCTCCAGCCAAACAAATATTTCAATTTGCCTCTGAAGAAATTGAACAGAGCAGTACTGGATAAAATGATGTTCTAGATTCTCAGTATAATTGGCATTGTGTACAGTTGAGTCATTGGTTGAGCGGCTCACTGGAGCCATGTTGTGACATTTTAAATACTAGGTTTCAAAACTTAGATGTTTAAGAAACTAATTTTTTGAAAGTACTAAGGTATTCTATTGAGAAACTTACTCTACCTATAACTAGTATCTTAGACAATAATATCATTTCCTTTTAAGCTTTCTATTATTAAAGAGACAGGAACAGTCAGTTCATTCATATGGAGACTTAGGGAAGACTGGATTTCATACAGATAGATCATATACATATCTTCTTGTGGAACTTTGTTTTTAAATGAGAACTTTAATCTCTATAATCCCCAAATCTCTTCAAGCCATTTAGGCACAAATTGAAATATGTGTCTAAATCATCGGGTCCCATAAATTGAAGAGAGGAGAGGTCCTAGCCCTAATGCATCTTGCATGCTACTTCAAGTACCTACAAAACAGAACAAGACCCTTACCTCATTGCCAGGGCTGTGCCAAGTTTGTACAGGGCTAGACACATGAAGGCCGCCTGCTCTCTTTTTCTGCTCCTGTCGAGGTTGAGTAAGAATAAAGACCAGGCTTAGATGATAAGAAGTACACTGTCTGGTGTGTAGGTCAGTTTCCTCAAAGCAAGGTGAAAAGATCAGAGTTCTTGTCAGCGAAGGTGACAACACTCAGCTCCTTCCACTTCTTGAAGCCCCTTTATTTGCTAGCATTATAATGGCTTTGGACATTTTCTTCTGAGTGGTCGCCCGTCGTTGGCATCACTGGGCATATCAGTGTCCTGCCCTTGGGTGAAGACCCACTCTTATAATAATTGGCAGATAAAAGAAATTCACTTTAAAGCCAAAGAGTCAGTTCGATAGATTCACATTTAGGACTATGTTATTTTATAGGCTTCTGGTATAGTGTTGGCCAGTGTGTCGCTCTCCCGCTATTTATGATCATACCCTGGGATTACCACTGTTTAATATTTAGTCATGCCAAGCAGTCAGTGAAGAGTTACTACTTTATAGTGAATTATAAACAATTTCTAAGACTAAGCAACTTTCTACATCTATAGTTCTTTAAATTTACTGATACATTTAGTATAGATTTTCTCTTAAATCAAATTTTCTGAAATGCCCTAAATACCTACACTAAAGCAATTTATAGAATCTATTATCCCACCCTCTGCTCTTAGGTAATATATTTGGAAGGTCACTGGGCAATGTACTTGGTAAGTCATTAGCATCAGGAATATTGAAACCCTGGTGTTGAGCCCAAGCAAAAACCATGTCACAGAACAGACTACATAAAGAGAAACCTTACCCATTCACTGCAGAGTTTGGACTACTCCCCCAGAACCCAAAGGACCATATAATTTCTTAAAACCACAACAACTGGTCTTTGAGCTAACTTTGAAATTTGTAAAGGAAAGGAGTTCAAATGCAGCTTCCTCTCCATCACATGAACCAAGAATAGCACATGTTCATTCCCACTGCAGGTTTGCCCTCAAAAGCCCTCACAGAGACAGCACTGCATGATGCTTCTGTCCCAAGCATCCTTTACAGTGTTCTGGAAAAGCCTGGTTTTCCCACAGTGTGCCTGAAAACTGCTGACCGCTATAAAGTACCTCAGATATTTATCTATTTGGTGTCAGGATAGTCTTGTGTTTTAACTTAAACTAAAGGGCTGCCTTCTCTGTTCACTATTAACTGTGCCTGTGAGTCTGCTAGAATGTTCTCAGGAGTCACTTGCTCTATGAAGATGGATCATTTCTTGTCTCAGTGCTGGACAGTCCGGAAGACCTGGAAAAGAAACGAATCTGCCGCATCATCACTCGTGACTTCCCACAGTACTTTGCGGTGGTGTCTCGCATCAAACAGGACAGCAATCTGATTGGCCCAGAGGGTGGCGTGCTGAGCAGCACTGTGGTATCACAGGTGCAAGCGGTCTTCCCAGAGGGAGCACTCACCAAGCGTATCCGTGTAGGCCTACAGGTATGTCCGTGTGGGATGCAGATGATCCTCTGGGGGTTTATTACCATTGTTACAATTAGCTTTTCAAATGAGAGTTGAACTGTCACCTAAATAAAGTTTTCCTGAACAAAGGCTAACAGATGAGATAACTAAGCTGGTGCAGTCTTGACTACCTCAGTTCGATTCCAGAAACCCCTATTATGAGAACTTCCTAAGGCTGTCTTCTGACCTGCATATTTATACTCTAGCATGCACGCATCCACACACACATCTAACACACAATAGATAGATTAATAAATTATATATATATATTGTTTAATAGTACTAACTTACAGCTGTCACATTTGAAATCCAACAAACACATTTGTGAGATAAAAATCAGTTTGTCTGGATAGGATAGATATTTGACCTTAAGTGTAGTATTATATATAGCTAATGTTTTTTCCTACCTTGAAAGGCTCAACCTATGCATAGCGAGTTGGTGAAGAAGATCCTGGGCAACAAAGCAACCTTCAGCCCAATAGTTACTTTGGAACCCAGGAGAAGAAAGTTCCACAAGCCAATTACTATGACTATTCCTGTCCCCAAAGCTTCAAGTGATGTCATGCTAAATGGTTTTGGGGGAGATGCGCCAACCTTAAGATTACTGTGCAGCATAACAGGTAAGTCATATATGACTACATCGTAGAAAATTCTAGAAGATATTTAATAGTAGTAAAAAGAAACTAGGTTACTTTTACCATAGAGAGCTGTGGAAGTTGAGAATATAGGTGAATGTCTGTAATCCCAGCATTTGGAAGGCTGAGGCAGAAGGATTATGAGTTCAAGAACTGCCTGCACAATATAAAAAGACCCTATATCAAAAAGCTGTGGGTTAAATACATCAGTTTAGGAAAAGCATTTTTTAATTAACGAGGTGATCAAAAGGTGAAAAAAACATGTTATTCGCCAAACACTGTTTCTATATCAAACTATTACATATTTACATATGGAGTCATTTTTAAAGTCAATGTTTTCAGTTTTACTTTTTAACCCACCGAGTTATTAGTGCTGCCCATGTATACGTTGTATGCAGCCGTCCACCGGCTCTTCCCTGCCTGTGTAGGAATTTTTCTGGGGTGATCTTGTGCCGGCTACCCAGGCCTGTGAGTTGACCCATCCAACAGCCCATGTGCAGCTGCAGCATCTCACAGCACTCCTCCTCATACTCCGCCTCCTTCTTTCTTTCCTCTCTCTTCCACAATGTTCCCTGAGCCCCAAGGCGGGGCAGGATGGTAGATGTCCCGCCTACTGTCGGTGGGAACAACAGAACAACTGCTTATTCTCAGCACATTAGCACTTAGGCATCTTTGCATTAACCACTACCTACATCTATTCTCTGACCCAGGCTCACGTCCACAGATATAAACATAAATATCTACACGGCAGCTGGACAATATGACCATTTAGTAAAACAATAGTTTTCCCTAGCCATAGACCTTGGCAGTGTTTAGGGTGCTATACCTGAATTTCCTCCTATACACCAGACCTCAAGACTAATCAAGTGAGCAGTTGATTACCCCATACATAGTCCTTCTGCTGTTGCACTAATGGGAACACCTTGTAGCCTGCAAGGTCCAACATTGGATAAAACCATTGTTTTTTTTTTTTTTTTTCCTTCCAGAAGGCTATATAGGAAGCCAAGGACAGAGTGCCTACTACACAGATATTCAAATAATTTCCCTTAAATTTAGTTTATCTTGAGGTGGTACCTCCTTTTTTTATGTGTCATTTCTTAATACATTTTTGATTTATGATTTTTGATAGTTGATTTATGACACTTTGTACTCTCTCATTTTAATTTCATTAATTAATTAGTTAGTTAATTAATGTATGTGGTGCTGGCAATCGAACCTCGGGCACATTATTTGCTAAGCAAGGCAAGTAGTTTACTCTTGAGCTACATTTCCTCAGCCCCGAAAGTTGCTTTGTTTAGGTTTGGTTTGGTTTTGTACTGAGGATTGAACGCGGGGCTGTGCACACACTAAGCAAATGCTCTCCATCCTGTATCCTAGCTCATTTTCTTTCCTCGTGTCCTTTGGTTGGGACGGAGGGATTACACAGGTGAACCACAGAAGCACTGAGGCTTTAGTTATAGTCAGGTGTCTCTAATTTTGCCCAGTTATCCTCCGCAATCGTGCTCTTTCAGGTGGCACTACGCCTGCGCAGTGGGAAGACATCACGGGAACCACGCCACTAACATTTGTCAATGAGTGTGTTTCCTTTACAACCAACGTGTCTGCCAGGTAGGTGTGTGCAGCACAGAAAAGCCCATTCACTGTCTTTCTTTCTTCCTTCTCAAAATCATCTCTTTCTTTTGTTGTTTGATATTGTTTCTTAATTCTTTCAAAGGGATTTGATTTTAATTAGATTTAGTTTTAAGTATGGTCTACATTTACTTTGACATGAGTAGTAATAGTACAATAGCCAAGTCCTGACAGTCAGATTAGAATCTATGGAAAATAAATGTCGGTGCTTTGGCTCTATGATTCTGATGTTAGCTTTGGCAGTCACACCTGATGTTTCCAGTTCCCAAGGAATGAGAAATTCCCTGTTATCAACCAAACAGCATGAGGAGTTGCTTTTTCCATAGAATACCAAAACACACAGTTCAGAGTATCTTGCTTAGTGGCTAAAGTGTTGGTGTGTTATACACCCTAACACATCTTCTAGTTATTTCTTTTATATGCCATAATTGAAATTTAATATTAGTTCCCATTCGTATGGTCTTTAGGTAAACACTTTCAAATTTCTGGTTGGCTTGCTTCAGTCTCAGTGACCGGTGAATCCCTTGGATAATGAAGCAATGGGGAAATGATGTTGGAACCTTCAGAAGGTTAAATGAGTAGGAGAGGAATCAAGGAAAATAGGAACTCATTCAAAACTATCTACATCATAGTGTCTGGTACTGAACTTTTAAGTACAAAAGAGTTATTTTTGTGTTTATTTTTTTATTTTAGCTATTTATTTTATTACCAAGGAACTCGAAAGCAATCAATATGTATGTCAAAACACTGGTGAAAAAGAAGAGTTTCCAAAAGGAGGAACACAACTAGAATTAAACGAAGCTAAACTAAATTAAATGAAAACTTTTTGTTTTGTTTTTCTTTGCTTTGGGAGGCACATACATTCTATTGGATGTGTTTATTGTGCGTGGTAGTGTGTTACATAGGACGGCTTCTTGTAAGTGTATATTGTACATGGAGCATAGTCACAGTTGATCTTAAAACATATCTCATGTGTCTTTCTTTCCACCTCCAGACCTCCCGTCTGTACTCTTGCCTTCCTTGCCATTTTTACCTCTGTTTCCCTTCCCTCACCCTCCTCTCATCATGTCACTCTCCCATGTCCTTCCTTTTCAAGAGACATTTGATGACAATAGTGACCGTATCAAAGTAATCGATCTGTTTTCAAGTGGTGTATTCTAAACTTTAGGTAACTGGCTTTCTTTCCTTTTGTAGATTCTGGCTGATAGACTGTCGACAGATTCAGGAGTCTGTTGCCTTTGCGTCACAAGTATATAGAGAAATTATCTGTGTGCCATATATGGCCAAATTTGTAGTGTTTGCCAAGTCACATGATCCCATTGAAGCCAGGTTGCGGTGTTTCTGTATGACAGATGACAAAGTAGATAAGACCCTTGAGCAACAAGAAAACTTCTCTGAAGTGGCCAGGAGCAGGGATGTGGAGGTAGGAATGTGGTATTGCGTGGCTTCCCTATCAGGTCATTTGTAATCAGTTATCATAGGAAGAAGGTTTGCTTAACAAAAGGAAGACCAGTCTACGTGTCTATTAGTTGAAGATCAATTTTCAAAATCTGAATTTTTTTTCTGACAATTTAGATCATAAATGGATGGTCTCTATGTATGTCAATGAATTTCTATAAAGTGTATTTTTATTTTAAAAATTATTTTTATTGAAATAAAACTAGTAGTTATTGATAAACTCAGAGTATGTAGGTGACTATGAGTTTGTCATAACTATAACAGCTTAGATGTTTTATTTTTCTGGATTTTCTTTTAAAGTACTTCCTTTTGTTTAAGTATTAGTCCAGATAAATGCATTTTTACATTGATTTTTTTGTAAGAATTTCCCATCATTATAGATGTTTAGATACTGACATCCTGTGTTCTGCCTCACTGTGATGTCAAAAGTTACCTAATGCAAAGTTTATATTTAGATATAGATGTGTATGGGTCTTTGTGGATATCATGATACAGCATTAAAAATAAGAAAATTGAATGTTGTCATGCAATTGAAGAGGCTCGGTATAAGGAAGAAAAGGTGGTGCATGTTTTGTCATGCATGTGACATGTCAATCAGCTGTGTGAACCTTTTCAAGTATGATTGACAGTTGTCAATCAGCAGGGTGAACATTGTCGCGTATGTGTATTTTCAGAACTGAAAGTTCCAAGAACCCCTACTACTTTGTTTGTTTAAATGACATAAAGGTGATTCTAATTATCATAATCAATGTTGGCTTTTTGTCTTCTCTTAGGTATTAGAAGGAAAACCTATTTATGTTGATTGCTTTGGCAACCTGGTACCACTAACCAAGAGTGGTCAGCATCATATATTCAGTTTTTTTGCCTTCAAAGAAAACAGACTTCCTCTCTTTGTCAAGGTAATGCATACATAAAAATCCGAATTAGTTAGGCATTTATTTAAGTGCAAGGGTTGTTTTCAGTTACTTTCATAGTAATAATGTGTGCTTTTCAAACATTTCCAGTGATTTTGAAACATATTTAGAAGTGTTTTACAAAATTACATTTTAAAAAAAATTTTGAAGTTCAAATTCAATCCTAATTTTTACTGAGAGAACACATTTATGATGGGATTGAGGACAGACTGGGGTCAATGTATTAAGTAGAACATTATCTACTGTTTCCCAGATTAGAAGGCAAGTTGGCTCTGTGTGTGTGTGAGTGTTTGTGTGTGTGAGTGTGTGTGTGTGTGAGTGTGTATGTGAGTGTGTGTGTGCGAGTGTGTGTATGAGTGTGTATATATATATGTGTGTGTGAGTGTATGTGTGTATATGTATGTGTGTGTATGAGTGTGTATATATATATGTGTGTGAGTGCATGTGTGTGAGTGTGTATGTGTACATGACTGTATAGGTGTGTGTGCCAGTGTGTATGTGAGTGTGTGTGTGTGAGTGTGTGTGTGTATGAGTGTATATATATATATATATATATATATGTGTGTGTGTGTGTGTGTATGTGTGTGTGAGTGTATATGTGTGTGTGAGTGTGTGTGTGTGAGTGTGTATGTGTGTGTGAGTGTGTATGTGTGTGTGAGTGTGTTTGTGTGAGTGTGTGTGTGTGAGTGTGTGTGTGTGAGTGTGTTTGTGTGTGAATGTGTATGTGTATATGAGTGTGTATAGGTGTATGTGCGAGTGTGTATGTGAGTGTGTGTGTGTATGAGTGTGTATATAAATATATGTGTGTGTGTGAGTGCATGTGCGTGAGAGTGTCGATGGGAATAAACTTACACCTAGTTACTAATAGGCAATGCTTCTACTGGTGACTTGGAGTTCCAGCCCTCCTGTTTCTTCACTACTGCTCCTTTGAGATGTCTGTGCTCAGACTGTAAAGTGTATGTGAATGGAACTAATGTAGACGCCAAATGAGCACTGACAACTTTTCATAAAAATTTCTCAAAGACCCAGAATATCATAGTCCAATGAGAAATTATTTATAGTTAGAGCTATAGACTTGATATACTTTCATCAATTCATCTTTATAGAAAAGTCAATATGAATGGCTCCATTTAGCATAGGATAGCCAGGAGCATAAAAGAAAGTCAAAGGGTGGGTATCAGGGGGAAGGGGGTGGGGAGAGAAAGTATTGCTTAATACATGGCGACTTTCAATTTGGGAAGCAATGATGCATGCAGATGGACTGTGGTGATAGTTATACAACAAAGCGCATGCATTTGTGCCACAGAATTATACACCTAAAACCATTAAAATGTCGTTTCCCATTACAAATACCACAGCTAAAATGGAATGAAGTTCTGATGTTGCATTGAACTTGAACGTGTTGTGCTGGGTTAATAAAGCACAAGGGAAATACTATGACTCCATTTTACAGATCCGTGGAAACACAAACTAGCATGGAGATTGTTAGGGGCGGGAGATGGGAAGGAAATGGGTCCTGGGAACACTGGATGGATAGAAAGCTCTGGAAAATGGTGGTGATTGTACAACTTCATGGAAGTTCTTCACGACACTTAAAAATAGTAGAAATGGACAGTTTTATGGCAGGAATATTTTACCACAGTTTCTTTTTAAAAGGTGAATTCGTTCTGGAGACCTAATGTATAGGAATGGAACTACAGTTAGTGATTATTTTGTATTTGAAATGTGCTATGAGATCTGAAGGGATCTAGCATCCTCACTTCAGACAAATGGAGCCTTCCATGTGAGGTGGCACATGTAAATTAGCGTGACTGTTGGCTTCATTTTGCATTGTGTACCTATCAGACCACCCTGTTGTCTGCCTTAAAATATGTACAGTTGTTTCATTTATACTTCAGAAAGCAAAAAATATCAGAAAGACATTTTCAAAGTGTTATTATAAATGATGCCAGCAGAACAGAAAAGGGTAGAGCTTTGAGTCTTTGTGGATTTTATGTCCCGCTGTTAAGTGTTACCCTTTGGAATTATTTTCCCTCTAAACCACACCTGATGTCAGATGTGGATGAACCATGTACGTCTTTCTCATTCAAGGTACGTGACACAACCCAGGAACCCTGTGGGCGACTGTCATTTATGAAGGAACCCAAATCCACAAGAGGACTGGTGCATCAAGCTATTTGCAACTTAAACATCACCCTGCCAATTTATGCCAAGGTATTGTGACATCCATTGTCATGTTCTCAGACAGTATAGAAGTGGAGTTTCAACTTCTTTATAAAAGACACAGAACACAAACACACGTGTGAATCATTTTGGCATTTAATGCACTTTGATGGAAGTTTTATTGCTATGTATTAGATATGGCAGAGAAAAAATACAAGTCTGTGTTTTAATGCTTCTTGAACTAAATTTGAAAGAAAAAATAACTGGCTTTATCCCCATTCTTGTTTCTGTGAGCCTTTCTGAGGTCACATGATGCACGGCCTCCCACCAAGATGTTAGTGTGTTGGCTTCTGCTTACTACCTACTCTGAGTGGGGTCAAATTAAAGATTCAGAGCAAACTCCTTGTATTTTATCTTTTACTGAAGTAATTACCTGCTCCTCTCATAGCCTGTCCTGATTTAATAATTTAAGAATTTTAAATTAACTTTCTTGTTAATTGAACATGATTGGTATGAAATTATCCTCTTGATAGAAGGAGTACATTTGACTCACCACTGTAAAGGTTTGTTAATTCCTAACCCATTTGCCTCTAGTATTACATTCTCCCCAAATCTTTCCCATGACATAATTGTTTTACTACTATGATTGTGTCAAAGAAGGCAATTCAATCAGTTAAATGACGTGAGCAATCTTATTTTGAAAGGTTTTATTTTTCTTTAAACTAATACTATTTTAATGTAGCCAGCTGCAGACGGTAGTCAGTGCATAGCTGCTAAAGTGTTGAGTTTGTTCTGTACTAGGGGAAGGAGTGAGTTGTGGTGCTGGGATCAGGAAGGGAAGTAGGGAAATACATAAAACTTTCTATCCCAAGACTACAGAACCAAGGACTCTCTATTTACTTTTACTCCGTCATAGTTGCTGCAGTGTATATGGGTTTAAATATTCATTTTTGGAAATAGCCATCAGTAATATAGAGGAAGGATCCTAGCATATGTTTACTTTTGACAGTTCTTAATAATTAGAAAAGCAATCGAATATCTATTTTCAGTATTATATGTATGGAACTCCACAATTGGAATGTAGCAATAGATAGATCAACCAAAACCATGTGATCTAATTGCAATCCCATGACACAAATGCACTTTGATGTTGTCTCTAGAGACACAGTGGCAGCTACAACTTACGGGAGAGATATACAGGCCACCAATGTCACTGTGACTGTGCTTTGACTGGTCACAATGAGCCATCCACATGCTGTGAAAAAAAATCTATTTTATATTTTTTGAGCCAAGATATAGCACAGAGAGCTATTAATGCTGGAGTGTTGAGGGATGATTTTCTATTTAGTAACTCAAGATGCAGAGAGTAAAATGCCTAACACTGCATGTCTAAGATATGCTTGAGAATTTGGTAGATTTTTATTATAATAAAACCTGTGTGGTGCCTGAGTATTGAAGTGCTTTCAACATAATCTTACTAATGGTGGTTGACATTTTTCAGTCAGTATCCATAGTAACTGGGATAGCGTCACCATCATTTCTGTAGATCGGTTCCACCTGACACATTAAATATCAAGCTTTGAGACTGCCAGGGAACCTCAGGTCAGAAATTAGCATATCTGTCATTTGGTCCTTTTTTCTCTTTGGATGTATAAACTTTGATTAGTCTTCTTTAATTGTTTGTCTTCTACGAACTATTTAAGACAGCAAGTCTAAGTTTACCCTGTGCCTGCTTGATGCTTGCAGGTGGGATGTATTTACTTTTCTAAATGTTTTCTTCCTTCTCCCTTCTTTTCCATTTTGCACGACATCTTGGGGCATCAAGGAATCGGAGTCAGATCAAGAGCAAGAGGAAGAGGTAATTTTACAACAGCAACACTTGTTTCTGCTGTGTCATTGTTGGTACCACTAATAAGAGCACGTGGTTGGACTCTGATTTTAGAGAAGTAGACAACGGTTCTTAGCAAGTAGATGAGCAGAATTTTAGTCAACTTCTCTGATCCTATGCTTTTTCATCTAGTGAAGTGTTTGGAAAAATAAGTTTCCTTATTTATTTTAGCCTGTTATGCAATACTTTGTATTTCACTACAACTCCTAAAGGCCATCATCTGAGAGACAAAGGCTAGTCTGAGGATGTCTGAAGACAGTGATGATCAGACACAGTGGTTTTCGTTATAGGACTCAGCCTCATAGTACATCACAGGGTGTGCCTATGATGGTGTCATCACATTGGCGATTGCTAGGGTGCGTGCTGGGGTATTTGTGGGTTCTTGAATCTTCTTAGCTCCAATTTGAAATATGCCGATTTGCTTATGCATAGCTTATATAAATGAAAGTTAGTAACTTTTAGGACTATAATGTGGTCCTAAAACCAAGATTGAGAATTGCTACAACTAACCAACTTTCAGGAGCACACAGTCTAATCATTAGAGTTCAAGATTATGATGTAAATATATACTAATAACGAGCATTCGTCATAAAACATATTTGCAAAGCATAGTGCTCTACATACCTCTCTAGCATGAGTTTCTCTTCTATCTTCTTCTATCTTCTTCTTATCTACATATAGATACAGGAAACAAATTCTAAAGAGAGTGCCTTGGACACAGTAGATATCTGGTCATATCCACTTCAATTTTTAAAGCAAATGTGTGTTCATCTCCTTTTTTAAGGTCTGAAAACACTCAATATTATAACAGAAATAAAAGAACTCATTGGAGATCACTTTTTTTTTATCCATTATTATAGTCACTTAAGTTTCTAAAACTAATTATCATTAGTGCATATGTTTTTAATATGCTATCATTTTTAAATGTTATGCTAGCGCATCTGAAATATAAAAATGCAAAGAAAAATATAATAACAATTCTCTGGCCACCAACTTCAAATGCATGGCCTTAGTTCAAAGGACTGCCCTGTATCCCCCTTTCTGTCATAGGAAGCTACAGAACAGATGTGAGGTGGCCGTCTCTCACACGTACCATCAAAAGATGCTGGACTGGTTACTCATTCCCCTGTGTGCGTCACTGTGACACACTCAATTTCCTTCCTGAGCTCAGTGATTCTGTCACCCTAGCCCCTAAACTAGGAAAACAACTTTGCTGTGTTCACAAATGAACTAATTCCATCAGATACATTTTTTTCTCCTGTGAAATACTTCCAGGGGGTTTCTAGTCTTCTAAAGGACATAGGTGAGAGCTCTGGAGCAGTGCTCACTAGTGCTGCAAAATAACATCTGTAGAACACACTGGCCAGCGGGCCTTGCCATCCTCTTTCTCCATTAAGTTGGCACTTGCAGCTTACTATTGACTTCACCTTCTTCATGACCTTTGTCCCACTATGCATTTCTCACATCAGACACCCCGGGGGGGGGGTCATCTCTTCTCAGGAATAACATATGCTTCCTGTAGTATCTAGAAGCAATATATGAATGTGTTTATTTATATATACAAACCTTAGCTGATGTCACTCTCAGGTATATAATTACAAATAGGTTCTTGCTATGCACATAAGGGACTCTGAGTGGAGAGCTGTTTTGTAACCACTGAATTTGTGTATGTTTTCTTTCAGATCGGTATGGCATCAGAAAAAAGTAAGATTTTAAATAAAAACGAGTCTGTTTGAAAGCTGGCTATATTGAAGAGAAGCATGAATTAAGATGCAAGCTAGTTGCCATTACTAACCGTTATAATAATTACGTTTGTATATAGTTCTTATTAATCATTAATATAAATTTTATAAAGCAGCTTGGCCAGTTAAATCATAATATACCTGATCTGTGAGCTAATGAGCAATAATGCAGTGATTATTCATCTAAGCATTCACTTTCTTTTGACATCCCTGTCACTCCTGGCATTGCTGTCAAGCCTGTTTAGAAAGCTACCCTACTGTTGTGTCCTTCTGTTAGCTTAATACTGTCACCTCATTATTTTTTAAGCACTGACAGTATTACTTTTTACATCAATCTACAGTGGCTGCTGTAGAGAGCCTTTCCTTTGGAAGGGCGTGCCCGACAAAAGTAATACTGTCTAATAGTTCTTAGCTGAAGCTCGCCCCTCGCCACGCCCTACCATCCCGTCCACTCTTACTGTGGTGAAGTGTACCTGAATCCTTTAGGTGAGACCTAACAGAATTCTGTGAAAATTTCAAAGGAAAGAAAATTCAAAGAGAAGAATGCAAAAGTTAAAGTATCCTAGATAAAGCTACTGACCACAATGTGTATCCTTATAGGGCTACAATTAAATAACAATTCAAAATCCTAACAAAATATAGTGCAATGATCAGACCTGAATTCACCTGAGGTCTGAAATAATTCTAACATTTTATCTTCTCAGCCTATTCTCTGTGACTCTCTGGCTTCTTGTATAGAAACCCAAGTTGAATTTTATAGATTTTCCTTTCCATTATAGCTTCATCCCTTGAGTAAAGCATTCTAACCTGTACTTTGATTAATTAATCATATCTCAGGGTAACATCCTGAATGGAAGGACACAGAGCTCTGTGTCATCATCATTCTGCCCCGATTGATTTAGTTACTGTTCTGTTGCTGTGATAAAACACCATGACCAAAGCAACTTACAGAAGGAAGATTTTCTTTTGGGCTCAGGGTTAGAGTCTATTGTGGCAGAGCAGAGGTAGGAAGGTGGCAGAGTGTTGGAATCTGGAAACCTCAAAGCCTGCCTACCCCTAGTGACACTCTTCTTCCAGCAAGGCCACTCCTCCTAAGCCTCACAAAACAGCCACCAACTAGGGACCAAGTATTAAAATACCCAAGATTTATGGGGAGTAGATCTCATTCAAACATCATGCTGATGACCTGTCCTTTTGAGGTCTTAGCATATTGTAGCTTACTGCTGTTCTATTGGGATGGCTTTAACTGAGGCTTATCCGCATGTTCAATCCTCATTCAAGATGAAACTACCTGAGATGCTGATGCCTTCAATAATTTATATGACTGAACAAATCAGCATTAACATAAATTTATTTAATATACTTTATATATATAAATTACACACACACACACACACACACACACACACACACATACACACAATCCTCTGAACAAATACAAATTCTATCCAGAGGAGGCACTTTTGTTTATGAAACATATTATTATTGCTTTCATTGATTTTTTTTTAAAAGTAATTTTTCCTCTCTCTTCTTTAGGGCTATTGTGTTGACTTAAATTGATTCCTTCCTTTACTCCTATGTACAAGCTAGTAGGAATTAAAAATTACTGGTATGGGTCAGTTTAAAAAGTAGTCATATTACCCATATTGCTATAATGTCATGGATTCTCTTGGATGACTCCTGGATACTTTGAATATCTTCCAGATTTCAAATGTAGATTCTTATTTGCCTGTGCTTTTTAGTTTAAAGGCAATCCTTATATAATTTCCATATTGTTCTAACATGTCATTGTATAAGCCAACCCTGAGGATTTTCTTCCTCCCCGTTGGTGGTTAAAAGGCCTCCTGACCTGTGACTTCAGTGTACTTTTCAAACCAACAAAGGTATTGACTCATAGGGAGGTAGACACGCTTCACCACAGTAACAGTTTACATTTTTGTTCTAATTTCTCAGCACCCTCCTGCCCGCGCTTCTCTGCAAGGCTGCCCCGCCCAGCGGTTTTACCCCGCCTTTGCTCTGCATGGAAATAACTTGGCTTACATCAACTGTGCGTGTGTCCTGTGTGACTGTCTCTAATTTGGGTTGCCATGCATCACATGTGAACTCTGGGTTCACATATGCGTCCAGTCACAGCTGGTGTTTCCGTCGTTTGTCTTCCCTTTCCTTTATCCCCCTCCTTGGTCTGTCTGGTACACCTCTAAACGAGGAGGTTCCTCCAAGGAAAGGGCCATGCCTCCCAGCACGAGATGTGTGTCACTGTTAGGTGTGGATTCCCCTTAGATGAAATGCCAGTCCGAAGCTGATTCAGGTGTGTTTTCTGCCATGGCTGTATGGGAGCAGAACTGTGCTGACTGAATTCCAGACCTGTGGGATTGAAAATGTAGGAATTGGGTGCAATTCTGAATTTGCTCCTACTGGCTTTCTCAGGGAGGAAATCAAGATTCCGCTATTTCTAATGCTTTTTTTTTTCCTTATATTTTTTCCCCATGGTTTTTATTTTGTTTTGTTTTGTGACATTGATCTGTAATATCTGGACAATCTTGAGATACCTCTGTGCAATTTCACTGCGCTCTTCTTTTTGATTTGTGGATTTTTTATGTATGTCTCGAGTATTCGTGATGGCTTTGTTGTATGTATGAATGTGCTACAGTGAGAAAATTAAGCAAGTTATTTCCTGCTCATTTTCCTTTTCAGTTATTTTTTTCCGTTAGCCTTGCTTTGCTCTTGTTCCTTGAGACCTTGTGGATCCACCATTCCCAGCCCATTCTGTTGCCCCTCCCACCACCAGGAAAAGACGCTGTGTTGTTTTGGTCCTGATTACATTTGCCAATATCTTTTTTGATTTCCATTTTACTTTCGATGTTTTTTCATTCACATCAAAGATGATGAGACAGAGTCGACAGAAACATCTGTCCTGAAAAGCCACCTGGTTAATGAAGTTCCTGTCTTAGCAAGTCCGGACTTGCTCTCTGAAGTTTCTGAGATGAAACAAGATTTGATCAAAATGACGGCCATCTTGACCACAGATGTGTCTGATAAGGCAGGTTCGATCAAAGTGAAGGAGCTGGCAAAGGCCGGTGAAGAAGAGCCAGGCGAGCCCTTTGAAATCGTAGAGAGAGTTAAAGAGGACTTAGAGAAGGTGAATGCGATCCTGAGGAGTGGAACCTGCATAAGAGATGAAGGCAGAGTGCGGAGTTCTCAGTCTGAGCGGGAGTTAGAGGAGGAATGGGTTATTGTCAGCGATGAGGAAATTGAAGAGGCCAAGCAACACGCCCCAGTAGAAATTGCTGAACACCCATGTATAGAGGTCAGAGTAGACAGAGAGACCAAGGCCAAAGTAGAGAAGGACTCCACTGGGTTAGTGAACTACCTCACAGACGACCTCAATTCATACACTTGTCCTCCTGAAAAGAAGCCACAAACAGCTCCAGAAAAGTCAGGTGAGACAAGTCAGGCCTCAGCTATTGGCAAGAGCTCTGAGAGTAATAAAGGAAAGGTCACCCCAGCAGAGGAGAAACAGAGCGCTCAGAAGCAGCTCAAACCAGGCCTGACGATCAAGAAGCCAGTGCGGAGGAAACTGAAAGAAAAGCAGAAACAGAAAGAGGAAAGCCCGCAAGGCAGCGAAGAGAAGACCGAACTTAAGAAAGGTAGTTCAGAGGAGTCAGTAGAAGAAGACGGGGGCCTAGCTCCTGAACCCCTTCCCACTGCCAAGGCCACGTCTCCTCTGATAGAAGAGACTCCTATTGGTTCCATAAAGGACAAGGTGAAGGCTCTTCAGAAGCGAGTAGAGGATGAGCAGAAAGGTCGAAGCAAGCTGCCAGTCAGAGTCAAAGGCAAAGAAGATGTGCCCAAAAAGACTGCTCCCAGGACACACCCAGCTGCTTCACCCTCCTCAAAGTCAGCGCTTTCCTCTAAAACAGAAAGACACTCTTCCCTTTCTTCCTCTGCAAAAACTGAAAGGCACACACCAGTGTCGCCGTCAAGCAAAAACGAGAAACACTCACCTGTGTCGCCCTCGGCAAAAACCGAACGACATTCACCAGTGTTTTCAGGTAAACCTGAGAAACATTCACCTGGTTCCCCCTCAACCAAAAATGAAAGACATTCCCCTGTGTCATCTATAAAAACAGAACGACACACACCTGTGTCACCTTCAGGCAAAACAGACAAACGTTCACCGGTGCCATCATCTGGAAGAACAGAGAAACATCCTCCAGTGTCACCTGGCAAAACAGAAAAACGCTTGCCCGGTTCACCTTCTCTCAGAATGCCAGAGAAGCAGGCTCCTGGGTCTGCCACTGGGAAACATGAAAAGCACCTGCCTGTGTCTCCTGGGAAGACAGAAAAGCAGCCACCAGTATCTCCCACCTCCAAAACAGAACGAATTGAGGAGACAATGTCTGTCCGGGAGCTCATGAAAGCATTCCAGTCAGGTCAGGACCCATCTAAACACAAAACAGGACTCTTTGAGCACAAATCAGCAAAACAAAAACAGTCACAAGACAAAAGTAAAAGTCGGGTCGAAAAAGAGAAAGGGCACACTATAACCCAGAGAGAAACCCAGAGAATAGAAAATCAGACAGCCAAGCGTGGGCAGAGATTCCAGGCTACGGAATCCAGGCGGTTCCGTTCCACCACCATCACTGTTGGGCTCAGGATGGAAGATCCAGTTAGAGAAAGGTTCGAGAGAACCCCCATCATTAAAACGCCTGAGGCAGTTCCACCAGTGGTGGCAGAAGAAAGCCACCGTGGAAGTGACATCCTTCAAGAGAAGACTGCGGATGAGCAGGGAGACGTGGATCTCCAGATCAGCCCAGACAGGAAAACCTCCACTGACTTTTCTGATGTCATCAAGCAAGAGTTAGAAGACAATGACAAATACCAACAATTCCGCCTCACTGAGGACACAGAAAAGGCTCAGGTTCATTTAGATCAAGTAATCACAAGTCCCTTCAACACGACATTTCCACTAGATCACATGAAAGATGAGTTCCTTCCAGCTCTGTCTTTACAGAGCGGTGCTTTGGGTGGCAGTTCCGAAAGCCTGAAACAGGAAGTGATAGCGGGCTCGCCTTGCGGCAGCCTGATGGAAGGCACACCTCAGGTCAGTTCAGAAGAGAGCTACAAACATGAGGGCCTAGCGGAAACTCCCGAGACAAGTCCAGAGAGTCTTTCCTTCTCACCAAAGAAAAGTGAGGAACAGATTGGAGAGACCAAGGAAACTACAAAGGTAGAAACACCCACAGACATTCATTCAGAGAAAGAGCTTCCTGTAACTAAAGACATTACTGATAGTTCTGAAAAACAAGGTGCTGGGGTCACTGGGGATTCAGAGCCCTCTACAGAACATTTTCAGAAGGAGGTCACCCAAGACCCTCCTAAAGATGTGAGCTCCAAACAAGATGGCTGCCTTGGCAGCCACAGTGTATCTTTAGCAAATGAGACACACCAGGCATTTACTGAGAAAGGGTCCTGTGGTGAAAGTCAGCTCCCACTCGTTAGTTCAGCTTATAGGACACAACCAGAAAGTGAAACTCAGGAATCCTTTACTCCCTCAGAAGTGACAAAGACCTTCCCACTATCTGAAGTTTCAGTCAAGACAGTTGAGGGAACAGAACCAAAGCCCCAGGGAGTCATTAGAAGTCCCCAAGGGCTAGAACTTCCTCTCCCTAACCGGGATAGTGAGGTCCTCAGCCCAGTGGCTGATGAATCGTTAGCAGTCAGCCACAAAGACTCTCTGGAAGCCAGCCCTGTGCTAGAAGATAACTCCTCACACAAAACTCCTGATTCTCTGGAACCTAGTCCTCTGAAAGAGTCCCCTTGCAGGGATTCCCTTGAAAGCAGCCCAGTTGAGCCTAAAATGAAGGCAGGAATTCTCCCAAGTCACTTCCCTCTCCCTGCAGCTATCGCCAAAGCAGATCTTGTTGCTGAAGTGACCTCCATGCGTTCTCGGCTGCTCCGAGACCCTGATGGCAGTGCTGAGGATGACAGTCTAGAGCAGACATCCCTCATGGAGAGCTCAGGGAAAAGCCCCCTCTCCCCTGACACTCCTAGCTCTGAAGAAGTTAGCTATGAGGTCACACCCAAACCTTCAGATTCAAGTACACCCAAACCGGCTGTGATTCATGAATGTGCAGAAGAGGATGACTCGCAAAATGGGGAGAAAAAGAGGTTCACACCAGAAGAGGAAATGTTCAAAATGGTAACCAAAATTAAAACCTTTGATGAACTTGAGCAAGAAGCAAAGCAGAAAAGGGACTACAAGAAAGAACCCAGGCACGATGGATCCTCCTCAGCCTCTGACCCTGATGCTGACTGTTCAGCAGAGGTGGATGAACAGAAACAGATGGAGGGCACAGAGTGGGAGAGTGACGTCCCCGTCTTGGTGACTTCAGAAAGCAGAAAGGCTTCTTCCTCCTCAGAGAGTGAACCTGAGCTGACACAGCTGAGTAAAGGTGCTGACTCGGGACTTCTGACAGAGCCAGTTATTCGAGTGCAACCTCCATCTCCCCTCCCATCCAGCATAGACTCTAATTCCAGCCCCGAAGAAGCACAGTTCCGGCCCATAGTTCCCAAGCAATATACTTTCAAGATGAATGAGGAGATTCAAGAAGAGCCAGGTAGCCCAGAAGAAGATTGCAAATCACATTTAGCTGAAGACAGTCAGACTCATTCTGCTGATGGTGCTGATGGGTCTTATGATGACCTGAACAGAGAAACTACTCAGCCAGAAACTTGTGATGGCCATGGTTGTGAGGCTGTGAGTCCTAGCAACGCAGCCACTCCCGTCTCCCTAGGAGTTCATAGTTCAGAGTGTAATGATGGTGATAAGCCTCTGGCCATTGATAAAGACTCACTAGCTCTCCAGGATACTAGTGAAAGTGACCAAGAAGAAAGAGAGTTTCATCCTTCCAGAGTGGAATCTACCCAACAAGTAGGTCTTCCCAGTGAAAGCTCTTCCTTGTTTTCTTCATCTCATTGTGCAGTATCTGAAGGAAATGAATCAGCTAAAGAAATACCCTCCCCATCTTCCCCTGCAAAAGTAGAGGTCACACTAACTGACCAGGCTTTGGAGAGCATGTCAGAGGACTGTCCCACTCAAGAGTCATCTACTACAACTCAAACAGAGAGGTTTGCCGTGGACGTTCCAGTGTCTGATTTAGCTGAGATTGATGAAAATTCTGATCCTCAAATCATCAGCCCTTATGAAAATGTTCCTTCCTCATCGTTTTTCTCTGGTGAGCCCAGCAAAATCCAAACAGATACCTGTCAGACCACAGTTGTTCATTCACCTGAAGTGTATTCTGTTATCATCAGATCCTCTCCTGAGGATGTTGTGTTGGCAAACTCCTCTAAGAGAAGTGTCTCAGGTGAAGAATCTAATTGTGAGAGCCATGATCTAGATACTGAATCCGAGCAAAAAAGTGCTTTGTGGGCAATGCAGTCTGATGCGCCTCCCTCGTCTGTAGCACCCACTACACCAAATGCACCAGCAGTCATTGGTGAACAAGTAAGCAAAGTCATCATCACAAAGACGGATGTGGATGCTGACTCCTGGAGCGAGATCCGTGAGGATGATGCAGCCTTTGAAGCTCGAGTGAAGGAGGAGGAACAGAAGATATTTGGTTTGATGGTAGACAGACAGTCACAGGGTACCACTCCTGATACCACTCCTGCCAGAACCCCAACTGAAGAGGGGACCCCGACAAGTGAACAAAATCCATTCCTCTTTCAGGAAGGAAAATTGTTTGAGATGACCCGAAGTGGTGCTATTGATATGACCAAAAGGTCCTATGCAGATGAAAGTTTGCACTTTTTCCAAATCGGCCAAGAATCCAATGAAGAGACTATCTCCGAAGACTTGAAGGAAGGAGCCACTGGGGCTGAGGCTCCACGGATGGAGACTACTAGTGAGTCACTGGAACTTTCAGAACCCAAAGAAGCAATGGATGATGAAGGAGAATTACTTCCTGATGATGTAAGTGAGGAAATAGAGGATTTACCTGCCTCAGATGCTAACCTTGACTCCCAAGTGATATCAGCTTCCCCAGAAACACTCACCAAAGAGGCTGTAACCACAGTGGTTGAGGAGTCCCCCACCATGCAGTGTGGTGATTCTCTGAGCACTGTGAAGCAGATACCTTGCCCTACCTTCCCTGAACCTGTTAGTCAATTGGACTTTTCCACAGTCACTAGGTCTGTTTATTCAGATCGAGATGATGAGTCCCCAGATTCTTCTCCAGAGGAACAGAAGTCTGTGATTGAGATCCCTACTGCGCCCATGGAAAATGTGCCTTTTGCTGAAAGCAAACCCCAAATTCCTATCAGGACTCTCCCCACTTTAGTCCCAGCCCCTCCATCTGCAGAGGATGAGAGTGCATTTTCTGATGAGTTCCCATCTGGCCTGGATGAGGACAGCAAGGAGGATGGAGCAAAACCAAAGTCCAAAATCCCCATCAAAGCACCCGCCCAAAGAACTGAGTGGCAGCCCTCCCAACCAGACATAACTCTCCAGAAGACAGCTGTCCCCCAGGGACAAGACATGCTAAGCAAAGCGCCAGATGGTAGAAGCAAGTCAGAATCAGATGCTAGTCCCTTGGATGCTAAGACCAAATGCCCAGTGAAAGCCAGAAGTTACATTGAGACAGAAACAGAGAGCAGGGAGAGGGCCGAAGGGTTTGAGTCAGAATCAGAAGAAGGGGCCACAAAACCAAAGCTCTTTGCATCCCGACTGCCAGTGAAGAGCAGAAGCACCTCATCTTCCGGCAGGACAGGCACGAGTCCCACAAGAGAGAGTAGGGAGCACTTCTTTGATCTTTACCGAAACTCCATAGAATTCTTTGAGGAGATTAGTGATGAGGCTTCCAAATTAGTGGACAGGCTTACACAGTCAGAGAGGGAGCAGGAGCCACCTTCAGACGACGAAAGTAGCAGTGCCCTGGAAGTATCAGTCATTGAGAATCTGCCACCTGTTGACACTGAGCACTCAGCTCCTGAGGACATCTTTGACACAAGGCCCATTTGGGATGAGTCCATTGAGACTATGATTGAACGCATCCCTGATGAAAATGGCCATGACCGAGCTGAAGGTATTTGCCAGCCACTGGGAATCCCTGTGCTACGCATGTCATAAATTTGATAGAGATTTTTTTTTTTGGTAACGTTTGTTTTATTTTGTGATTTATGTCTCATTTTCTTTAAGCTTTCTGTAGTGGTTAATGTGTTTGTGTAAGCCCTTTGTGTTTTGTGCTTTTTTTGTATATTCTTGTCTATGAAACAATCTCAAGATTGAGTAATGAGAATGCTTATCAAAACCAGAAACATAACCAAGCAATGGGGGAACCTCTCCTTTCTTTAGCTGCTGCACGTAAAGCCATACAAGCTTTGAGTTTTGTTGTTCTGATATTCCAGGCTTAGCCTAGAGTTAACTACATTTGCTTTTTTATGGGTGTCATGGCACAAGGCCTCCTGGCTCTAATTTCTAATTTTTTGTGTACTTTAATTGGTACACCCAACTTTGTCATGATTAGGAAGCCCTTTACTCAAAATGATTTCTCCCCACATTCTAATGATTGTGGGTCCGTTTTTCAATTTGGAGAGGTCAGCTTTCAGATACCTATGATAACCAAATTAGTCAACAAACCTGAGGTAAAAATGAACAGTGAACATGTTCAGACAAGATTCAGCAGACAACAAAATCTCAAACTTTGCACGACATGAGGGAATGATGGCTCTTGGAATTGTATTTTTTTAAAAAAAGGAAACCATGGGTGGCTTTGAGAGGTAACCTACAGACTTCCATTATTTCTAAATGAAGACTTATTCCTATGTGGGTGACATAGAATTCCTCGATGCTGGCCAGCAGTCCACCACAGTTAAAAGGGAATTGGATGAATTCTAGTTTGTGAGAATGTGCACTACATGACTTTGCAGCCAGAACCTTTCCCTCAGAAGCAAATGTCCCACCGGCAGGATCTACAAAGCTCATATACCATTGTCTTGCCTTCTTCCAAAGATCAATGAGACATTGATGGTCCTGGCCTCAAATTAGGTCCAGGCTTAAGATAATTCTTAGTGCTTTCTTTCAGATAGGACGTGGTGGTGCTTGACACCTCCACAGGCATGAGTAGTACGGTCCAACCAGTTACTCCACTTCTGTATCCCATCTGGTGTTTCATGTGTGAAGTGAGTGTCCTTCAGTGGACATTTTTGTTGTTGTTCTTCTTCAAAAGCATAAAAGGAAAGTCCCGAGACAACTAGATGTTCTGTGCAGTTACAAGTCTTCATTAAAGGGATATGGAAGCAGATGGTTTCCACAGATCACCACATGGTATTCATTCCCCATTTTATCCCCCAAATCAGAAAACACACCACTTCATATGACCTAAGCCATGATAGCTAATTTGTGTGACTATCAGATATTTGATCCAGTGACTTCCATTCTTGGATGAACAGTAGTATGGTTCCCCTCCTGTCCCAGACACTCTTTGGCCATTCTGGTTTTGACCTTCTATAGATCCCCAAGATGAGCAGGAGCGGATGGAAGAAAGACTGGCTTACATCGCTGATCACCTTGGCTTCAGCTGGACAGGTAATTGGAGTGACCCAGAAACAGCTAGTTAAAGATCTTTTCTTTTTGTCCTTTGTTTTTTGTTTTTTTTGTTTTTTGTTTTTTGTTTTTTGTTTTTTTTTTTTTTTTTTTTTTTTTTTTTTTTTTTTTTTTTTTTTTTTTTTTTTT
>CM052704.1:97765350-97830565 GCA_028551405.1 Uromys caudimaculatus | reverse complement strand
GATGGCCAGGCTTCAAAAATTCTTAGATTCAATTTTTATAATATTTTGTTTTTGTTTTCCTGAGACAGGTTCTTACTCTATATCCCAGGCCAACCTGGAACTTTCTATGTCACTTAAGCATGCCCAAACTCATGGTAATCTTCCTGCTCCAGTGCTGGGAGTACAGACTGAGCTATCATACCTGGCAATTTGAGATTTCACCAGAGCTGCTGCTTCTTGATGTTTGATGTCAGGTGTCTTTCATAGTAAATAGTTACTAACATGCTCTGGGTAAATGTTAAAATATAAATGAGATGTTGCACTGATTTTTTTAATTTTTATTTTTGAGGCAGGGGTGTTGAAGCATGAATATATGTTCAGTGACCTATTAAGAAAAGGTGAATTCTAAATCCATACTGTTATTTACAAATCATGATTTATAAATTTAAAATATATTTCTCATTTGCCTGTGACTTAATAGTAAGCAACATTGTAGCCTAGCTTACTTTCATATTTACCATTTTTAACTCTGATGTAGTTCCTTATGTACCAATTGGTACGCTTCACTGAGACAAATGGTATAAAGTTACTACTATCCCATGTTTCTTAAATATTTGGTAATAAATTAGTATCTATCTATTCTTGCAGATGATTGATAATTTAGAATAAATGACTGGAAGCAATAGGAATAGCCATTTTCTAACTTTTAGTAATTTTAGAATAATATTGAAACACCAGATGTTTACCTGAGGGATTTAGAGCAAAGAATGATACCAAAATATCCCCAGTTGGCATATTAGAAATTCATTATTTTCCTTGAATATGTATACATCCATACACATACTAAATGTGTTAGATATAAAAAAAGTTGGTGAAAAAAGTTGGCTTATAACTAAACGGAACAAAATAAAAGGAAAAAGAAATACATCTCTAAAACAGAATTACTAGACTGAGGATATTTTTAATATTGAAAGATATCAGTTGGATAATAGAAGTCATTGCTGTAATACACAATTGCATACCTATATATTAGAATAGCATGCACAAGCATCAACTATTCATATAGAATGTTACTAGCAGAATAAAGAAACTTTTTGTAGGAGGAACATTTGAGACAAAGTTTCTCTATGAAGTTCTGGTCATTCTGGAACACACTATGTAGACTAGGCTGGTCTTGAACTCACAACTGCCTCTACCTCCTAAGTGCTGGGATTCAAGGTAGACATCACTACACCTAACTGAAGAAACTTGGATTCAACCCTATGCAAGTTTAATGCTTCCAAGGCCCTTCCTTCATGCACATCAAATCAAGAAAAAAAAGCATACCTTATCACTATAAGTTAGCGACAACCAGTGTTTACATACATTTCTAGAAACAGGATTTGTAGGAGTTAAAAATTTATAAAAGTTAAAAATGCTCTTTTTCTTCTGTTTTTCAGTCATGTATGTTTCATTATCATGGTTAAAAATATAAACGTGATGATGGTCTGATCTTCATTCACATTTTATCTCTTTGCCCTTACTACTTCTACAATGACATTAATCAATTTTATATCCAATTTTAAGGGAAAGTGAGAGTGAGCAAAGTGAGAGTTAGTTAGTGTTAGTATATCAAATTCGTGTATGAGTCATGTCTAACTCAAATGCTCATAGCAGCACAGGACCATATACTGCTTACAAATCAAGAAACAAGGTATGGAGACTGAGACCCAAATTCAGTATGTTGACAATGTAGCCTTTTGTTCTAGAATTAGCAAGAGAACTGGATTTCACTGAGGAGCAAATTCACCAAATTCGAATTGAGAACCCCAACTCCCTTCAAGATCAGAGCCATGCACTGCTCAAGTACTGGCTGGAGAGGGATGGAAAGCATGCCACAGGTAGGTGGGAGAACGGTACGGTAGGTGGAGCTCAGGTAGAAGTGGGTCACCCAATGATCCCATACTTACAAATCAGCAAGAGAAATTGTCAACAGTCATCAATTTTAAGAACCACTGTCAATGAAAGAGAGCAAGCTGCTATTGGTTTTAGAATCGTCTTGTTCCATGAAAAATCTTGCATGGTCTGTTTGTAAATATTGTCAACTATTTGGAAATAATATGAGCACTTGCTGCCAACAGAAACTTCACTGAGACCTAACAGTTTCAAAGTATGGTTAGTGGACACAGTGTGTAGTTATAACTATTTATGGGGAGTGTATTTGTCTTCAGTTCATGTTTATATTCCTCTCTACTAATTTAGGTATGTGGGGGAGGGGAACCAAATAGATACTCTATATGATGCCTGATACTTTACATTATGTCCTTGGGGGGGGGGGGGTGGGAGTGGGAAATGAAATAGATCATAGCTGATTTCTTTCACTTCTCCGTGAAGATCTTCGTATCTATTATTGCTTTTGTTGTGGATGTTGTGGTTTAGCTGTTTTTGTTTTTTGTTTTTTGTCCTTTTTTTTTGGTTCACATTCTTTTTTAGCAGCATTGACAGATTTAGCAAATAGAAACAGAAGGGTACTTGAATAAACTTATAAACAGATAATCAATAAATATCTTTTAACATAAATATGTTTCACACTGCATTTGAGATATACTTAAAATCTTTGCTTTTACTTAGATTCCCATTTGGTCTTGTTGTCTGGCAAGTCTGCCTTTAGGGTTTATAATGTGCAGGCTGCATGCATCACTATTTGCCTCTGTTTACAAAGGTCCTAGCTAGGCGTTGCCAGGTTCTTATTTGAATACCAATCACGTAGTAAAGCAGCTGAGTGAAAGGAATCCTAACGAGTACCTCTCAGATGTAAGGAATGTCTTTTCTCCAATGTCTCAGATACCATCCTCATCGAATGCCTCACCAAGATCAACAGGATGGACATTGTACATCTCCTGGAGACCAACACAGAGCCCCTCCAGGAGCGCATGGGCCGCAGCTATGCAGAAATAGAGCAGACCATTACACTGGACCACAGTGAAGGTCAAGTGATGTCTCTTGGGGATAGGGGACAATACGAAAGTGAGGCCTACTGCCTTCATTTTTTAGGCAACAAACTGCAGCCTTTGGTAGTGATGTATTTGTTTACATGCCACCTCAGTTCTCTCTCAGTCCATGGTGTCCCCTCTGCTCATTCCTCATTGTCTCCCTGCCATAGGTGGCCATCCAGGTCCTTTTTCCTCAGTTCCTTGGGGAACACTTCTTGTACTGCCATGTTTAAAATCTACTTTAACACCAAGTTTTCTGTTCTGCACCAACACATCATAATCAGTAGCTATGCAGTCTCTAAGCACTACAATATTTAAGCATCATACTTCCCTTTTGGTTTCTGAACCAACGATTCTTCAGATGCCCTGGAGCCTTTGGCCACTGGCCCTGTCCGGTATAAGGATTCATTTCTACTGAATGTATTCTCACATGTTCTTAGTCTTCCCCTCCCCCTCTCTCCTCCCCCAACTCTTCCTTCCCTCTTCCTCTCAAATTTGTACTTTCACTTCTTCCTTCAAATCCTCAACATTTCTTTCCCCCCTTATTTATTCTTACTTGATGAGCTTACTTCTAATTTGGTAGAAAGATAAGATTGTAAGTAAATCTCCATCCTTTTCTACCAGAAGATCTACTAACATAAGGTGTCTGAGTGTACACATTCCACCTTCCTTCCTGCCACAATAGACTACCTTCCCTTATGTGCTAAAGCTATTACATCTTTTCTGCTGATTTGCATCATCTATTAATCAAGGCCTTCATTCCTGCAAGTATCCATTTCGCTCTTATAATTGGAACCATGTCTAAAGCCATTGCAACACACTCTTAAGAGTTCTGTCCTTGAAAGGAAAATAAAGCGAATAGCTCTTCTGACTCTAAGTTGCTCCCTCCCTGTGTCTGCTCTGTTTTTCTGTCCATTTTGTAGGAAAGCTCTTCAAGAGAGAGAGGCTGGAACGCCCTGTTGCTTCCCTTCTCCCCTTCTCCTGAGACCTCTATATACTACTCCCGTCCATCTTGTAAACTCCAGTAATTGTTTCCCTATCACCAAATCCCCAGTGTTTGAGATCCTTCACACCTTGGTAGCATTTGATGAAAGTAATTGATGTGCCTTTTTTCAGTCGCATCTTATTTGCTTTCTTCATCTTCTTTCCATAACATCTCCCCTCCCCACCAGCTGCTAGATCTCTCAGTGACTCACCTTGGCTCTTGATGTAATGAAATTCCTTAGTCCTGCATAAAAGTGTCTACATAAAAAGAGTACTGAACCCAAGGTGGTGAGGATTCCTCTTACCATTTGGAATCTGACTGGACTGTCAAAGGAGATGCCTGCTTATCATTCGGGTTCCTTCAGACACTTTAGCACTGAGAAAGTGCTCCCACAATTCTCTGTGGCACCTGTGGCCCCATCACTATGCATCTTTTTCTGACTACTCTTTCCTTAGGCTCCTCAAAGTGATGAGCATGCTGAAGTCAGGCACAGTATCTTGCTCGTCTTTCTAGCAAATGGTCCTACAGCAGGATGTGGAACATAATGGTCCTTACCAAATATACTCCTAGCATAAGTGAGACTCATGAATGTTTTCTCCCCTACAGGGTTTTCAGTACTTCCAGAGGAGCTCTGTGCTGCCAAGGAAAAGAAGGAGCAAGAGGCTTCCAAAGAAAGCGAGTCTAGTGACCACCCACCCATGGTCTCTGAAGAAGACATATCTGTTGGTTATTCCACATTTCAGGATTGCATCCCCAAAACTGAGGGGAACAGCCCAGCAGCAGCACTGTCTCCCCAAATGCACCAGGAACCAGTTCAACAAGATTTCTCAGGGAAAATGCAAGACCAGCAGGAATACTAGTGAGTTTCAGAAGAAAGTCTGTTAAATGCAGCTCCAGAGAAGCAGCCACTATGACTGCTGTGACAGGGAGCATAGCCCTACAAGGGAAATTTCCAGTAATCTCTTAGTGCTCCACCTGTAATTACGGACTATGTTGTAGAAAAACTGAAACAGTCAAGATACATGATTGTGACAGTATTGTGTGAAGCCATTCTACCTGAGCTAACTTCTAGTTCTGTGACCTTGGACAATCCCAAAATGCTTCAGATCTCCATTTCCACATCTAGATATCATAATAACTACACCCAAGTTACTTATTTAATAGGATCAGAGGCCAAAGATAAGCCCGTGACTCACCTTTGCAGTGTACTCATTCCAGAGCACAGTCATTACTTGTGGGATTGTTGTATCTCGTTGGAATGCTTCCATATGGTGCCCTGGCTGCACTGGAGATTAAACAGTGATGGTATGAGAACAGCAACCCATGAGTACTTCAGCAATGCTATGTGGTATCTAAGTATAAAAACATCAGTGCAATATAAATGATGTACACAGAATACAATACCATTAGGATGCGACAGGATGGAGTCAGAGTAAGGATAGAGAGGCATTGTTTGCTTACAAGGACCGTAGAGCATCATTCAGCTCAGATCTTGACCAGGTGAATGCGAGAGATGCCTGAGCTGCTTGGCGATCCAGGAAGATGGAGGAGGAGCTCAGGAGAAGCAATGTTAGTGTGTCAAGAGTTCACAGCCCAGTATTTCCATTGACATTGAGTGAGTTTTGTTCTCTGGTCACTGAAACATGAGAAGAGGGAAACTTGAAATGATTTCTTCCTTCTGGGTACCATCCTTTGTTACCTGCCCATAGAGTGCATGGGAGAACATGCAGGAAAGGTTAAAAAAATCAAGAAACATAGAAAGGAAAATGTGGGAAGACCAGGACCTCCAGAAAGGCACTCGGAGTATTTGTTATCAGTGACAGGACAGAAAACTGGATACAAAGCAAGCAGAAAAGGCCAACGTGTTCTTATTTAGAAACTGAGACTTTGAAAGGCTGTGTGGGAATTACTCAAAACTTCTAGAAAGTGTCAGTGTCAATAGGTCCTTATATCAAATAATAGACATGCATTTCATTTTTCTATTTGTAATTACACTAATTACATTAACAGAGGTTTAGTTCTTTCTGCTAACTTTCTTGCTTGCTTCAAAAGCATTATCTATAAACCTTTGTTAAATCAATCTCTGTTTTTTCACATTTATATCTTGGCTAGCACAAAGAGAAATTTTATTTTCCCATCCAATGTTTTTTAGTAGTAAATTGACTTTTTTGTTCCAGTGTGACAACACCAGGGGCAGAAGTAGAAGACACTCAAAAGGCCACAGCCATTCCTGACTCTCTCTGTAAGACTCCTGAGGACATTAGCACCCCTCCTGAGGAAGCAAAGCCTTGTCTCCAGACTCCAGTGACTAGCGAACGTGGTTCCCCAATTGTCCAAGAACCTGAGGAGGCTCCCGAGCCCAAAGAGGAGAGTTCTCCAAGGAAAACCAGCCTGGTCATAGTGGAATCAACAGATGACCAGCCTCAGGTCCTTGAAAGATTGGACGGTGATGCTGCTTTTCAAAAGGTTAGGCCTTCCTTCCGTGGTGTGCCCTTCCTCACCTGTGACAAAGTTATACAGCTTCCTGGTTTCTTTTTCTATTAATGTTGCTTTGTTTGTTTTATTTTGTATTGTTTTATAACTTCAAAACTAAAATGGCGTATCCCATAAGTTAAACTGGACATGGGAAACCCCTGAGAGCTAGTAAATCCAGAGGAGATGGTACGCAGTTCAAGTGTTATCTGTTGTACTGGGAGCTCAGGTTACATCATGGGAAATCTGTCTGCTAAGAAAAACAAACTCTGTAGTGAGACAATATAGCACAGTTTTGAAAAATTACTAGAGTGTGATGGTGGTGATGGTGATGAGCCAACCTGCTGAAAGAGTACCAGTGTGATTCTGGGCCTGTACACTGTGAGCATCATGTATAGGTGAGCACTTGCACTGGCATATCTGGGGTAGTTAGCACCCAAACGCTCCTCGGTGCAAAACTATAATGTTGTTTTTAAAAAAAATTAGTGAGGGGGGGCATTGAGGTTGTGTGTGTGTGTGTGTGTGTGTGTGTGTGTGTGTGTGTGTGTGTATATATACACATATATACTTTGTACACAGCACAGTGCATGTGTGGAGGTCAAAGCTGCCCAGATCAAGTCTGCCCAGAAGCGCCTCTGCTAGAGAGGAAGAACCATC
Source organism: Uromys caudimaculatus (assembly GCA_028551405.1). Classification (NCBI taxonomy): domain Eukaryota; kingdom Metazoa; phylum Chordata; class Mammalia; order Rodentia; family Muridae; genus Uromys; species Uromys caudimaculatus. The sequence goes on along the minus strand of CM052704.1, from coordinate 97,823,500 downwards.
TTGCCAGTGCAATTTGCAAGTTAGAATTTCTCAGATTGGTTTGGGCAATAACTTAGATAAAATAAAAAGCACTGTCCCTAAACATGTCCCTAAAAGATGTTGTCATCTTTTACTGTCCAAATGCCTGCCCATGGCCCTAGAGTGCATTATGATGCATCCTTTGCCATCAAGTGAGCTTTGAAGTTGTGAGCAGAGGTGCGGGCCATCTTAAGAAGTGCTTTTAAGCCATGGATTCTACAAATGTAGTCTAGAGAGTCCACAGACCTCAGCACTGGATGAGAATCTTGCTCCTCCTCACAACTCCTCTCCCTGGAGAAGCCTGGAGAGTAGACTGAGCCACTCCTAATGTGTTCCTCATTAAATTAGAAATTACTTTCCTTTGAAGAATAAGAGCTTTAAACATTTTATGTTCTGAGATATTTTTATGAAGCATTATTATAAAACATCTGACCATATGCTGGGCGGTAGGTTCCTGAATGTATTTAATATACAGTTTGGTTTTTAACTTGTTTGTTTTTCTTTCAAAGAGAAGGTTGCAGAGCTATAACTTGGGTAATTTGAGATGTATTAAGCCAATCAAATGTACTCCTTTTTTTTTTAAAAAACAAAGCCAATGCCACTTCAAGCTGAGCATGGGGGTCCATGCCAGTCATCCCAGGACTCTGAAGTTCAAGGCAGGAGGGTCATGATTTTAAAACTAACCTTGGATACAACAAAGCAAGATGCTATCCAAAACCTTGGAAGGGAAGAAGGGAGGGAGAGAGGAGAAAGGGGGAGGGGAAGGAAGGGGAGGAAGGAGGAAGAAGAGAGGAAAGGAGGAAGTCAGGCTCCATTGGGAAAAACTGACAGTTATGATTCCTAAGACATATTTTCTGATCTAAAATTATGTTCCTAGCCTCATCTCCGGCTTCGGATTTAACTCTTAAATCAGAGTATTCTCGGAACTTCTTTGAAAATGTAGTCTAATATTATTCAAGAGCTACAACTTTTGATGCCAAGAAAATGTGCTATGAACTAATATCTCCAGGGAATTTGACTTACCTTCAGAAAGTTCTGGTACAAATACAAACTGTTCCATGTGCGGGATGAGTTCTATTCTGGACCTAGTCAATACTGGTCCACAGATCGCAAGTATCTACTGTGTGACTTAGGTCCTGTGTTTTCACCCGGCTTTTACTACAAGTTTCAAGAACAAGGATTCATGTGGGGAACACGTTGGGACCAATTTTGACAGATGGCTTTCTTGACAGCTCTCAGATTGCAGGATTTCACTATGATTCTAGAAGCAATGAAACTACATACTTGCTGAGGCTTGAGACCAACACATATGTATTTTTCCCCCACCAAAAATGATTATTTTTTCCCACCAGCATCAAATTTCAGAATTTGAGATGAACAAACCCAGAAACCAGTAGTAAAGACATTCAAAAGCAAATTAACGAAAACAATGCAGCCACATGCAGTGGCTCACATCTGTAAACCTAGCATTCTGGAGTTTGGGACAGGATGATGGGAAATCCAAGGCCAGGGTAGTCTGCCAAGTGAGATCCTATCTCAAGAAAATTTTTGATTAAATTTTTAAAAATCAAAACAAAACAAAAACCAATGATTCTTACATGCTTCCACTAGGAGCTAACAGAGGAATTAGGGGAACTGGAGGCCAGCTCTGATGAGGAGGCCATGGTAACCACCAGGGTTGTCCGCCGAAGAGTGATTATCCAGGTATCCACTCTAAAGTTACTGCACGTCAGGACGGCTCTGTCCTTCACTAAGTGACCCAGAACAACAGAGGCTGAGCATGCTCCATAGGTAGTGCATGTGTGGAAAGCAGCTCCCATCTTTCTGCCTCATTTATAAGGGAATGTAGAGCCAAGGATGTTTGCAGCCTTCCTCCAAGAGCCGGCACGCAGAAGAAAGATTGGCATCTTGGCTTTCACCTGTCTCTCCTCTTGCTTATTCCTTTTTGTTGGTTGGTTAAGCTTTACCTAACTTTGGTGAGATTCTCCTGAGCATGATATTTTTATTGTTTCTTTTTTAATCTACCTGCTTAATTGTTGTAATTTTTATTAATCAAACTGACAGGATTTTGCACCTCAGCAATACTTCTCGACATGACCTGTGTCTGGTTTTCTAACATTCTAACTTTAAAAACACTTGGCTATGGTTCTTTGGGACAAGTCCAGAGACTTAAGTAACACATTTCTCCCACTGTTTAGGGAGACGACATGCCTGACATACCCCCAGAGACGGTCACAGAGGAGGAATATGTTGATGAGAATGGACACACCGTGGTGAAGAAGGTACTGACCAGGGCCTCTGTACAGGGCTGACCTCACTCTTCTTGTTCAAACGCTATCATAGTGTGGTACCGTAACTCAAAAATAAGATAGACCCATGAAATGTGTTTCAGGTTACTCGGAAAATCATTAGACGGTACGTGTCCTCTGATGGCACAGAGAAGGAGGAGATTACCATGCAGGGAATGCCGCAGGAGCCAGTCAGTATCGAGGATGGGGACAGCTATTCCAAAGTGATAAAGCGGGTGGTATTGAAAAGTGACACCCAGCAGTCAGAGGTGAGGCCACCCAGCTCCACAGAGTATATTGCATAGAGAAAAACAAAACATAAAAAAAAAAAAAAAAAAAAAAAAAAAGAAGTGTTCATTCCTACTTAATCTCAATTTTGTGTGCCCATTATACTCATTGTCTTTCTTTGGTTCTTTTCATTTCTATGTTGTATTTATTTCATAGTTGATCACAGTAGAAATCCAAAGTCAAATTTTAAGAGAATAAAATCCATTTTTTTTCTGGCCAGATGTGTGTCATGAAGAGACGGTGTCTAAGTGTACTGCAGTGCTTGGGCCCTGTTGGCACATCACGTTAGACATGTGTTTGATACTCAAACTTATGCATTTCTGGATCATTAATATTATGATCTCAAACTCTGTGCTTTATAATTTATCACTTTCTGTTTCACTTCTCTGTTTGAAGACTTCAGACCACCACACACATAGTTCTCATAGATACTCAATTTGAAAGTCTTACTGTTCTGCATTCATTTATATCTTCAGAATCATATGATTATGGACCTGAGGCCATCTATCCATCTACTTTGTCTCCCATAGCTTTTCAAGCTCTCCCTTCAGGGGTTGAGTTTATCTTCATGTTGCAAAAAATATAATTGTGGGGAAGAGATCAAGCCTAGGTTGCCAGTCTACACTGCACCTGTCAGTGATTTGTAAGTTTTTATTCAAGTGACCCATTAACTAGCTCAGTGCTGTGGCAATGCACACTCAAATAGACCAATTGCTCTCTTATTCCTAATTACCATTTTTTAGAAAGCCAGTATTATAACTGTTTTATTTCACAGCACAGAAATGTCATCATTTGTTCTATTTTATCATTTGGGAATTGTCTGTCACATGTCCTTCATTCATTAGGTGACTTTGTCTGAACCCAGCCTTTTGTCCAGTACCTCACAGTTTCAGGCTGAACCAGTAGAAGGCCGTAGAGTCAGCAAAGTTATTAAAACAACAGTGGTACATGGAGAACGGATGGAGAAGAGCCTGGGGGACTCTAGCTTAGCCACTGACCTTCCTTCAGCCAAAGATGACTTTGAAGAGGTACAGAGGCATTGGTTCATTTCGTGTTTGTTTTCTTTTCATGTTTCCTTTGTGTTTGTTTCATGTGCATTTCATGTTTGCTTTGGGTTCAGGAAGAAAATCACTTTGTCATGCACAGATTCACAGAAGGTTTTAGGGTAACTCAAAAGGCCAGGTTTTCTTCTTGAACGATTTGTGTGGTGAAGTGATATTTCTTATCCTAGTGGTATTCACCCATGTCATCCAAAAGGGCTTTTAGAAACACAGACTGCTAAGAATCATTCCTGCTGAGGTGGAGTCAGAGTCTCCAGAGTAGGGGCAAGATTCCCTATGTCTGTTAAATTACAAAGCCAGCTATGATGGCTAAGGCTTGGAACACTGGCACTGATGTAGCTAAGGCCAGGTGTCACAAGTTCAAAGCTAGCATATGTGACAAAATGAGTTCAGGCCAGCCTGGACCTCTGAGTGCCATTCTTTCTCAAAAAAAGAAAATTTTAAAAAAGTAAATATATAATAGCGCAGAATGGGTTCCTTGTTAGATACTAGAACTTATCCTTGTTAGCCAAGATCCTCAATGATAAGCATTAAAGAAATTACCTTTATTCTAATTTAAAAAGCATTGGTCATTGTGTACATTCTGATTCTCAACAGTTAGGAACTAGCTTTTTCTGATTTTTCGAGACAGGATTTCTCTGTGTAGCTGTGGCTGTGCTGGAACTCACTCTGTAGACCAGGCTGGCCTCAAACTCAGAAATCCACCTGCCTCTGCCTCCCAAGTGCTGAGATTAAAGGCGTGCACCACCACTGCCCGGTGCTTTTTCTTGTCAGAACCACAGACTCTCAATATGATTACAAAGTCCAGGAATTCAGGAAAACAAAACAAAGTCAGTATTCTGAGTTAATGGCAAGCTAATTTGACTCTGCATAAACCTGCTTACAATTAGAAAGCTAGGCTGCTACAAAACTGGTAGGATATGAAGACTTCTCGAGTACTTATAAAATATTCATTCTCTGTAAATGAAATGCATTGGACCTGATTATGTGGCCTTTGTTTTCTCTGAGGCATTAATAATATGCAGTGAAAATCAGTAGATACTAAACTATCTCAATCCCGAAACACATCTAAAGGTTTAAGGGTTGAAGAAGGGATGACAGACAGACATATATAAATATCTACAATTTAAAAAAAATAATAAAATTTTTTAAGTTAAATGCTATATTCTGTGCCCTCTACTTACTCACAGTGGCCTGGGGATACAGTTGTATTTTAGGGTATCTGTCTGGCCCTCACGAAGCACTGCGTTTGATCTACAGGTGCTAGTTCAACAATATAACAAGAATAATAGTATTAACAGCACTATTGAAGTAGCATAGTGTATTTGCATATTGAAAGTCGGCTTTCTTTAAACACTTTCAGTTCTGCACATCTGACTTCTTAGATATTCAAAAGGTGAATTCTCCAGTGGTACACTGGGGAGTGTTTTCTGGTTTTGTCATTTATCATTCAGATCTCCACAATCAGAAGGGGTGTGGTAAAACAATAAAGTCATTTAAAATCAGTCAGCATAGGGGTTAGTTAAAATCTTTTGACAATAGTGTAAAACTATCTGTAACACCAATGGAATTTTAAGGGAATTGTTAAATAAAACTCAATACCCATATAAGCCCATAGGAGTTGTCATTTGCCCCATCAGATGCCTCTTCCTGTGTAACCACAGTTAGTTGGGCAATAGACTGTTTTAAAGTTTGTGGTCTATGAGTGAAGTCTTGTTTTCTCCTTTTCTTACCTCAGGCTTTGGGTTATACGGGTAGCCACATGAAAGTCCACTTGCCCAGTTTAGTAGAGAATGAAATCTTGAAGGAGGATGGATCCATAATTAAGAGGTTTGGGTTAGCATGGGGTGATGCTTTGCCAACTAACATGATACAGCTGGTTTCTAATGTTAGAAAAGGGCCGAGCCCTTCTGAGGTGCTGACTATCATGTATGAGAAGGCAAGATCAGGCATGGGTGTGTCAGTGTGTTGACTCTATAATGTCCACTGATGCCTTCAAATTAATACTGAGACATGGTGATGGCAAGCCATTTCTTTATACAGTTTGACCTTCTGGGTTCAAACAAATTGCCCATATAGTCAAGTAAGTGGGGTATCCCACCAAGTTCATAGATTTGGAGATTACACGAAGAGAAATCTAATCAATGGCACGCTGATTAGCTTGACAACTAACCCTATCCAGCTCAATCTTGTCTATTGTTTCTTTGGATAGCACCTGCTTTTCACTGTTAACAAGTTCCCTGACTGCATGTGAGTGGCAAGCAATTAGAGCCTAAGTCCAATGCCCGGGATCCTGAATTTACTGAGTGCTGCTGAAAGCAAGAGCCTGTGCAAGTAGTGAGCAGCCTTTCCCATGTGTGTGAAAGGGGGCTGGCTGTGAGGCACTGTGACCTGCCCGCTCCATTGCAAGTTCAATGCCTGAACTGGGCTTTACTTCCCTGTTTGCTCTCACTTCTTTGGTCCTCTGGCACCATTGTAAACATCAGGACGCACACAGCCCTCCCAGCTTCTCAGTGAAAGATACAATGGGAACCCAAGTTATTATTGTGCTTCTCATCTCATTGAAAAGAGCAGAAAGATCATCATTTATAGTACACCACGGGGCTATTTTAGGTTTCTAGAACATAATAATTAGAAAGGCAAAATTAAAGGTTCTGTCATACTCTTACCCTCTGCTCAAAAGGGAGAGACAGTAGCAGCTATGAATTTGGAAGAATGTAATTGCTCTTCTAGAACTTTTAAATGCCATATGAATTAAGGATGAAATGTTTCTGCTGTTCTGAACATTTAACTCCTTTGTCCAACTGTTCAGACTAAACTATACAGTCCTTGCAAACCCTGGTGTTCCGGGATCCATGAGCTAGAATAGATTTGGAGAGCAGTTGACTCACTGTCTCTTTACAGTGGTGGGCACAAAGCCACAGATAGGGACAGACACCTTATATTCACCCTGATAGACAATGTGGAGTTCTGTGGTGCATAGCACTTCAGTGATGCATTTATCATATGCATGTGTATGGATAAACATCTGCATACATCTATAAAAAACCAGAAAGAAAGGAAAGAAGGAAGAAAGAGAGAGAGAGAGAGAGAGAGAGAGAGAGAGAGAGAGAGAGAGAGAGACAGTCCTAGGCTACAGGTCTGCCCTGTGACACCAGAGCTATGAAGCTTCTCCTAAATTCTACAGAAAGAGGCTGGTATTTGCCTTTTGTGGAGAGATCAAGTTTGAACATTCCATCAAGAGGAACAAATGTAGATATGCCATCAAATGAAAAACACAATTTACGTAATATCGCCGAGAGTGGGAGGTTTGGGGAGAGGGAGAAGGAAGCAAGGGTGTTCAGAGGGGAGCTGTGAGTACTAAGGAAGAAGTAAATTTTTAGAATACAAGATCATTCCACTGAGTGTTTCCAGGTTTGACCGTGGTCAGAACTCCAGCTTCTAAACACTGGGAATTCATGAGGAAAATGCTGGTCTTTTTCTGTTGATGGATTTGAAGATTCATGACTTCCCAGATGTAGACCCAGGCTCAAGAATCCCAGTCTCTTATCTAACGCTTTAAAAAAAAAAAAAAAAAAAAGTGGGATATAGTTAAAACCCTCTAAAGTCAGTTTTTCTTATTTGTTTTAACTATGATAGTACATAATGTATATTCAACACATAATTGCAATTGAAGCATTATTCTCACAGGTAGAAAGCAAGAAAACAGAAAGAACAAATCGTAGTATCATTTTCAAGTGGGAAATCTAAGAAAATAACTGTATGAAATAAAACAATAAGTTATGGCATCTTTTCTCAAGTTCCTGATGAGGAGGACAGGGAAGGAAGCAGCCTGCTGACTGGCATGCAGAGGTGTGCAGAAGTTAAGCACATGGAGATCCGGAAGATACGGAGGAAGTGTCAGCTCTGACAAGTCAGATCCACTTTCTTTCCCTCCCTTGCTAACTCCTGGGGAAACTTCACAGTTCTTGTTGGTAGTCCCTTTCTTATATGTTGATAGACTATTCCAGTTTTTAAAGATCTGAATCTTGCAGGAAAGTTCTAGTAAAACAAAATTTGGGCAAAGTTCAGGTCTGGGAAGTAAGTAGATTTTTAAATGATTTTTCTGAGTGTGGGATCGTTATTATTTCAGGGTAGACACGAATCTTTCAGATTCATGCAGTTCAACCAAAATATGAGTCATGCCTGGCTTGTCTTTGAGAAAATAAAATGAAGGCACAGAGTCTTTCATACGAAGTATTTCTAAAAGATGAAAAAATAATCGGTAATTCCGAAATAACAATTTTTTAAGGTTTTGTGAGTCCTTAAACTAATAGGAACAAATGCAGAGGTGAGACAGGAAGTATGTGGGTGTTCAGGGAGGAAAGAGCCTAATAATCTCGTCTCCTTCCTGCAGGACAACAATGAATAAAGCCAGGACACAGAGGAGGGCTGTGGTGAAGGACCAGCAGGGGAAACGCATCAACTTGGAGCACCTGGAGGATGTCCCCGGAGCACTGGACCAAGACGACCTCCAGCAAGATCTCCAGCAACTCCTTCGGCATTTCTGCAAGGAGAACACAGAGCAAGAGGCCAAATGAGGAGCTGCCCAGTTCTCACCAGAAACCACAAACCCACTCAATATGCAACTTCCCATTTCCACGCGGGAGTGACTAAGTGGCCTAATTACTGGGATCCCGTGACATTTCCACTCTCAGCAAACACACAGCATCTACTTTTACTTCTTTCTCCCCGCCCCTCTCTAACTATAAGCTAATTTGTGACCAAAGATAGCATCCTTCATTCCGGATGCTGTATCCACTATTTTGAGCATCCGTGCTAACCGGGGAACTGACACCTCCATTGTTTGCTTCTGCTTAAGCTCCATGAAAATCCATTAACCAGAAGAACTTCACCTGCAGACTTCTTCAAGTGACAGGGGAATCCTTCCGAGGATATCTATCTATAATGTATATAGCTGAAATTCTCAGACAAACAACAGAGTAAAATTCAAACCACTGCCTGTCATAGTTACACTGGGCATCATGGAATAAAAGCCTCTAGAAGTTGCTGAACAATGGTTAATTATGATATTGCTAACACAATCAAATGGTAATACATTTCTACGGAAGGAACACTTGGGACCTAGATATGTCCTTAGAACTGCCAGAGTAGTCATTGCTCCTAAAGCTGTTGGGGTCATAGTCTTCAAGAAGGGTCCCAAGGAGCGGTCTCTAGTACTGGTCAGCCATAGCTGTTGGCTCTCGGACTGCGACCCTGAGGGAGGGGGAGAAGGGCTCACAGGCAAACAGATGGAAACAGTGAGGTATTCTGGTGCTAGAAGCTTCAGGGGTGGTGTTCTAGCACCTTCAGGTGTTTTTGACTTTGGACACATTGGCAGGGTATTTTAAAAGCTATAACTACTGTAGTTTTCCAGTGTTCATTGCTGCTTTAGCAAACCACGCTGTCTTACTGGTGGTACTTTCTTCTGGCCACTGCACTGTAGATAATTCATTGGAAACAAGATTTATGCACCACACAAAAGGTTAAATGCTGTCACCATGTTGGAGTGGTTTCTTTTCTTTTTTTTCCCCCACCTCCAGGTTTATGTTTCCTCTAATACCTGCATGTAGCATCACACACACACACACACACACACACACACACACACACACACACACACACACACAGCCCTTCTTATCATACTAATGGTTTTCACTCTGAGTTTCTACTTTCTAGCTACGTCTGCTCTTCAGCTTGCAGACAAGATTGAGAAATCCTTGGAAAATTTGATTCCGATTATAATTATTATTATTATTTTTTTTTTGGCCTATTTATTTGAAACCCAGACACCCTTGGAAACTGAAGTGCATTTGTGTGACTTTCTGTTTGTTTCAGAGAAGGGACAATGACTGTCTGAGTGATCTCCATGCCCTATCTAATCCCTCTAGTGATTGAAGCTGTGTAGCATTTTAGCATATATATATAAATATATTCACAAATATATTCATATAAACAGTATACGTTTTGAATCAGTTATTTGTTAAAGAAAGTATATTCAATGAAGATGAAATTAAAAAGAAAGAAAGAAACAGTCTACCCTCCAGAGATTGCAATTTTTCCAGTCCTATCTGGCCTTTTCCTGTGTGCAGAACTGACTCATTGCTCGGGATGTCAGACACAAACAAGACAAATAATAGCACTTCATCTTTATAAGTAACATTGCCAAGAGAAGAATTTTTCTGGGAGAGAGGTTTCCCATCAGCCAAATCTCCTGAGTCCCCAGCACTAGCACTTTCTGGGGGTTGAGTAGAAACAAAGTATTCTTTGGCATCCAAACTGAGAGACAGAGAGAGAGAGAGGCAGGTGGCAGCCCTTTTGAGATATGCGGTGGCCATCTTGTCAGACCTTCACCCGGAGCTCATGAAAAGCCTTTCTGTTGTGTTATTTGCAGTGCAGATGATGTCTGTGTGGCAACATAATGGTTCTTCACTTTTATTTCTTCAATTTTGATTTTTTTTTTTTTGCTGTGTTATCAAAAACTTGAATACTGTGAGAAGAAGTGAATTTTCAGTTGACGAATCAGCATCTTGTTCCCATGGTGATAACACTAATTGAATATATCTATGAGGGCATGTATTAGTTATTGGAAAACAATACAACACTAACAATACATAGCTGCAATGTTGTACAATGGCTGATTTAACTAAATAAAATGTATAAGTGTTAATTGTGGCAGTGGTGGTTTGTCCTTCTTTATGACCAGTCTATTTTAGGAGAATCAGAGGTTGTTAAGTGAGGTCAACACGAAGCCAATGGAAATACATGAATTACCTTTGTTTTTCCTTAGCGTTTTTATTTAGTAATATCCTGTGAGGCCAGATGGTAGCATGCACCCGATTAGCTCACTACAGCCCCGAGGAACTTTTATTCTTACTGTTACTCAACTGAGGAAAACACGGCAATTTTTTTTTTAATATTGAGGCTATCTAGAAAATGAAAAGTAGGTGCTTTTAAGGATGGGGAAAGGGAACTGGGTAATCTGATCAGTACTACAGAGGGCAAGGCCACAGGGATTTGGTCCATTTATGTATAATGACAGCAGTATGAGACCGACTCTGGGGATGGTAGTCAACCCTGGGCTTTTCCTTCTTGTTTTGCAGCCAGAGAACAGGAAATTAAATGAATATATTCATGTGAAGGCAAGGCTGGACTATGTCAAACTGTAATCCTTTGGAGTGTTTGGGTTTTAAAAAGCAAAACAACAAAATTGCTTTATTAATCATTCTCTCTCTTTCTCTCTCTCTCTCTCTCTCTCTCTCTCTCTCTCTCTGTGTGTGTGTGTGTGTGTGTGTGTGTGTGTGTGTGTGTGTGCATGTGTATGTATGTCTGCCTTGTATGTCTGTATATGTACAGTGAAAGCAAAAAAATGTTTAAAACTGAGTGAGTTTGTTTAAATCTTACTACAACATCAACAGGCCGGCTAGATCTTGTCTCTGATTCATTAATAAGATCTTCTGGGATCACCATAGCAACCATGCCTAAAGAAAACAGAGTATTAAAGTTTGTGCCCCCCCCCCCCCAAGTAGCAGGAAATGTGTCCCTGCCATTCACTTACTGTGCTGTGCTTTCTACTTACTGCCACTCTGGGTTTGCCTGGCACTAGGTGTAGAATAGCAAGTATCTTCTCATACTTATCTTCTGGGCAAACCCCAGTTTTGAAAGTGAGCTTTTGTGACTCATATGCCCTTTTACAAAAATATATTTAGAAGTGGGGCTGAGGGAGCCTCTAATCTAAGGGAAGATGATAGAAAGCCTGCATTAGTCATACAGAGCTGTGAACTCACACACACACTTAGACGCTAGCCATCAATTGGAAATGCGACTGCTCGTGGGAGCCATTCAGTTGCTGTCAGCATGGAGCGTCTGGTTGTGGGTCAATGCCAGGCATGACAATAGGTCAGATGGAAAGAAACTAAACAAAGTTTTAATGAAAACCTAAATTAATACCAGTTTTTCTTGAGTGGCAGAATAAAGATAATCTGCCTGCTTTCCTTAGTATAAAAGCATATCACAGTGTTGTGTAAACTGAATCGGTCATCCCTGCTTAAAAACAATACTTTCTTTCCTTTGGGTGAGCTGCCATTTCTGTGTCTTATCTAGTCACTCTGGAATCCAACGACAGTCTTGCAATGTACCACATGAATAATTATGTAATACAACTTCATCTGAGGGTAAAAATAATATTTAAGAACATCTTTTAAATAGTTAAGAGAAAAACAAACCCATTTCCCAGTTTGCTTGCACATAAATTAAATTCCTGTTTATACTCAGATTTTCTGGAATATTAAAAGGTCCCTGCTACTTTCTGTTAGTGCCACACAATGGAGCAAATAGTATATTAAGGTGTACTTAGGCTCTAGAGGTGCTTTGGGGACACAGTGGTTCTCTGTGTGTACACACACATATCAACAGTGATATTTCTACTAATTCAATAGAGTTGGCAGATTCAGCCACTGTGGGATATTGAATTCAGCGAGTACTTGAAAGTTCTAGAGGCAACATGACAAAATAGTTAAATGTGGTGCTTTAGGGTTAAATGTGTGGTTTTAAAGGTGAAATGTGAGGTTTTGTGTAGGACCTGGGTTGGAATCCACTCAGCATTGTTAGCACGAACCGTCCTTTGTGAAAGCTAGCTGGTAGAAGACAATTTCCTCACCAGGAAGATAGGACAATACCTGCCACATGGACATCACCCTGAAGATTCATAGCAAGAGCTTCAAGCTATGACCTGATATCCCAGAAGCCGGTGTAGCACAGGATCTGTTTAATACATACCCACATGTGTTATCAGTCCACACTTGGGATTGAACTAGCTCAGAGCCAGTGTTGAGGACCTTAACGTAATTGCTCTAGGTTAGAATGCCAAACCACTTCCTGTGATGGAATCACCGGTCCACTGTCACGCTTATGCTGCTATTCAGGGAGGGACTCCAAGAATTCTTTCTCAATCAGTCTGCATAACAGCTCTTGTCTCCATTCCTTTTTCAAGCCGTACCCACACTCATTTTTTTTTTTTTAATGTTTTGTCTCTCTGAAACTTGACTACAGAATTGGATAGAGTTGCCAAGTCCCTGCCTGAATGGCTGTGCTCTGTAAGCAGAGGAGCGCCAGGGAGGAACTGCTGGCAAGACTAACAGGGAGTGGGTATTCACATAACATCCTTTCACTTATCAGAACAAAGTGTGCCCTGCGCCCCTTTCCCTGGGGTGTATTAAAGAGTTCAGCCTCATCTAAGCCATAATGGAGATTTTGTGTGTATGTGTATGTGTGCACACCCACGCGTGTGCTCAAGTGCACGTGACTGCATGTGTGTATGTCATGCATATGTACTTGCATGCATGCTGATACACATATGTGGGTACACATGCATGTGTGTACACATGTATATGCAGGCCAGAGGTTGACCTAACATATCATCTTTGATTGACCTCTATTTTATTTGCTTAGGCTTTCTTGCTGAAGCTGGTGCTAGCTGCTCAGGTCATCTACTTCATAACTCCCCCCAAGGATTCCATGTCTACCTCTGAAGGCAGGGATTACAGGCAGGCCACCACATCCACGCAGCTCTTTACATGGGGCCTGGGATTCCCATATCCGGTCTTCACATTATACTGCAAGTGCTTCATTCACAGTTCCCCCTCCCAGACCCTTGAGGAGGGAGATTCACACAGTGCTGTAGACCTACAACTTCTGGATAAGAAGGGCTTCATGTGACCTTTTCAAGGGACTTGAAAATAGGTGGAACTTTATTTTTTTTCTTTCTTTTCTTTCTCTCTTTCTTTCTGTTTTAAGACACGGTTTCTCTGTGTAGCCCTGGCTGTCCTGGAACTCATTCTATACACCAGGCTGGCCTCAAACCTCAAAGATCTGCCTGCCTCTGCCTCCTGAGTGCTGGGATTAAAGGTGTGCGCCACCACCACCAAGCCTGCAATTTTCTTATACAACTGAAGGTGAAAACTATAAGGTCAAGGTATTGGCATGGTTGGATTCTTCTGCAGTCTCGCTCTGCCATGCAGCGACTGCTTCCTTGCGTCTCCTCCTGCTCTTTCTTCTGTGTGTGCAAATACCAGGGACTCCAGGTATCCAGATTGCCTCTTGTTGGGAGGCCAGTCAAATTGAGTTAGGGCCGGCCCTATGTTCTCATTTTTTTTTTTCCAAGGAAAAAGTCCATTTTAATGTTTCATTTCTCACAGGAACTATACTTATAAGCACCTACTTTCTGGGCGTGAAATAAAGTAAGCTTCTATACAAATTCTCTATGTATAATGACATTTTATATATTCTTTGTCACCTTAGCAGATACTCAAATTGACCTTAAGTCATTTCTAATTAAATTGTTTCACTGAATTAAATTCATTTCAAAGTGAATTGTTAGATTACACCTTGTAAAAATATATCTCTACATACCTCCACATATGGTAAAAACATATCTCTACCCAGTCAGAGAAGAAGGGTAGGGGGATGGGGGAAGGATTATGAGAGGGGGTGACTGTGAGGGGGCAGTGAGTGGGATGTAAAGTGAATAAAAATAAATAAATAAAACATATCTTAAAGTAGTTATCATTTAGTCATCTATGTTTCTGCATGAATTATAATTTGAACATATTTTAAAGTTAATGTATAATTTTAATGTAAACATTTTAATAACAGCAAATAATTTAATATTTTTATGAGTTGGTGATGATCTTAAGTTTTTTTCATTATCACAGCAATGATTCTACAGCAAAGACCCATAAGAGTCAAGAGCAAGAATGGAATTACTAATCATCAAAATAAAATTGTATATGACTGAAAACTTTCATGAGTATAATGCAATTACTAACAATAATTGAACGGACAATGCTCTAGCAGTGATTCACATTACTTCATACAAAAATATTTAAATACTATTGTGAACAATATTGAGTTTCCCCAAAGTGATAGCGCTTAGAGATCTGACATCTAATGTTTAATTAAAGTTAAATGAGCCACAGTAGTAATACTGATTTCATACGACTGGATACTGTATAAGGAAAAGAAATGGTACCATGGCCCTAGGAAGTGTGCATACAGAGGCATGTGGAGATTCCAGATGAGAGAGGGCAGCTGCCCATCAGGGAAGACCTCCTCTTTAAATGCAGTCGTGTTCTGGGGCAGTGGCGATTAGGCCTTCAGTAAATGAATGGGCGGGACCGATTCAGCCTACAGCTATTGGAAGGTGCCCCAGATGCAGAGGTCTGTAGCCGTTTTACACAGGTCGGATGTAATCATGGAATTATAAATTTGCGCAAAATGTTAGAGAATTCCAAAGAATAAAGTCAGTGAAGCTGCTCTGGGACAGTCTTCCCAAGCTGCAGACAGAAGTCCAGGCCGCTAGCATGTGCTCAGCTTTGAGCAGTAGCGAAATAATGCGCTTCTTCAGGGAATGCCCAGCTGAAGCGCTCATGCATCTTCTGCGCACCTCCTCTCCAGCTGCCCCTGAATGGTTGTTTTCCTTCTCTTCCCTTTGGTACCTTTGGCGAAAACGTTCCATCAGAAGGATTGAATTCACACCACCACCGGAAAGGAGTTCAACAGTGAGGATTTGCCCATAGCATGCAATGGGGTGAGACTTGGCTGGAAATGTCTGGCTGGGAGGGCAACGACTGTGTTCCTCTGTCAGGTGATTCATAGATTATCACGGCCCCACCCATTGCTCTGAGTGCTCAGGTTAGCAGAGTCAGGATCCTGGTGAGTCACAATCACTGCAGGCTTACTACTACAAAGTGCCCCGGAAACTTCTATCCAGTCCGCCACAATCTTATCAGGCAACTACAGATGAGAAGCAGCTGCAAAGAAATTGAGAAATTTAATTTACACAAGATCATATAGCTAGAAAATAACTAAGCTGATCTAAGAACCCTAGCTAATTTTTTTCCAACGGCACCCTCCCTCCCTGAAAGACACAAGTCCTATCCCTTCCCTTTGTAATACTGCCAAAGAACATAGAAACCCAATCGTTTCACAAATAATAAAAAGTAACTTTGCTTCAGAAGAAATAAATACCTTTTGCATAAGAAAACAGATCCAGTTCAGTAGCTCTAGGTTTTCTTCTGAAACACAACACAACAAAACAAATGCCAGAAAAGCAAAGCAAACCCTTCCTTGATCTCAAACTGCCCCTTCTTCCTCTCCTTCATCATTGTCTTGTTTTTCTGTCATAAAACACTGATCAAAAGGAGCTTAGGGAGGAAGTAGTTTCTGCCACCTAAGTTTATAGTCAAGCAAGATAAGCCAAGGCAGAAAGCAAAGCAGAGGCAGTGGAGGGACACTGCTTTCTTGCTTGCTCCCCATGGCTTCCCCAGCTGACTTCCCTATAGAGTCCCTGATCTGTCCCTGGGGTGGCACTTCTTACAGTGGGATAGGCCCTCCCATCTCAGTCATTAATCAAGAATACACTCCAGACTTCCCTGCTAGCAATCTGACAGAGGCACTTTCTCAGTTAAGAATCCCTTTCCCTGGATGACTCTAGATCCGCTGTTCTCAACTTGTGGGGTGTGACCACTCTGGAGGTCGGACAACCCTTTCATAGGAATTACATATTATACACCACATATTAGATACTTACCTTATGATTCAAAACAGCAGCAAAATTACAGTTATGAAGTAGCAATGAAAATAATTTGATGGCTGGGGGTCACCCCAACATTAAAGGGTCACAGTGCTTGGAAGTTTGAGAGCCATTGATCTAGATCATGTCAAACTGATGAAAAAAAAACAAACAAAACAAAAACCAGAAACAAAACAAAACTAAGCAGTAGACTTATATTCCCAGAAGCCCTTAACTTTGTTTTATAAGAAAGTAAATGTCAATAGGTATCAATTGTTTCAAAAAACCAGAACCAGTCAGTATATATAGACATAGATAGCAAAAGGATTTTTGGGTTTTGGTTTGGTTTGCTTAGATTTAGGTAAATAATTGGCTCACATGGTTACAGAGGCTGAGAAGCCCTAAATCCATAGTCAGTAAACTGGAGATCAAGGAGAGCTGATGATTTTGTCCCGTCCTCAAGCTGTGTTGGTGAGTCCAACAGGATAGTTAAACTTCCCGCTCAAAGGCTTTGAGGCAGGTAGAGTCTTCCCCAGTCTCTGTCCTATGTGTTGCCCCTACTGATTGCGTGAGAATGAATCCCACAAGGGGCAGCAATTTGCCTTCCTCCTTAGACCCATTCAGTGATGAGAGCAGGAGAAAAAGTCTTGCCCAGCACACACGGGTATGCAGATAACGATAAATGAAAAAAGAGGCTATGAATTTAAAATAGAAGAAGGAGAGGTAAACATGGAAGGGCTTGGAGGAAGGAAAGGGAAGGGGAAGTGATGTAATTATATTATAATCTTAAAAAATAAAAAATTAAATAAAAAGCATTTTGTTGGAAGAAATTTGTGTTGATATACTATTTTGGTTTTTTGTTTGTTTTTTTGAATTATTTATTTATCTTATGTATGAGAGTACACTTTAGCTGTCTTCAGACACACTAGAAGAGAGCATCAGATCCCATTACAGATGGTTGTGAGCCACCATGAGGTTGCTGGGAATTGAACTCAAGACCTCTTGGAAGAGCAGTCAGTGCTCTTAACCACTGAGCCATCTCTCCAGCCCCTGATTTACTACTTTGAATACAACGCCAAACTCCCTAGATTAATGCGGTATTAGTTGTGTTTATATTTCTGAATAAGAATGTGTTCATTAAAGAGTAACACATAGAAAAATCCTGACAAACAATGTAAGAGCAAATATGTTTGAAAATGCTGATAAAGCCCATAACTTTGTGGGCCTTACTATAAAGTTAATTTTAAAATATTTTTAAAACTAAAAAGGAGTAAATGGGAAGAAGGTTTAGTTGGTGAGGTGCTTGGTGTTCAGATTCCCAGAACCTACAGTTCTGGGTGCAGTTGGGTACAGCAGCTGTATCTCCGGCATTGGCTAAAATCATTTGCACAGGAAATAAAGATAAGTTTCCATTTGTTCCCCCACACCAAAGTAAATTCTAGATAACTGAATTCTAGAAACTGATAATATACTAAAGAAACCGCTAATACACAAACCATTATAATCTCTCACATGAAAGACATTTTGTAGATAAGGAAAGAAACCAAGACGACTGGATAGGAATAAAATCTTATGGTTGACCATGCAAATATTTAAATTCCCATGCAGAAAAGCAAGTACAAGACACGCAGAAAAGTATATGTAACAGAAATTAAACATTCTAGCTAGCTCATATAAAAGACACATGATCCAGATATTTTATTTATAAGCCGTAAGCCTAGTTTGGAGCTATTCTAGCATAATGTCCCTTGTCACTTGCTGTTTCTCCTGGCCATGTCGTCATGGTCCACCCCCTCTCACAGCAGCCTCCTCCACCTCCGTGTCTTTTCTTCTTCTCCTGTTTGGCCCCTCCTGAGACCCCCCCACCTGATCCTCAAGTCCCACTTTTCTCCCTCTCCTGCCGAATCACAGGTTCTAGCCTTTTATTGACTAGTTAAATTGGGGGATAAGGTTTACACAGCATCACCTGGTATGCGCGAGAATCTGCTGGTCAGGGGCAACCAGATCTTGGGAGCCAGTATTTAGCATTAGAATACATAGTATCAGACCAACCCAACACGACACTTCTCTCTTTTTGTCTAAAAAAAAAGCTCTTTCTATAGTAATAATAATAATAATAATAATAATAATAATAATAATAATAATAGTAAACAAAATATATTAGGAACAATTATGAAAACTATCATTGAAGAATTACATTCAAAAGTCCGGTCTGTTTGTATTTGGCAAGTGAGGAGAAGATATTTTATTATCTATCCTATCCTGGTGAGTTTGGAGTTCTATATCATTTGGAATCATTTTCTACCCTAGCTTGTATTACCATACTAAAAACATCATCTTAGACCTAAAAACATTTTCTTAAATCCTAAACAACTTAAGCTTAATTGTGAGACTATCACTATCTAGTTTTATACCCATCAGAGATTTGAGAAGGAAATGAATATTATCTGAGCATGCAGGAAGTGCAGACAAACACTTCCAAAATTATAGGAATGATAGGGAGTTAGCTGCCTGGACATCAACCCAATATTCTCTATAATGTTGGAGCATCTATCTTCAGGGATTAAATCTTGTATTTTTAAATGAGTTGCATAGCATAATCTCTGTATAAGTGTTGAAACATACACATTATGTTATAACAAAATTAACCTTAAATTTTGTATCAATATACAAACATTTATACCAATGAAAGGCTTAGGCCTGTATCAATATAAAATAGTCTGTATCAATGTAAATAAAAATAACCTTGTTTGAGAATAGCAATAGCTCTAAGTTAAAGAGTAGATTCAATAATTTACACTTTTATTCTGTTATTTCTATATGATAATTCTATAAGTAAAATTTCACTGGCTGTATGAAAAGACCTTAAACAGTAACAACTCAAAATGAAAATTGGTAAAGACACAAAAGTCTTGCTTATATGGGAAAGCAGGCACATTCCATCTTTAAAGAAAACCAACATTAAAACTATGAGGTGATCTTCACCTCTTCATTTGGAAACAATTACAAATTTCCTAACTCCTAGTATGGGAAACGGGGTGCTCACGTTCCTGTGGGGACACAGTACAAAATCAGTGCCCTCTATACTTAAATACACAGGAACTCCTTTGATTCAACAACTTCACCCTAAGAAATGCATGGATGTCTCTATGGGAAGTATACTATAGTATCTTTAAAATAGCAGTGTAAAAGCCCTTGTGATAGTTTATATCTACGTAGCTTTGACTAGAAAATGTGTATTAGTAAGAGCTAGGGGAAAAGGCAGATGGTGTCTGCGTGTTTTAAAATGTAATTTACACTTGTCACTGTGATTGGTAAGTCTGTTGTCATTTGTTCCCCATGGCTCTGTGGAAAGGGAGAACTCCAGGTTATAGGCAACCTCTGGTTGGACTTAATTCCTTTCGCCTTGCCTGCTTGCCTTCCTTCCTCCCTCCCTCCCTTCTTTCCTTCTTTCTTTTCCTCCTTCCTCTCCTCCCTCCCTCCCCCTTTCTCCCTCCTTCTGTTCATCCCTCTCACATGCTGAATAGTGAAGGAATATGCTCCATTTATTATATAGATAAGTAAGCCTAAGTAGATAAGCACTGTTGATAAGGTATTATAAACCCATAACTAATAGTTTAGTTTTAGACCAACATAGAAATTAATTATAAACAGAAAAACTTTGTAAATACATTCTCCCCAAAGAGGAACTTGTGCTATATGAGTTCTAAGAAGAGAACTTAAGCTAAAAACACGTGGATAGCATGAATCTGGAGGAGTTTAACTTCGGAGTACAGTCTATAGAGACCAACAAGATTGACACAAGTGAGCTAAAACTCTGAAAATCATTTTTTCTGTAGAGATGAGCTTTTCTCTATCTGCCACTAGAGGACAGCAGGCGATCGGACATCTGCAGAAGGTGTATGACTGCTGCTGTGACCAAGTCATCCACAGAGGCTCACTTTTCTAGTTTACAGTTCTCTCTGTAAAATGTGGAGTGGATTGTTGACCTAGTAGCTCTAACATCTTTGTCTACACACACACAATGCACTCACGTATTGACTATTAAAGCTTAAGCAGTAAACCAACAAAAGCTATTTTAACTCAAATCTGTAGAGATGAGCTAAAGTGCGTCACTAGGAGTGAAGAGAAGGCTGAGTAAGACCACTTGCTGCCAAATCTGACAACCAGAGTCCATCCTCAGACCCCACAGGATAGAAGGAAGGAACCAACTCCTCAAACATGTCTTTTGACCTCCACATGCAAGAGAGAGAGAGAGAGAGAGAGAGAGAGAGAGAGAGAGAGAGAGAGCACAGTTATTGAGACCTTCCTGTTAGCCAGTTACTGGTTTAAGCACTTTGCTTATGTTGTTATTTGCGCAGCAAGCAGGCATTGTCTCATTTATAGAGGTAAGAGGGGTAGGGTCAGAACAGCAGTGCCACATTGCCATGGCTCTAGTCTCCTAGAAACTATGTCTCCAATGACAAAAAGCCAACCCAATGTCTAACAAATGGTAATAATTATCTGTCTGTTGAGTCCCTACTTTTGCGTTTATAGAAAATTATTTCCTTGAGGGCTTTTCAGGAAAGCATGGTCACTCTACATATGGGATCTTGAGTGGTGCATTTCTTTATTAAAAAGAGAAAACAGTTCATCTCAACGGATTTGAGTACGCTACATATGTATCGTACTTTGTTACATAAGCAATATGTTCTTGACATAAGAACACTGATGTACATCCATCAGAGAGCTATAGATCCCTACTAATCGCCTTCCTCCTCCTCTTCACATATGAATGGACTGTGTACCTCTCCCTGTCCCTGTCCTGTCCCTGTCCCTCTTCCCCCCTCCCCCTCCCCCCTCCCTCCCTCCCCCCCTTTCTCTCTCTCTCTCTCTCTCTCTCTCTCTCTCACACACACACACACACACACACACACAGCACACAGCACACAGCACACAGCACACCATACAGGCAGGCCTGGGGTGTCCCTACCCATCTCTCCCTGCTCCCGCCAGCCTTGCTTCCTCATACTGCATTGCAGTTCACAGGCAAGTTGCTCTGGGGCATACCTCTTCTCCATACTGATAAAGAAGCAATCATGTAACTAAGGACCTGTGGTTATTGGTATCATTTGATTTAATGTTGGTAGGTCAGCTCATTCACTGACTCTTCACATTGTTGTTGTTGTTTTTAATCATCATTTCATTAATTTCTGCCCTGATCTTTATTTCTTGCTATGGGTTTGAGTTATTCTTGTTTTTCTAAGAATTCAAGTTGTATGACTGGATTGCCTACAAGACATCTCTAATAGTTTAGTTTCTATGATCAGAGTTGTAAACTTTCTTCTTGGGGATGCTTCAGTTGTGCCCCACGATTCTGGTAAATTGTGTCTTAATTTTCATTTGATTCTAGAAATGTATTTCTTTAACGACCCACTAGTTATTCAAGAATGCTTTTTATTTAATCCCAATTATTTGTGTAGTTTCCATAGTTTTCAGTTTTTAGTTTTAGCTTACTATGATCAGATAAGATACCAATAGTTCTTTCAATTTCTTTGCGTTTCTTACGGCTAGTTTCGGGCCTAGAATGTGCTCCACATTTGAAAAAGTAAGATGGACTACCGAGAACGTGCATTCCATATCTGTTGGCTGAATGGGACATTCTGTACAGACTTATTGAATCCACTTACCCTGTGGTATAACTCGGGAATTTCTCTATTAACTCTTAGCTTAGAGGATGAGTTTAAGGCTGACTAGATCCTGAAGTCACACACTTTTGCTGGAGGTTGGTTCTAATGCTTTGTCTGCATTCGGCTTCCAAAACCTGTGCCTCCAGATGCATGGGTCCCTGCCCCCAGCTGGCTTTGATTGGTAATAAAGAATTGCCTTACAGCTGGGCAGGGGGATGGAGGCTGGACTGTTAGATTGTGCTGACAATGGACCAAAGGGGAAGAAGAACAGAGAGAATCACCGTGACATAAAGGGAGAGCAGAGTTCAAACTTAAGGTCCCTTTCACATGTAAGAATCAGGATAAATGGCCACAGGGGAGTCTGGGTCTGGAGCAGCAAAGATAAATTATAGGTTTAGAAAATGTTATCTATGGATTAGCAGAGGGGAGTATGTGCTAGCCGCTGGGAGGTTCAGGAAGTGCCCAGCCATTGAGCTAGTAAGGCATATTAAAAATAACACTGCATGTGTGTGTCTTTCATTCACAAATCCAGAGAGCCCTGGTGGGTGTCTAGAAGCACTCCTGACCCACAGGGAGTTCAGTGCAGATAAACTATTCACACCTACACACTTTTATTGTTATCGAGATGTGTTTGGCCATTTGTTTTTGTTTTTGTTGTTGTTGTTGTTGTTTGTTTTTGTCCATTACTCTTTATTTTATGAAACTGGGTGCCCCAGAAGTTAGCACATACACATATATAATTATTCTATGTGATAGGTTGTTCCTTTGATTAATATATAGTGGCCTTTTTCCACAATCAATTAGATATCTGTTTTGCTATTTCTCAGAATAGCTACACCAGTTTTTCGGTTTGTTTGTTTTTTAACAGCTTCGATTCACTTCATAGATTGTTTCTTTCCTTTGACTCTCAGTCTGTATGTTTGCCAGTGCGTGAGTTTCTTGGAGGCAACAGATAAGTGAATCTAGTTTTTTTTTTTTTTAACTATCTATTCTAATAGGATTTATTGTTTGTATGTTTGTTTGTTATTGGCTATTTTATTTATTTACATTTCAAGTAATATCCCCCTTCCTGATATCCCCTCTGCAACCCCCCTATCCCATACCCCCTCCCCTGCTTCTATGAGGATGCTCACCCACCCACCCACCCTCTCCCGCCTCATTGCCCTAGCATTCCCCTACACTGGGGCATTGAGCCTCCACAGGACCAAGGGTCTCTCTTCCCATTGATGCCAGATAAGGAAATCCTTTGCTACATATGCAGCTGGAGCCATGGGTCCCTCCATGTGTCCTCTTTGGTTGGTGGTTTAGTCCCTGGGGGCTCTGGGGGCTCTGGTTGGTTGATATTTTTGTTCTTCCTATGGGGTTGCAAATCCCTTCAGCTCCATCAGTCCTTCCCCTAACTCCTCCATTGGGGACCCGGGCTCATTCTGGTTCAATGCAAGGATCCACATCTGTATTGGTCAGGCTCTGGCAGAGTCTCTCAGGGGACAGCTATACCAGGCTCCTGTCTAGCAAGTGCTTCATGGCATCAGAAATAGTGGCTGGGTTTGGTGTCTTCAGATGAGATGGATCCCTAGGACAGTCTCTGGATGGCCTTTCCTTCAGTCTCTTCTCCATTCTTTGTCCCTGCATTTCTTTTAGACAGGAGCAATTCTGGGTTAATATTTTTGTTTTTAAGCCAGTCTGTATCTCTCTATTGGTGAACCAAACAGAGGTCATTTATACTTAAACTATTACTGAGGAATTGCTGGTTCCTAATTTTGTTGATTGTTTGCATAGATGGTTGAATTTTTAGTTTTAGCTTTCTATGATCAGATAAGATACCGATTATTCTTTCAGTTTCTTTGTGGTCCTTAAGCCTAGCTTTGGGCCTTTGCTATTTGAGACCACATTTTCTTTATCTTCAGTTAGCTTAGAGTGCTGGCTTTGAGTTGGGTTTGATGGGTTTCTAGCTTTCCTTTATTCATGTATTTTTCTCATGCTATTTATTCGTTACTTATTCTTCCTGTGGTCTTGTGTTGAAGCTCTCTTTCCTCCTCGGCTCATACCATTTCCTTAAGTTTCCTCTTAGTGCTGTCTTCATGACCATGAGCTGCCTTATTCTGTGCTTGTCTCCAAACACGAATAGCTCTCCATTGGTCTTCAGAGAGTTAGGCTGGGTGCAGCCATAGCAACGGACAGTTATTTCCGTTCAGAGCTGGAAGTCTATCATTACACGCTCTCCTGGGTTTTAGTATTGCTGAGTAGAGGTTTGATGTCAACCTGGAGTGTTTGCCTTTGAAGATGACTGGGCCTTCTTCCCTTAAAGCTCGTGCTGCTGCTTCTCAGGCTTTGTGATTTTATTCTCTTGACAACAGTATCCTTGAGAAGCTTTGCTGGCTAGTGACTATGTGTTTGCCGTGCACCTTACCCTTCAGCTTTGGGAAATCTGCTATAAGCTCAGTGGATAGGCTTTTCTTGCCTCTCAATTTTTTCTTGGCTCTTTCTTCCACTCTGCCGACCTCGGTGACTTGGTTGCATTGAAGAGGTCTTGGATGTAGTGGCCCTGCTTCCTTGTTCATTTTTATTAATGTCTCCACCAGTACTTCCTCTGTGCCAACCTCCAACCCAGATACTCTCTCATCTGGTTGACTGAGTCTCTTGATGATGCTTCCTGCTGTGGTTTCGGATTTTTTTGTTGTTTTGGTTTTAGTTATTGTTGTTTTATTTTATTTTGCTTTGATTCATTGAGGTTTTTTTCCTTCTAATGATTTTGTTTTCCTCCGAATCTCAATTTTCTTGCTAAAATTTCTTTTCAAGTTGCTTATTTGTCGTTCCCTTGGAAACACTTTTCTTCATGGCCTTCGCGTTCCTCTCAGGTCCTATATTGAAAGTAGGTGCTTGCTTATGATCTCTTTGAGGTTATTGATCTTTTTTACTAATAAACTTTTAAAATCTTCACCTAGCATTTTATCCATTTGTGTCTTTGCATTAAGTGGCTGATGAGTTATGAATTTTCCAACCCTAAGTGAACACAATCTTTTGAGGAACTCACTAGTTCCACAAAGTATCTTTTTCTCTTTCTCTATATTCATGTCAGAATTTTCAATTAACATTCATACATAATCAGGAAGAGCCCGGAACAGTGAGAAATCGCAGGAATAAAACCCTGGAGGAGAGCACCTGGAGGGGTGATCATTTTCTTTGATGCGGAAGGTTAATTTAGCAGCGTGATAGACACACATAAAGATGGAAATATTTTTAAATTAAATAATGAAAATTATTTTCTTATTTACTTTTTTTGGTCTGTGTGTGTGTGTGTGTGTGTGTGTGTGTGTGTGTGTGTGCACGCGCGCATATGACTGTGTGCACATGAGAAAAGGGCAGAAGAAGATAGCAGGTGTTTTGTTCAGTTCCTCCCCACTTCCTTCCTTTGCTGCAGGGTCTCTCACTGAGCTAAGTGTGACTGGTTCAACAAAGCTATTCTGTGTCAAACTCCTCTTCAAGCTAACTGATTCAATCTAGTCTCTCTCTCTCTCTCTCTCTCTCTCTCTCTCTCTCTCTCTCTCTCTCTCTCTCTCTCCTGAATTGCTCTTCTTGGCCTTCTTGGCCTCAAACTAACTCTAGTAATCTATTCTGATCTTCTTGCTTCTTCTCATTCTCTGACTTGTTCTGTCTTTACCTGTATCTAGCTTGTTTTCCCTTCAACCTGTCTCTATTAAACTTTTGCAGTAAAACTGTCTCCTCCTCCCCCTCCTCTTTTCTCTTGGTGCTACCCTATTCTAAGTAGCCTTTTTTCCCCTTTCTTTTAGAGTTGGGCATATCCTATTCTGTCAAATTCTTCTCTGATTTGTCACTTTGTCTGCCATTCAATTGCCATTCAATTAGACACAGCACTTTCTAACATGGCCATGACCATCCTTCTACAAACTAACTTTACCTTCATTGTTGGGGATTAAAGGTAAATACTAAGAATGTGTCTATATTCCAGCCAGAGAGATTACATGTGTGATAATGGCCATATCACAACTAGAAACAGGTTGTTTGTTTGTTTAGTTGGTTGATTGGTTATTTTGTAAATAACATAATTTCAGGGTTCAGTGTGATTAAATATCCTGCAACAGTGAATTCTTGAAAGGCAAGCTACATAGTTTGTATGTTATATGATTGTCCATGCGTGTGCAGAAACTTGCTCAGCAAAGTGCAGAGAGAGAGAGAGAGAGAGAGAGAGAGAGAGAGAGAGAGAGAGAGATGAAGGGACCAGTGGTAGAAGCTACATTGCAGTCTAGCAGTTGGTTCTCACAGACACTAGGATGAGCCAGGCCTGGTGGCATAGGCCTGTTATTTCAGCTACTTGAAGACTGAGACAAGAAGATTGTGAGTTAAAGTCTAGCCTGGTTCTGTTGTCATGTGTTTTTATTTTCATCTAATTGATGAAATTTTAAATTTTTTCTTGATCTCCTCTTTGATCCATTCATCATTCAGTAATGAATTGTTTAATCTATGTGAATTTATGTATTTATTAGAAGTTTGTTTGCTGTCCATTTTAAGTTTTATTGCATTTCTGTCAGGTAGAATACATGGAGTTATTTCAATCTTCCTATATTTGTAAAGATGTGTTTGAGTCCCAGGATACAGTCTGTTTTAGAGAGTGAACATTCTCTAAAATGTGTATATTCTTTGATGTTTCAGTGAAATATTCTCTAGATCTCTGTTAAGTCATTTGATGTATGATATAATTTGATTCTGCTGTTTCTTCATTTTTTTGTCCATATGACTTGAATAATAGAGAAAGTGAGGGGTATTGAAAGCACCTATTATTAATGTGTTGATGTCAATCTATGTCTTTAAATTCAGTAATACATTTTATAAATGAAATGTCTTCTTTGTTAATGTTTTATTATTGTTTTAATGTCTTCTTTGTTAATAATTCCGTGGATTAGAATGAAGTGCCCTTTTTATCCCTTCTGTACAGCTTTACTTTGAACCCTATTTTGTCAGATATTAGGGTAGCGACTCCTGCTGCTTCCCTAGTCCAGTTGCACTGGAGCACTTTTGTCCATCTCTTTACTCTGAAGTGGTGCTTATCTTTAAAGTTATGTTTTTTATGCACAGAAGAGAGATTGGCTTTGTTTCTTGATCCATTCAGCTAGCCTGCGTCTATTGATTGGAGAACTGGGGTCACTGATATTTAGAGTTCTTATTGTGTGTACACTATGTTCGTTGTGTTATTGAATTTTAACAGTGGTATTTGTGTTCTAAGATCTCTTAGCCATATTCATTCCTCTCTTTATCCTGAAATATTGCTTTCTGTATTTTCTTTAGGTTTGGTTTGTTGGATATAATTTGTTCTGATAGTGGGAAACTTTCCTTTCTCCTTCAGTTGGACTTGGCATGCATTGCCCGAGGCCCTTTGGCTTTCAAGGTTACCATTGAGAAATCAGCTGTTATTCTAATGAGTTTTCTTTATGTGGCGTGTTTTTTCTCTTCAAGCTTTCAATACTCTCTCTTTGTTCCGTATGTTTAATAACATGGCTATGATATGCTGTGTGGATTTTCTTCTCTGGTCTTGTCTATTTGGTGTTTGTGTTTCTTGTACACATCTACATTCTTAGTTTGGATGAATTTTCTCCTATGATCTTGTTGAAACTCTGGTTTATGTCATTAACCTGAAATTCTTCTCCTCCACTTATGCCCATAATTTGAACATTTGGTCTTTTTACAGTGTCCAATATTTTCTGTATATTTCTTTCCTATATTATTTTAATGTTTCATATTCTTGGCTTATTTCATTTGGAACCTCTACTTTGTCTTCAAGTCCTGATATTCTATCTTCTACTTGACCCATTCTACCTGAGTTTTCAGGTTGGGCTACTGGGTTTTTCAGTTCCATCTTTATTTCAGTTTAATCAATGTTTCTATCTTTTTTTTTTTTTTTGCCAAATCCTGGATTGTTTCATTGCTATCAGTCTTATGTTTGTGTTTTCTTGGGCATCACTTGGGCATTTATTCTCTTTAAGTTATTTCTAAGTTCATTGAGCTGTTCCTTCGTATTTTCTTTAAATTCCATTAATTCTTTGATGATGTTTATTATAAATTTTTCTTTTAAATTCTATGTCCTGGGATCCATCCAGATAATTCTCATTGGTAAATATTTGTACAAGACTGGTAGGACTTGGATGCTGGCTTAATTTTTAATATTGTTTGAATTTTATGATGAAATCTTGATATGTGGACTCTTTTGGTTAGCTTTGTATCAGATATGGACAGAACAGGTGGGGCCAGAAGAGAGCATTGTGGGTCAAGTTGGGCCTATGGGCTGGCTATGGATTAAATGGGAAAAAGTCAGGTAGACATAGGGGACTAGGGTGATGTGAACAGTGTGCATCTTGGTCAAAATCTGGAGTTTGGGGTATTGGGGGGCTTATGGTGGGTAATGGAGGGTATGATCATGCAGATTCACCGAGGCAGAGCCTAGAGAAAGATAGTCAGGATCTTGCTTTCTGGGGAGGATGGATATGATATGGGTAGGGCCTGTGGGTCAGTAACAGGCAAAGAAGGTCATGGTAGAAGCCTAGAGGTTTAATATGGGCCATACAAGGATGATCATAGTCTTAGGGTTTCTATTGCTCTGACAAAACATCATGAGCAAAAAGCAAGTTGGGAAGGAAAGGGTTTATTGACTTATATTTTCACATTGCTGTTCATCACTGAAGGAAGTCAGGGCAGGAATACAAACAGGGCAGGATCCTGGAGGTAAGAGCTGATGAAGAGGGATGTTGTTTATTGGCTTGCTTCACAAGGCTTGCTCAGCTTGCTTTGTCATAGAGCTTAGGACCACCACCCAAGGGATGATACCACCTACCATGTGCTGGGCTCTCTCCCATTGATCACTAATTGAGAAAAGGCCTTACAGCTGAATTTCACGGAGGGATTTTCTTAACTGAGGCTCCTTCCTCTCTGATGACTCTAGCTTTTGTCAAGTGACACACAAAAGCAGCCAATGGAGTCAGATGAATCCAGAACACTGGATGTGGAACCCTGGCCTGATCTGGGAGTTGGTAAGTGTGTGTGGAGCAAAGATCAGAAGAATTCACCTAGGCAGACCATAGAGAAAAATTTTTGGTATCTGATAATCAGGTTGGATATCAGATGCTTAATTTTAAACAAATATTTCTAGGATGTGAAACACACATTATATAATCTAAGAGGGCAGTAGGAAAAGTGTCATTGAGCATTGTACATAATGTAGATGCACACATGGAAGAAGGGGTAAATGGATGGCATTCTATCCCTTGAATACAAATTTTAATTTTTCATCTTTTTTGTATCTTTATGTGCCTTCCAAAATTTATGGCTTTAAATATGTTGCTTTTATACAGAACACAAGAATAAATATTATAGACTAAGCTACAAGCAAGGTAAACTGTATAATCCGGATGCTGCAATCTAATGAAACTTCTCAGAGAAAGTGTATTTCTTCTTTAAATGGCCCATTAGATCCCTCCTAGTCATGATGATTTATAGTTTTATTCCTTACCTCGCATAAGTACTGTTTCTATATTAAAGTCAGTGTATCTTCAAAATGATACCATACAAGGATGCAATTTACCTTTGCTTGAAGTTCCGTTTAGAGCATTATCTCACATTAGAGGGGTTTGGGTTCATAAATATTTATTTAGGAATCTGATTAATACTGAATACTTTTCTTTTCTCTCTGAATAATCACAAAATATGCTTTGATTCACACATATGTCAACAAAGTATACAAATCACACATCAATAAAATCTCCCCATCACAAGACTAGGGCTCTGCATTTAATCTTAGTTTGGGCCTGAGAGGTTAGCTATCCACTCTGTCACTGTGTGCAAAGCACACAGGTGATCCTGAATTTGAATAACAATAACAAATGTAATAGGTCATTCTAAAGGAGTATTGGCGTTTCTACATTGAAAATTAAGTTTTATGGAGAGATCGTGAGACAGGGTGTCCCTTTGCAGCCTAGGCTCTAAGTCGAAAGCCTCTTGCCTGAGCTTCTTGAATTACAGGCAAGTGCCAACATGCCCAGCTCAAAATAAATTTTATAAACTAAATCTACACCTGAGTGTATGCACAAGGATGTTGCAATTCCTCTTCCAATTGTTCTTTTTGTCTCTCAAAATACCATGTGGTCTGAAGACGCTCATAAATGTATCCTCTCTGGGGGTTCTGATTATGTGAGAAATCTAGGGGGAGGTTTGAAAGAAAAGAGTTTTGAGCCAAATAGAAAAAAGCTTTAGAGTGACTATCAGATTCATTGTGGCAAACAAAGAAAAGAACAGACTTACACATGGATTAGTTGCCATGACCGAGGCAACTCTTATAAAAAAGAGAGCATTTAATTGAAGGCATGTGTGGTGGTTTGAATACGCTTGGCCTGTGGGAAGCGGTGCAGTTGGGAGGTGTGGCCTAATCTGAGGAGGTGTAGCCTTGTTAGAGAAAGTGTGTCATTATGGGGGTGGGTTCACCCAGTGAGGAAGAGGGCCTCCTCCTGGCTGCCTTTGGATCAAGATGTAGAACTCTCATCTCCTCCAGTACCATGTCTGCCTGCAGACTGCCATGCTTCCTATCATGATGATAATGGACTGAACCTCTAAAACTGTAAGCCAGCCCCAAATAAATGTTTTCTCTTAAAAATGTTACCTTGGTCATGGTGTCTCTTCACAGCAGTAAAACCCTACCTAAGACAGCATGCTTTTGGTTTTAGAGTTAGTCCATTATCATCATGGAAAGGAACATAGCATCAGGCAGGCAGGTAGGCAGGTAGATAGGTAGGCATGGTGCTAGAGAAGTAGCTGACATCTTTATATCCTGATCCACAAGAAGCAGGCACAAAGAGACACTGGACACAGTGTGGGCTTTTGAAACCTCAAAGCTACCCCCAAGTGACGTACTTCCTTCAACCAGGTCATAACTCGTAAACCTTGTAATCCTTCTCAAACAGTTATACTCCCTGATAACTAAGCATTCAAATATGTGAACCTATGTGGGCTGTTTTCATTCAAACCAGTACAGTAATAAATGTCATGCTTACACTAAGCACCCCTTACCCACTCTACAGATAAAATGAGATGGTGTGGGGATCATGTCTCCCAGTGATTCACTTGGTTTGTTTTTAGAGACATGGTTTCACTATGTAATACAATCTTACACATGTGTTCCTTCCCCCCCCAGCCTCCCAAGTGCCATAATTACCACCATATCTGTTTGATGGTAGTTCTTTTAATAATAGTTTACTGAAGAATTAATGTTTTCCTTGTCCACACCAGCTATCATCAGTAAACCCCATAGGTTGAGTTTCCGATCTGTGACACAAGTATCCCCTTTGTTGCTAAGATACCTTTGTTGGGTACCCATCTTATCCCTTATCTTTTACCACCCCATACTACCCACACAATTCCTCTTCTTCATTTCCACCCATAAGAATCTGCTTTGCATGGACTGGTGAGATGTTCTTTCTTCTCCCATCCTGTGCTCTGCCCACAAATATCTCTACACCAGGAAGCCTAGATCCGGACCTAGGTTTATCCTGCTCAGTTACATTGCTTATCCATCAGTTTTACCTGGCATAGCTCAGGCCATGTATGTTTTGCATTGGCCCAACCTGAGGAAGGCTGGAATATAATTAGAAACATACAACACAAGGAAAATGTCTACATATTCAGATCACATTGCAAAAACACTAGCAAAGGCAGCTCATGAAAAAGGTGTAGACATGAATCAGAGGGCTCTCAACTTATTTGAGTTGTTCCATCTTAGTTTATGAAACCTAAAGCACACCAGTTTGACTAGGCTAACTGGCTAAGGATTTCTAGTCTCCCCAGTACTATGATTGCAGATGTCCTCCAATACACCCACACTTTTATGTGGATACTGAGCATCAAATTCAGGTTTTTATACTTGTGCCCAAGCACTTTATCAACTTTAGCCCTTAGAATATATGATTTTTGTTTATAAACTGTTTCCTGCATTGATTCTTCTAGATGTAAATTGAAAATACACAATAAAATGTCATACATCACTGAAAAAAAAGAATTCATAATTTTTTGCTTTGGATGGAAAGAGTACAATTAATAAGTATCAATATGAAAAGAGAAGATTATGAGAATTTTAAAAATAAAGACTCAACTTCAAAAAGACTGCACAAATGTCTTTACTGTTCTTCCTTTTTGTCTTGGGAATTGGTGGGTTAAATAGACCCTATGGTGTTATCTGTTTCCCTATCGACAGAAGATTTGATCACTGAGTTACACTTGAGTGAAACAAATGCTAGTCCTGCAGCACAGAGAAGTGGATGCCCAGTGACCTTGCTTATTTCTGGACCGGAATCCTCAGTAATTGTCTAAGCTTCTGTGTAGAGAGCCAACATTTGATGTTTACCGATGGTTTTCTCTGAGAAGACAATTTGAATCAAGGCCAAAGAGCTTTAGTGAGACAGAGGGCTTGTCATTGATAGATTAAAAAAAAGATTGAGGGGGAAAGTCTCCTCCACTCTACGTCTCCAAAGTGTTCAGTCTCATTCAGCCTCAGCTCGTGCAACCATTGAGGTCTTTCCTGTCCTTCTGAACTTAAATCTCTCAGAGTATGGTTGATCCTGGAGAAGTATGTGGCCACAGTTCTTCATCTCAGAGAGGGGAAAAAGAGCTGAAAATAATCACTTGGAATATCTGGTGTGTATTTTATAGAAGACAACACATATTGCTCTACTAAAGTAAGGGTTCTAAGAAGAGCTGTTTGAGTCTGGAGAAACAAGCAACAGAACATTAGAATGAGCTTTGAGGTTCTATTTGAACTCCTTGAGGAAGAAATGGTACGCTGGCAAAGATGTGGGGGAAGAAACACCCTTTGCAGTGCGAATGGGAGTGTAAGATATGCAGCCTATCTAGAAAAGAGTATGCTTAGTTCCTCAGAAACCTAAAATTGATGTAGAGGATTTCACTATACCATCCAGGGTCACATCTGGGTTTATCACTGCACTCTTCACAATAGCCAAGGAAAGGAAATAGCCTGGATCTCCATCAATAGATAAACAAATAAAACACTTTGAATATCAAGGTCTGAAAAGCAACCAAGAAGGCTGATCTCTCATTGTGCCTGGCATGCTCTACAAGCATTTACTATGCTAAATGGAATTGCCCTAACTGATGGCCAGCAACGATGCAGCTAACTGGTTGGTTAATTCTGAAACACAGCCACCTTCACACAGGAAAGAATAGAGGCCATTAAACAAAACACCAACTGAAAGCCAAGCCAAGCAAAATGAAAACCAAACCACATGGGACGTGTGCACTCCAGCCAGTGGTTTTAATACAAACCTCACCAAGGAGCATGAATAAAGAACACTGCAGAATGGAAGTACAGCTCTTAATGAACTTTTCAAAATGTGAATGAAGCTGTAACCAGTATATAGACAGGAAACAGAGCTACACACCCTGCCCTCCCTTCCTCTACTCTCCTATGAGAGAAGCAGCCCCCTGATTCCTAACACCATGGGTTTGTTATGCTGCCTGTTGGATCTGTCTGTCTTCTTATTCCTCCATCTCCATAGCATTTCCTGTGTTCTAGTCTGTCATGCTAGCTTACCCATCCTCCTGTACATAAATGTTTGGGTTGTTTTCAGTATGTGGCTATTATGGTTGGTGCTGCCACGAATATTCTTGAATATATCTCTTGGTGAAAACATGCACATGTGTGCCTTTCTGTCAGGTATTTAAGAATGGAATCTTTGGTTCATAGAGATGCACATGGTTGTCTGATTTGTATAAATGTTGGCCAAATTTTTCATGTTTCTTTGTATGTGTTCCACTTCAATGCCTCTCCCCTCTCCTGGGGAAGAGGCTACACTTGATCATGTGACTTCCTTGGGCCAATGGAATAGTAGAAAAGCAGTTACAAAAAGTGTGCATACAAGCACTTGCTAGATTTGGTCTGTCTTCTCTTAGAAAATCTACCAGGGTAACCTCACGAGGGATATGAGCTACATCAGAAGAGTGAAGGCATCCTGGGTAACTCACCCTACTCTAGTGACAAGTAAGATGAACTGTACCTACATTGAATCAGCAGAGTTGCCCATTTGCCATGCAGACTGTCATTATAAGTCACTAATTTTAGTTTGTTACACAGCGACAGCTAACTGCCACACTGATAAGTAGTTTTATAAAAGGCAGTGTAGAGTGATACTCTACTAATTGTATCTGAGCTTCTCAGATTTCACATTCGTATCAATATTTGGTTTAGATTAAGTCATATTCAGCACACACACACACACACAAATATATATACATATATATATATGTATATATATATATAAGATTTTTGCAAAATTAGCTAGATTCAGAAAGGCAAAATCATATTTAGTCTTCAGTGGAATCTAGATTTATGTGTGTGTAGAAAGTGAAAATAGAAGAGGAGGATATGGGAGGGAGAAGTTTAAAAAGGTGGGGAGAAGATACAATGGAATGTGTGTGTTGCGAACTCTGAAGCAGAGACTTCTTAAAGGAAGAGATCCAGCAAGGTGGGGTGAGCAATATGGGAGTTAAATGAGAATACAATGTACTCACATATGTATGCAGAATGTCCTAGTGCAGCCCATTTCTCTGTATCCTAGCCAGAAATTTTATTTCTGAAAAAGAAAAATAAACCTTCATGGTAAGCTACATATTGGGACTACTGCAGGTGCTGAACTGCTACTCACAGTGAATACAAAGCAAATTTAAAAACTGCTAGGCTGGACTGTGGTACAGTGCTGACCATCAGACTCTGATCCAGAGCCCTTGCTTTGGGCGAGATCAGGTAGGCTCTCAACGTCTCCTCTCTAGGTTCTTCTTTGCTCCTAGCAAGTGTAATGCTGACTAGTACCTCGAATAAAAAGAGAGGAAGAGAGAGATGCAAGAA
This sequence comes from Uromys caudimaculatus, assembly GCA_028551405.1. NCBI lineage: Eukaryota > Metazoa > Chordata > Mammalia > Rodentia > Muridae > Uromys > Uromys caudimaculatus. The sequence goes on along the minus strand of CM052704.1, from coordinate 97,788,653 downwards.
AGAAACAAGCTTGTTTCTGCTTCTTTAGGATGGTGAGGAAAGAATTGACCAGTTTCACTGAAAAGGAGTTGGACTATATATAACCACCCTCTATCTCTTGCTGGTCTTACAGACTCTGGTAACCGGTAAATGTTGGAGAGACTGTTTTGGCTCACATTAAGAGGCCCCAGTAAAGGTGGGAATATGGGGATGGGTGGGCGGGTGGGTGTGAGGTGGAATTCCCTCATAGAGGCGGGGAGGGCGAGGGGATAGGGTGTTTCCAAAGAGGAGACCCAGAAAAGGAGAAGCATTGGAAATGTAAATAAAGTATCAAAAAAAAAAAAAAAAAGAAAAAAAAAAAAAGAAAGAAAACCTTAAGGCATTTTTATCAGTGTAGTGTATATTACGAAGTAATATATTTTAAATGAAAAATTTACATCTCAGCTGACAATGCTCTCCAATAAAACCCCAAAACAAGGCACGAGAAACTCTCTTTTGAGTTGTTGGTCAGGGTTGTCCAAGAGATTCTAAAACCATTGTGGGCTATTACTATTGCCCTTGGTTGACCCTCATAGATAGAAGATATCCTTATTGCTGAAGATATGATACACTTCAGACACAGGTAGAGCCCAGGAGCCTGGAGCTAGATCTGACCTGAATGCCTTCTCCCTGATGACTTGCTTTCATGGTACCAGAAGGCAGAATGCCAGCTTCCAAAGGAGGCAAGTAACCAACTATAATGGCTGTGAGTCACAATGACCAAAATGGCATGATAACCCAAAGGGCGCCATAGTGACACACATGTCTTGGTGGTTACCAGCAGCTCCGTAATTAGACTTTGGACCTGCTCAACAAGAGAGAAATCATGCTTGGTATTGCAAACCTAGCCAACTGTCAATGGCTAGCAAAATCATGACTTTGGACGAGAATTTGCAACTGACACTTTACCTAGCCACCAAAACTATAACTACCTTCTAAATATTTATCCTTATACCTAAAGATAATTGTAGTTCTTACCACTCATCAACTGAATCTTTTCTTTGCAAGTAACAGAGACTGTTATAGAAAACCACAAACAATCAAAATGCAGAGTTGTCAAGCCTAGTCCCAACAGCTACATCTACAATACAACTACTATGTCTAAGGTTCACAGATCATTGCAGAAGAGAGGTTGGGAAGATTGTAATATATATAAATATATTATATAATTATATTATTGTATATAAAATGTATAACAACTACCCGCACATACACTCAAAGAATTTGAAGGAGAAAAGGAAGGGGGTACCCATGAGAGGGTCTGTTGGGAAGAAAAAGAAAATGAAATGATGTAATTATGGTGTAATTATATTATGATCTCAAAATAATTTTTATAGAAGCAGTAATTGTAACTGGAAATGCTTGTTGCAGGATACTTGATTACACTGTGAAACCAGAGATTGTGGTTTACTGGAAACACATGTTTCTAGTTGTGGTGTTGCTCAGCCTTCAAACACACCTGTAATCCAAAAGCTTTCTGCTTATTGTAAACAGGATTGAATAAAATCAACCATAGGTCAAGAAGCAAAGCAAGCAATCAGTAGACAGGGAATGAACATAGGGGGAAAAAAACCCACAGAGAGTAAGAGAAGGTCAGGAGGATGGATAGAGTTATACAGGAAGTAGAAGGGAGGGACATTTGCTGAGGAGGAAGGTCAGTTGGATGCTTTCTCTGCTTCTCTGAGCTAGCAGGCTTTCACCCCAGTATCTGGCTCCCAAGTCTTTATTGATAAAATCAAACTTTTGAGATTTTGTTAAAAACAACAAATGCTTGCTAATTTTGTGCAACATATAGTTTTTAATTCTTTATATGCTTGATTTAACTCAATTCCCACTACAATCCTTGGTTGTAAATGCTTTATCGCCCTGAAATCTGACCTTGGGGTTTACTAACTCACCCACCCACACACAGTTGCTGACTGTATGACTAAAGCAGTGTTCAGAGAAGAGCTGATTGAATCTGCTAGGTGGTACTCTGTTATTCAAAAGCCTTCTTCCATTAAGAAAAGTATGACAGACAGGCCATCAAGTGGAGAGATAGAGTTGCCATCCCACAGTCAAAAACTCTGACCCAGAATTGTTCCTGTCTAAAAGAACTGCAGGGACAAAAATGGAGAAGAGACTGAGGGAAAGGAAGTTCAGTGACAGGCCCAAATTGGGACCCATCTCAAGGAGAGGCTCCAAGGCCTGACATTATTACTGATACTATGGTGTCCTTACAGACAGGAGCCTAGCATGACTGCCCTCCAAGAGGACCAACAAGCATCTGACTGAGACAGATTGGTCTGTCTTAACACCCAACCAATGCACTGAAGTCGGGGACCCCTGTGGTTGAATTAGGGAAAGGCTGGAAGAAGCAGATGAGAAAGATGACCCCAGAGGAAGACCAGCAGTCTCAACTAACCTGAACCCCTGAGATCTCTCAGACACTGAGTCACCAACTAGGCAGCATACGCAAGCTGATATGAGGCCTCCAACACATATACAGCAAAGGACTGCCTGGTCTGGCCTCAGTGAGAGAAGACAAGACATGCCTAATCCTTGAGAGACTTGAGGCTCCAGGGAGTGGGAAAGCCTGGCTGGGGTGGGGGGAGCACATCGTCTTAGAGACAGGGGGAGGAGAAATGTGATGAGAAACTGTGAGAGGGTGAACTGGGGGCAGGAGGGATAATGACTGGACTGAAAAAAAGAGGTAATAAAAAAGAAAAAGAAAAGTATGCTAAGTGGATGGCCACACCACCATGAATGCACCTGATCCCACCTCAATGCCATATTCTTTTTTTCTTTTGGTCCTTTCTGGAGCAGTTCTTGAACCTCTGTCTCCCCAGGGCCAGGATTACAGGTGTGTCCCTCTACACCTGACCGATACGCTCAAGAAAGTGGAGCAAGAAATTTTCGTTTGAAAAGGTGACATCGTCTATGACATTCTTCTTCCTTCCATAAGATCAGAATGGAGTGAAATTACTATCTGGAGAGGGAGCCCACTCCCATTCTATGTGAATCACTCAGCCATTGAAGCAACACACCCTGTATAGCCATCAACAATATTTATACAATAAAATGTCATAGCATTTGGATAACCATGAGGGCTGGCCTCATATACTATAAAGGGGGAAGAAAGCTAAGAGCAAGGAAAAAGGAGGGCAGGGTGAGGGAGCCACATTGTTTGCCCACCCCTAAACCTGATACAGAAGAGACATTTTATGTTCACTTTGTGACTTAGTGTGTGAAGAAAATGTCCTGGAAGGGTGGACAGCAACTGGCATCACATTCTGCACTAATTCCTTTTGGCTGGCACTAAATCATATACTCAGTTGGTAGAGGAACACACACCAGGCTGTCATTTCACCCAGGAACACAGCCAGTTGTGCCTAAGGACAGTGTTAGAAAGCTCCTGCAGGCTCCAGAACGTTTCCATGAGCAAGCCTTGACTGCTTATAGGAAGGAAGTACTTTACATGGCTGATGGCACCTCACCCTTTAAGGAATCAGACACTCTTGGAAATAGTGCCCTGCAGCTCATGGAGGGAATCCTTACTGTGTTTTCAGTTCACAAGGCTTTGCAGTCTCTGTCCTTACCAGTGAAGGGACTCAAAACCCTTGTCAGGCACAGTCTGTGCTCATTCAGAACGGTTAAAGCCTCATGCACCGTATGTGCTTATGATGTCTGAGCTCTGCAGGGCAATTTGGACAGCGTGCCCCTCCAGAGAATGTCTGCTTCTGTCCCAGGGAATCCATTTTCCTGTTTTGTGTGCTAATGCCTCAAACTAACCGATTCCAGTCACAGTCACTATTCATTTCGGTGCATTTGATTCCTCCTGAAGAGATCTGTAATGATGTATTTTCTCAGAGATAAATTAATTCCATTCAAATAAAGTGTTTTCAGAGATGCCTGCAAAGCAAACTTTGGGGCTTGATTCTTCCTATTTTATTCAGCAAGACACTATTTACCACTTACCGTCAGCCTGGCATGCTTAATTCATATAGATACAGCAACACAGAGACGAAGTTCTCTTTCTTATGGAGAAACCTTCATAAACACAACGAATGAAATAGCTGCATTTGAGGAAGGTCTTATTGGGATGGGTAGACTGAGGAAGCCCAGCAGGACCCTGAACTCATAGGTTAAGTTTTTTATGGAGACCTTGTGGGACTGGGCATGTGGGGAGCACACTGATGTCTTGGAAACTAATCTGAGCAGATTAAATGCTAGTGTGGTGATGTACAGTTAGTTGATGCTGGTTCATCCTTGTACAGATAGTAGTTATGCAGTGACTACTCATGTTTATGATTAAAATCTGGACATTTACTTATGGTAATTGGTTTTACAGAATAAAATACATTCCTTTTATTTATTTTTTCTACAAATATATTTGCAGAATACAATATATTTATATAAAATAATTACATTTGTGAAGACCCCTTGAGAGCTTCCGTCTAAATGGCTTTGCTTGTATAAACAGATTGGTTTTACTGCAAAGTGTTATTGCATTGAGATCAAACCAAACCAGAAAAAAAGTACATTTTAATTATTTTTTGACTTAATTTATGAGTTTTTGTTTTTCTTGTAAGAGGAAAGACTCTGTGAGCAGAGAAAATGTCAAGAAGATATGAATCTTTCTGTCAGCAATGTACTCAGACAGAAGTCTTTTGTCAAAGGCAAATTCATACAGCCTTTGCTAACCTTGCTTTAGTTTATTAAGGTAGTCAAGCCTAACAAGTCAAGAGAATTTCGGTTTGCAAGTCTGAAATGATCCAACAGTTTCATTCCTCTATTAATAAGAAAATGCTCTGAGTGAGTTTTGGTGTGAATAAGAAAAACTAGTGAACCCTTTCCTAGTTTGAAAAATCCCTTAGGAAATCCTTCACTACCATGCAATCATTATCCTGTCCTCAGATGGGGTGAAAGGCAGGAGGGGAGTGATCTGTAATGTAGGGGCTGTTTTCATTCTCTCCATAGTCCAGAAAGAGAGGTGTGTCCCTTGGATTAATCAGAGGTCTTCCAGGAAGTGCACCACACCCACAAGTTGCTTGAAATTCAGTTCAAGTTCTGTATTTAGCAAGAGTTCAGAAAACTTCCATGTGGACACACTCATCAATTACTTAGAGTTCAAGAGTTTGCCCAGTAATGTTAAGTGGACATAGGAAGCCTTGGCAATGAACAGAAAGTTCCAGATAGAAAGTACTCAGCTCTGTATCCATCAACGAGGCTCTGTTCCTGCTAGAAGAAGCACCATCCAACGTAAGCCATGATGTGGAGAGCTGCTAGACACTTTCAAAATCAGCTTTAGACAAGGCCAAGTTCTAGCTGAGAGCTCGTGTTCTCTCCATTTGCCCTGTGACACGTTGAACACGCGTCACTGTTTGAGCGACAACACAGAAACAGCCTCTCTTCTTGGAAAGACTTCAGGAACCTGTCAGGATTAAGATATTGTTCATGTGCTTCAGCAGTGACTTCAAGATTTGGCTGTTTCTGTGTTTGTTCACTTTTAATCTAAACTTGTCACTAACCAGGTGATCTCTGTCTAGTGTGTCCTTAAGAATTCTCGGCAGCCTCCTTTCCATTTCTTACTCCCTCATCACCAGAAGCTGTAACAGGAGAAGATTAAACAAATGGGCTGCTGTTTCCAAGGGGCCATTTCTGCCGCCATTAGATTAAGCTCATATTGTACGTGATTGCTGCCTGGGAGGGTTTAACTTTCTGGAACCATCTCCGAAGTTCCTTGATCTCATAGATGATAAAACAAAATAAGTCGTTTGGGATTCTATATAGAAAAAAAGGGTTGTTACAATCCCTAGTTACCTAGCACATAATTACCAATAACACTTTTATTGTGAAACACAAAAGAGTCTTTTGATGAGATTAATCATGGGAGCTTTAACATGAAAATTAGACTAAAGAGGGCTTTTTTATATTTGTTTTTGTTTTCTATAAATGAGTGAAATGCCATGTTCCAGAGACCATTTACATTTAGTAGGTGAGATAACCATAAAGATATGATTTCATTCTGCTGAAAATAATTTCCCCAGACAGTTTATTTGCTTGAATAAAAACATCTCAAAAATGGACAGTGAATTTCAGCCAACATAGTGATATTTGGTTAGACCCTATAAAGCATAGTTGCTTGCAAAAATGAAGGAATACCAGCAATTTTATAAAGTTTGACTCAAGATGAAAGACTGAGAATATTAGAGGAGATCAAAAAGAATAGTAATGCAATGGCCTAAATTCCTACAAAGACCTGATGAAGCAGAAAGGGAGGAATCTGTAAAAATAAAATAAGCCTAGAGTCAGAAGGTGGCCCAACGGGTTCTGCCATACAGCCTGACCACCGGAGTTCAATCTCTAAAACCCACAGAAAAAGCTGGATGTGTGGGTGCATATCTGTAACCGCACACTCTTGAAGCAAGATGGAAGGCAGAGACAGGAGAATCACCAGGAAGCTCATAGCCGGCTAGCCAGAAGTACACATCACCACAGTGGAAACAACAGGAGAGACTTAGCCTCCAGCTGAAGAGTGAGCACTTTTAAGGGTCCATGATTCACCGAAGAATGATACCCCAGACTCAAATAATATGTAAAAGCAAAGAGCATTATTTTTCTGTAGAAGTTTAGCTTGTTGGAGTCTGCCATTTACCAGGATGGAGACCCCCAAGTGAGCTTGTAGGCCCAATTTAAAGCACATTAGGGGAATTTCAGGGAGGGGTAGGTGACTTTTATCTTAATTGGTTGGCTCTCAGAACCATTGCTGGGGGTGGGGTGGGACTGGAAACTATTGCTGACCCATTGTCTTGCTTCAGGCCAGGTGGTGGGGCAGCAATTGATGGTGGAGTAGTTTCTGATTGACTGCCTGAGGCCTGGGGTTTTTCTAGTAACTGACTTGCCTGGACTGCTCAGTTCTTGAAAACAGAGATCTAGGCCTAGTCACCTGAACTGCCAATTTGAAGCCTGTCATGGAGTCAGCCTGTCTCAGTCCTCTCACACTGACTCCAAAAAGTTATTTATTTTTTTTACCTCCACGCACCTGGGCATGCATGTGTATACACACACACACACACACACACACACACACACACACACACACACACACACACACACACAGAGGCAAGTGGCTATCCAGAAGCTAGGTCTATTCTGGGTCTTTTGCACTTCTTCAAAATGTAATGATATTTGAGGAATGATTTCTATGAACACTGTACAGTTGATCTATCTAAATAGCCTCTTGGTCTGTGTTTGTCATGTAAGGATATATGGTTCTTCCTGTTGAAATCTGAGAAGTGTTTTCCTCTGTGAGATATTTTAATCTAGATTTTCCTGAGTAAGAAAATTGAAGTTCCAAGAGCTGACTAGATTTGCCTGACTCTGGTGGGATTACAAGCTGGTATAACCACTTTGGAAATCAGTCTGGTGGTTCCTCAGAAAATTGGACATAGTATTACCTGAGGACCCAGCTATACCACTCCTGGACATATACCCAAAAGATTCCCTAACATATAACAAGGACACATGCTCCACTATGTTCATAGCAGCCTTATTTATAATAGCCAGAAGTTGGAAAGAACCCAGATGTCCTTCACCAGAGGAATGGATACAGAAAATGTGGTACATTTACACAATGGAGTACTATTCAGCTATTAAAAATGATGAACTCTGATATTTCTATCTTGTAAATCATTGAAATTTAGCTACCAGGAGACTCTAGTAGCTACATCTTACCTACATGCTGTCCCCGTTCCAAAAAGACCCCCTCTCTCCTGCTTCCTCTCTTCCTCTCTCTGACCTGGAGTGATTGGCTCCTTTATTCGTTAGGGAATTGGTTCACAAGAAGTCACAGGTGTAACTCACTCCTTGTCTGAAGCCCCTCCCAGTAGGGCAGAATTAGCAGAATACCAACAGCCTCAGGGCTATCCACAACAAGGAGTGGCCCTTGGTCCTGTGGAGACTTGATGCCCCAATGTAGCCAGGGCAGTGAAACAGGAGTGGGTGGATGGGTTGGGAAGTTCCCTCATGGGAGCATGGGGAGGGGGATGGGATAGGGGGGTTACTGAGGGGGAACCTGAAAAAGGAATAACATTTGAGATACAAATAAATAAAATAACCAATAAAAAATGACTAATAAAAAGGAATTAAGAAGTCATCTGTTTATATAGCATCACTACAAGACAGTTCATCTTCGTTGTTCTGCAGAAATCTGCTGAAAAGAGTAGGCTAATACCTAGTGATTGTTATATGTATTTAATAATAACAACAGAAAAAGCATATTAATAGTAAGAATCTTTTCTCAAATGTAGTTTCTTCAGCTTTGCCTAGAAGGATAAATCCATCATGGAGTTATAGTCCATGGTGAAACCATCTCAGAAAGATCACCTGCTAGTTTTCAGCTTCTTTTAGATGGCCCCTGGCAGTGCTCTGTGAGTTCTGTTCTATTCTAACACCAGAACCAAATAAAGTCACTTGAAGAGATAAAGTACACACCAGTATCATTCAGAAGTATAGGTGCAAATTTCTCAAAAAGTTAGAAAACACAGCAACAAAAAAAGAACTATATGCCATGACAAATATCTGAGATTTGAAAGGCTGATTCAGTGTTTAAAAATCAGTTGGTATAACTGAGCACCAAAGTACACATATTTTTTAAATTATTTAACCTACTATTTAGAAAATCTCATGATGACAAGATTTAACACAGGACACAATGGAGTACTACTCAGCTATTAAAAACAATGACTTAATGAAATTTGCAGGCAAATGGATAGAACTTGAAAATATCATCCTGAGCGAGGTAACTCAGTCACAAAAGAAGGAACATGGTATGTACTCACTGATAAGCGGATATTAGCTCAAAAGTTCAGAATGCCCAAGTTTCACTTAACAGTAACCGCTGGACTGAGAGTGAGGTCCCAGATGTAGGAGTTGGAGGAAGGTCTGAAGGAGCTGAGGGAATTTGCAGTCCCATGGAGGGAGCAAGAGTGTCAATGGACCTAAACCCCCCCCCCCCCCCGTCCTCCTGGAATTTGGACCACCAACCAAAGAATACACATCTATGGACTCATGGTTTGGACCACATATGTGGCAGAGGATGACCTCGATGGCCATCAGGGAGAGAGGAGAGGCCCTTGGGCCTGAGGATGTTAGAGGCCCCAGTAAAGGGGAATGTCAAGGCGGGAATATGGGGATGGGGGGGCGGGTGGGAGGAAGGTGGAATTCCCTCATAGAGGCGGGTTGGGGAGGGGATAGGGGGTTTCCAAAGAGGAGACCCAGAAAAGGGGAAACATTGGAAATGTAAATAAAATATCAAAAAAAAAATTAAAAAAAAAAAAAAAAACTCTAAGGAAACTAAGAAGAGAGTGGCCTTTCTCAAATCAATAAAGACCATCTACCAAACACTAGGCTCTGACATCATACTTACCAATGAGAAACTGGGGATCAGTCCCCAAGATAAGAATGAGCCACAATGTCCTCTCAAAGTCTGTTTTCAGCTTAATCTAAGAAATGTACCAGTGCAGGAACATAACGAAAGAAGATGTCTGCAGGTTGGACAGGAGAAATGCCTTTTCACAGATGACAAGGTTGCCTATGTCCCAAGCTCTAAGCAATTGACAAACAAAACGATTTAGCAAGTCTGCAGAGCACAAGACGAATACAAGAAGTTTGATGTCTTGTCTATATGCCAGTGGTGAACATTTGGAATTTTAAAAGTATTTTAATAATATTAACAAAATGAATTATATAGGCATAAATCTGACAAAATATATGTAGAACCTGTTTGCTAAAAATTCTGTAAACTCTTGGAAGAACTACTCAAGGAAGAAATAATACATCCACATTTCTTGTTCACAGATTTGAAGTACCAACTGTGCTAAAATGTCATTAATACTCAATTTGTTGAAAGTCATTGATGGCAATTCCAATAAAAACTCCAGGAGGCTGCTCTGTGTACATCAAGAAAATCATTCCTCAGCTTCTGTGGCAAATCAAAATGCCTACAGTAGTCAACTCAATAATGCTGAAACAACATCACTGGGAGATTTCATTCCCCAATTTTAACATTAATTATGACGTCATCAATCACATAACCAATATTAGCAACATATTGGTGAATGAGTAAACACAACATTAGAGCAGATTAGAGCACCAATAAATATACCCAAACCAATATAAGCTACCGCTATTTGATAAAAGGGCAAGGCAAACAAGTAGGCGTGGGCAGTCTTTCCAATAAATATTGGTGAAACAACTGGCTTCTCTGAACCAAAAGGGTAAACTTGGACAGATGGACAGAGAACACATACAGAAATTTGTGAAAATGGGCTATAAATTTAAATGTAAGATGATTTCTTAAGAAACACATAAGATTTGTAAAAGAGAAAAATCCATGTGACCTTGGGCTCAGGAGTGATTACATTTTTTTTTGTTGTTGTTGTTAGTTTTGATTGCCAAGCTTGGAAACACTCTGCTACCAAACTACAGCCCAACTCAGGATACATTTAGACACAATGCAAGGAACACAATATATTCAAAAAGAAAACTGCTGAGTGTTTGCTTTTCAGACAACACTGTGTAGAGGCTGTGCATACAAGTCAAAGCAAGAGGGACATTCTGGAAAACACACTTTGGATATAGAGCTTGGGCATACATACACATACAATGGAGTCCAAGAAGATAACAAGAAAATAAACAGCAAAATTAAAATGTATGCAAGTAGCTGAATACAAGACACCTCACCAATAAATATATACAGTGGAAAAATACAAATATGAAAAGTTGGATATTAACATATATGATTAGGAAACTGTACTTTAATATAGCAGTATGATAGCATTATAGGCCTATTAGGCTGGGGAAAAAATCCCCAAGTCTCCAATACCCCATGCTGGTGAGGATTCACCAATTCAGCAACTGGAAATCTGAATCTTCACTTTGAGGATGCAAGATGACAGAGGTGCTTTGGAGGACAGTTAGGGAGTTTGCCCTCACAACGCAAAACACTGCATGAAATCATGGTAGGAAGTTCATAAAAGTGAGATGAAAATGCACATTCACATAAAAATCTGTCTGAAAATACTTATATTTGTTCACAACTTTGTACAATGGAAAGCAACCTAAGAAGATCAAAGGTGAATGGGAGAGGTAAACTGTACTATATACATGGAGTGATGTGAAGAAAAGAAATCCAACCATAGGCGCTATATATTCTGCATGACTTTTTATTACATAATATAAAACCCTAGCTATGGTAATAAAGGTTATTTCCAGAGCTTTTCAGAGAAACAGTTAAATAGGTAAAGAACATTATTTTTATAGTTTTATTGGTTATTTTATTTTATTTATTTACATTTCAAATCTTGTACCCCCCTTCCCGGTCTCCCCTCTGCAAACCCCCATCCCATCCCCCTCCGTTTTGCCTCTATGAGGGTGCTCCTCCAAAAAGCAATCGGTGTAATGCTGTAATGGTAGATACACAGCAATGAAAATGTGCCCAAATCAGTATTTCACATGGCAAAGAATGAATCTTGATGTAATTTTTTAAAAAGATCCAGAAATGGAGTTAAAAATGTGACACTGTAATCTACTTACATTACAAGAATATAAAGTAAAGAGGGTGAGGAGGAAAAATGGTGATGTCTTGGGAAATTCTATAAATCAACATCTCAGAAAACAGACGCAGTCGGTCATGCAAATGGACAGTGGGCAGTTGAAAAGGCAGTTACACTATGGATTATGTTTTTCCTAATATAGATACAAATGATCCCATGCAACACTATATAGGTATATATGCATAAATGCATGTATCATTGAGAAACATGTATATAATTCATTTCTCTGCCAGCTAATATAGCCACTGAGAATCTATGCCCCAGAGCAACACCATATACAGTATTCTGATCTTTTATACTATCATCTAATAAAGGCAATTAGGGGTCCTCAGATTATTAGTTTGTTTCAGGATTGGGGCTGGCAATAATCAAAATGAAAAATCAAGAAAGTAGGAATAGGCCAAAGGTTTACTGGAACCAAATGGAAAAATGCCCAAGGAACAAAGCTAAAAGAGTTTAATCACCAAAATCAATAGTCATGTTGGATAATAACCCAAGGTATAAAATTCAAAGCACTGATTCTATACTAATAGGAAAAACTAAGAGAAAATACACAAAAATTCCAAACAATACAGGTAGCTCTCTCCTTGAAGGGAGTAGAGCATTGCTCCCAATTCCTTAAGGGTGCAGTTGCCTCTCTTCCAAAATCTACATGAAACATAGAGAAAGTCACTTAATGGAGAAACCTGACACTCACCTATGCAAACTGGCCCTGGAGACTTAATCTCAATAGTAATGCCATTGTGACACAAATCACCTTAAACACAATGTGCTTAAATATATCACATTCCCTATGGCGTCTCCCTCAAGCAAATATCATAATATGATCAGGAAAAAATTATGAGACAATTCCTAATTCCAGGAAATTGTTTGAATGGTGCTTCTCAGCCTTGTCAGGGTCATCAACGCACAAAAGCCTGAGAAATTGCCAAGATAAGCAACTAAATTTAATTGAATATCCAAGAACAGTGTGAGTCATTAAGTAGTTACAAAATTCCTAATAATGTCCAAATTTTAGCAAGCAACATGTCAGTGACATTGCAGTACTAACTGTACCAAATACAATGTTCTAATGTAATATAAAAATAGGGGACGTTGCATGTAGGATCTTGATATGACTTTGCAATGCCTCTCTAAATCTAAAATTGTTTCTAAATTAAAAGCAGTTTCAAATTATTGTTGGAGATGATAAAATGTACTAATTGGCACAGACATAGAGTCCTGACCCATCTACATGGGATTCCATGTGCAGTTACAAGAGAATGTTATAACCCAAACCAACTGTGCTCCAAGAGGAAATGCCCATCCCCTGTACTACCCACATTTATTGCCCCACATTAAATCAACCTTCCTCTCTCATCTCACCTTTTATCTCATTAATGGGATGACCAAGCCGAAATCATATATTTTATATCTTAGATCTTAAAAATGAAGTCAAGTCAAGGTGACATTTGGCAGTTTTCCCTTTCTAGATTAAACAATAAAAATAAAAAATTCCATTTGTGTAATAGCACAGTGTGTGAGTAACTGATCTTCAGTTCTCATACAAAACTACTATCCACGTTAAGAGATTATTGTACACTGGATCCATATCCAACAAATTTCCCCAAACATAGAAAGCTCACTAAACGAGGCTCACTTCCTATGAAGGCACCAAAACCTTTCTGTTTTACATTGCTCCATAAAACAACAGTCTAGTCCAAGATTTTGAAAGATTCTTTGATGTTTTTCCTAATTTCTGAGGAACACATACATGTATATAATGAAATAGCCTACCAACTTCCCCTATAGTCTCTATCATAGAAGAGTTTAATGTCTTCATGATCTTAAGTCTCATCTCCCTTACACTTGTATTATCGAGCTGTCTGTCATTGTGACAGAAAAACAGCTCATGGGAGGAAATGTCTAGTTTGACTTTCATTTTAGAGTGTGTGGCCCAAGGTGAGCAAATTCCATTACTTCCAAGCCTGAAGAGAAGCAGAATAGGGTAATTGTGGCAATGTAGCAGCCAGTAAGCAGGGATAGTGGCAGAAAAGGTCAAGAAAAATATATATTCTTTACATGTCATCATCTAATGACTCTTTTCTTCCTCCTCTTGTCACCAACTCGATGGAGCAACACATGGATAACACCAGGACCCTTATTCATTCCCCAAAAGCCTATCAGCTGGTAAGCAAACTTTAACACAAGGGCCAGCAGAGGACATGTCACATTCAAATCATAACATGACTTAATAAGGGAGAGGAAAGAAGAAGGGAGACAAGGGGAAGAGGGAGAAGATTATGTATCTAAAATTTTTGAATTCCCAGATTGATTAGCTTCTCTGCAGTTGGTGATTTTCAGCAAAGAACAGTCTAGCTGAGAGAGGAGAGAACCAGGGAATAGCATGGGAACATGCTATATATTCCATCTTTTAAAATATTTCCCGAAACAGCTCCTCCCACTAATGTCCAATAAGGCCATCCTCTGCCACATATGCAGCTGGAGCCATGGGTCCCTCCAGGTGTACTCTTTGGTTGGTGGTCCAGGTCCTGAGAGCTCCAGGTAGACTGGCCAGTTGACACTGTTGCTCCCCGCCACAGAACTGCAAACCCCCTCAGCTCCTTCAGTCCCTTCTCTAACACCTCCATCGGGGACCCATGCTTAGTCCAATGGTTGGTTGCAAGCATCTGCCTCTGTATTGAAAGACACTCTTTTTAAAGATAAGTCAGAAAAGGCACTTGTAACTATCCGCTGAATATGCTTAGCCAGTCACCATTGTCATTATCAATATTATTATCATTGGATTCACTAGACACTTGTGGGAACAAGCCTGGTGCAATGGAAAGAAGCCCCACGTGTCTGTCCCAGGTGCTGTGGCTATGGGTGGGACAGGAGACACGTGGGAAGTGGCTGCGCGTCTTCTCACACAGTCTGACGGACAGGTGGGGGCTGTGGGAAGCCTTTGCGGGCCCTGCCTGTGGGTTGGGGAGAGGGCCATTCCTGGAACATGTGGCAGCCATCTCTGTGGGTTCTCTAGCCCGGGGCACTGCAGTTTCCGCAGGGTGCCGCAGACAGGCTAGCTGGAGCTCAGCTGGGGTTCCCACCAAGACTGAGTTTCAGTGGCTTGGGATGCCGGGCTAGCTGCTTAGGCTTGGGTGAATGGGTACCATCTGGGAGCGCTGGGAAGCCATTAGCAAGAGATTAGATGAGGCTCCTTAATTGAGGGCCGATCCCATGCTTCCCACAGTGGGTCCAGATGAAGAGACAGTCCATAATTCTAAGACATTTATTTTCATTGTGGAGAGTGGCATGGATGGAATTGTACCTCGTGGCCTCTGGGAGATTCAAGGCAGATATAGTAACTGGGAAGGGGCATGGCTAAGCCTCTAGGTGTCTCATTAACATGGGGATGGCTTGGGGCTGTATGGCCACGCCTCTACCTGACTGTGACTGGAGTCAAAAGTCTCCTGGGAGCGTTGGCATAACCTTTTCTGGTCCCTTGTGGACTGTTCCACTGGGTCACCCAGATTTTATGCCTGTGCTCAACCGGGTGCCAGATTGCCTGTCACAGATCCCCACCCCACAGACACTTGTGCAGGACACTTATTTAAATGCTTTGTAGCCACTAGCTCATCATACAGCACACTATTGTTATCCCATTCTGTATATAACAGATATCTGATGGTTTTAGAAAGAACTGAATAATTTGCCTAAGAGTACAGAATTAATGATATCATAACTATGACACAATCTCTCTTTCTAATCACAAACTTGTTTAATAATGTAATTGTCTGAATTCTACTTTTATTTACTTTTTGTAGGCAGGGTCTTGCTATGTTGCTCAGGTAGTCCTGGAACTTGCTGTTTAGGCCAGACTGGCTTCAAACTCATAATGCTCCTGCCTCCACATTCAGAGTACTGGGATTATAGACCTGTACACCTATACATTGCTAATAAAAATTATGTTGGTTTAGAGACCCTGCCTTATTTCACATGAAATGATGTGGTGATTATACATTTACATGTCCTGTGCTCTATGAAGCTTAAAAGAGTTTAAACCACATTTAATTAGTCATTCGACTTTAATTTGGACTATTAAGTTTTAATGTATTGCTCTATTTATGGGATCCAGTTAACAACCCTGTCCCCATAAGATGACTTCTTACAGAGGAATCTGAGGATAGTCAGACGGCATCACAGGGTGCTTTCTGCTGAAAGATGCTAAATTTTCTCCGTATTCTGATATAGCAGACTGTAGCAGGGATACAGACAATAAACATGGAGAGACAGCAAAGGGTATATTGGATTTTGCCAAGCCTGTAGATCAGTAATTGGGGGGATGGGATTTTAAAAGACAGTTACAAAATGCAAATGTGTTAACCTGTGGATGGATGTTGCGAAAAATGAGTTCAGAATCTGTGCCCGCCAAATACTTCTTATCCAGGGGCAAAATTTGGTCTAGTAAGAATCTAAATAGAAATCATATCCATTGAGCAGCATTCCAAGGCTTTCTCCAAACAGATTTGTTTTAAAAATAAAAGAATTTTGAACAATAAAGGAAAAAATTCTGTTTGGATAAAACTAAAATGTTTTGAACTCTCAGAGTTCACACTATTGCTTCCCAGAAGAAAGAAAAGGCACACTATCATATCAATAGCACAGAAAACTACAAGCAATTCTGCCTGCAAGATTGATAGCTCCGGTAGAATAGACCAACCAATTAAAAAAGAGAACAGATTACCCTAACTTAAATAATGAGACTTAGATAATATAAATAATCTCAAATATATTAAAAAATTGTAGCAAATGGATGGAACTTGAAAATATCATCCTGTGTCCTCAGTCACAAAAGAACAAACATGGTATGTACCCACTGATAAAGTGGATATTAGCCCAAAAGTTTGGAATATCCATGATTCAATTCACAGCAACTGTTGGGCTGAGTGTGGGGTCCCAGTTGGAGGAGTTGGAGAAGGGACTGAAGGAACTGAGGGACTTTGCAACCCCATGGAGGGAGCAGCAATGTCAACTGGTCAAGCCCCTCAGTGCTCCCAGAGACTGGACCACCAACCAAAGAATATATATGGAGGGACCCATGGTGTGGCCATATATGTAGCAGAGTAGAGCCTTGTTGGCCATCAGTGGGAGAAGAGATCCTTGGGTCTGAGAGTGTTAGATGCCCCAGTATAGGGGAATGCCAAGGTGGGGAGATGGGAGTGGGTGGGTGGGTGGGGGAATACCCTCATAGAGGCAGGGAGAGCGGGGATGGGATAGGGGGTTTCCAAAGGGGAGACCTGGAAAGGGGAAAACATTTGAAATGTAAATAAAGTATCAAAAAAGAAAAAAAAAAAGAAAGAAATTGTGGGCTGGAGATATGGCTCAGTGGTTAAGAGCATCAATTGCTCTTCCAGAGGTTCTAAGTTCAATTCCCAGCAACCGCATAGTGGCTCACAAACATCTATGATGATATCCAATGCCCTCTTTTAGTGTTTCTGAAGACAGCAAAAGTATACTCATATACATAAAAAGTAAATAAATCTTTTAAAAAATTGTGTTAGTAATACATAACTTTTTGTTTTTTTAAATGTCATTGGAGCTGGAGAAATGGCTCAAAAGTTCAAAGTGCATACTGATCATTCAGGTACCCAAGCTTGGCTGCTGGCACCTATGTGTGGCAGCTCACAACTATCCATAACTCCAATTTCAGAGGAATCTAACACCTCTGGTCTCTACAGGCGCCTGCATGAACACATGACTAAGGATGTTGAGCATTTCTTTAGGTGCCTCTCAGCCATTCGAGATTCTTCAGTTGAGAATTCTTTGTTTAGCTCTATCCCCCCCCCTTTTAAAATAATGTTATTTAGTTCTCTGGAGTCTAACTTCTTGAGTTCTTTGCATATGCTAGATATTAGCCCCCTCTTGGTTGTAGGATCAGTAAAGATCTTTTTCCAAACTGTATGTTGCTGTTTTGTCCTATTGACAATGTCCTTTGCCTTACAGAAACTTTTCAATTTTATGAGATCCCATATGTCTATAATTAATCTTAGAGCCTGAGTCATTTGGTGCTCTGTTTCTGAAATTTTCATGAAATTCACAGGCAAATAGATGGAACTAGAAAATATCATCCTGAATGAAGTAACCCAGTCACAAAAGAACACACATGGTATGTACTCACTGATAAGTGGATAGTAGGCAAAAGCTCAGAATACCCATGATACAACTCACAGACCATATGAAGCTCAAAAAGAATAAAGATCAAAGTGTGGATTCTTCAGTCCTACTAAGAAGGGGGAACAAAATGATCATGGGAGGTAGAGGGAGGGAGGGACCTAGGAGGGAGAGGGAGGGGGAGGGAAAAGGGGGAAGGATCAGGTGTGGGAGGAACCGGGGAGAGAAGTACAGAGGGTCAGGAAATTGAAAGGAGGTGTGTAGCAGTGGGGGATGGGGAACTAGGGGTAGCCACTAGAAAGTCCCAGATGCCAGGGAAGCAAGAGGCTCCCAGGACCCAATGGGGATGGCATTAGCTGAAATACCCAACAAAGGGGAGAGGGAACCTATAGAGACCATATCCAGAGGTTAGACATGGTCCCAGGTTGAGGGTTGGGGCCACCCATCCATCTCAAAAATATTAACCCAGAATTGTCTAAAGGAAATGAAGGACAGAGAGTGGAGCAGAGACTGAAGGAAAGGCCATCCAGAGACTGCCCCACCTAGGGATCCATCCTATATGCAGACACCAAACCCAGACAGTATTGCTGATGCCAAGAAGCACTTGCTGACAGGAGCCTGGTATGACTGTCCCCTGAGAGGCTCTGCCAGAGCCTGACCAATACAGATGTGGATGCTCACAGCCAACCATCAGACTAAGCATGGGGTCCCCAATGGAGGAGTTAGAGAAAGACTGAAGGAGCTGAAGGGGTTTGCAACCCCATAGGAAGAAAAACATTACAAACTAACCAGACCCCCAGAGCTCCCAGGGTTTTGAGAGGGGAGACCTGGAAAGGGGATAACATTTGAAATGTAAATAAAGAAAATATCCAATAAAAGAAAAAAAAAGTGTCTTTCTTGAGAATAGTTTTACATACTAGAAATGTCACCCACTTTTTACAAAAATTTTATTATGTCTGGAGTTATGTGTCAGCATGACTCATCCCTCAAAGTAACTCCATATCCACTAGTAGTTACTCACACTGCTACCCTAACCTTCTCAAAAACCACTGGTCTGTCTGTCTCCCTAGTCTTGATTTTGCATTAATGGAATCTTAAGAGTACGTGGTCTTTTGCATCATCCCTTCAAAGTCACCCACGATCCTCTATCAGGATTTTATTTTATCTCCAAATGTTCTTTCAGGGTGTGTACGCATGATATTTTATTCATCCATCCATCAGATAATGGGCATTTGAGTTGGTCTCAAATAGGGGCTGTAATACACACTGCTTTAGATATTTATATACAAGTTTTTCTGTGAACACATGAGAAGGAATAGCATTTAAGACAAAGAGAAGAATTAAGAGAGGCAAAGATGCTAATCAATTTTTCATATTCATTTCCCAAGTAAAGCATATCTCCCAAAGAAGTCAGAGAAAGGATAGCCAGCAGCCTTTATTACTCACAGTGAAAGAGGTTAGTAGATCTTAAGTAACACATAATTTTAAAGCCACTTTTATAGGCCCTAGATGTTTAGACAACAGTCTCACTTTGTTTCTATGAGCTATGTTTAACAATTGCCATGCTCCTTTAGGTGAAACATCATGCACCTGTCTAAGGAACCGGGCCTGTTGGAGGGAGTGTGGAATTCAATTGACTAGTATATTTCAGACCAACTGTGCTCTTTATTTCCCAGACTTGTTTGGCATACGATTCACAATTGTCTCCTCCTTAGCAACATAGTTGGGTTAGGTCTCTGGAGACCAAGTCTATTTTGTTTACTCTATTGAAGTTCTTCAAATGCTTTGTTCTGGGGAGCAAAGATGGCTATTGCTCAGAGAAAGCCAGGACTCACTTGCTTTCATTCGTCTGTGGGCACATATTCATCTTCAGTTGGCCTGAGATTGCAAGTGGAATTATGCCTTTCAGCTTTTGGTTCTGTGCTCTTTCCTTCAGTGTTGTTTCAGTAACAAAATTGCTATATGTTATAATTTGTTTTAAATAAAGCAATCATCTTCATAGAAGGTATTCTTAACGGTCAATGCTTTTATATGTGTCATGTATATACGTGTGCACAGATATGTATGTATACAAGGACCTGCCTGTGCATTGTCTTCTATTGCTCTTCAACCTCAATTTTTTAAAATCAGGGTTCCTCATTGTACCTGGAGCTTTCAGAAAGCCCCCAGGATCAGCCTGTCTCTGCCACCCTCCTCAGGTGCTGCAGGTACAGATGTGGTCACTAGGACCAGATTTTACATATGTGCTAGGAGTCCAGACATAGGTCCTCAAGTTTAAACAGCAAGCACTTGACTGCCAGAGCCATCTCCACTGCCGCAGCTCTTCAGAGTATCTCCTGACAAAGCAGTACTCTTGCCTTCTATTCCACAATAGAGTGCTATTGCTGCACCGTATTCCAAATAGACTCTTTGGAACGAGGATTTTCGTCAAGACTCTTCCCATAAGACTATTAACAGACTTGCTACCTTAAAGATTGTGAAATTGAAGAGAGTCACTTGAAAAATGATGCTTCAAGTGTTTGTACTGAAGGTGGCTTATATGCTGTGGGAAGAGAGGAAAGTATTCTAGTTCGGAGGCTATATTTTTCTGTGTTCTCTCTCTCATCTCTGTCTCTATGTCTCTCTGTGTCCCTGTCTCTCTGTAGGTCTCTGTCTCTCTGTCAGTCAGTCTGTGAGTCTGTCTGCCTGTCTTTATTTCTGTCTGTCTCTGTCTGTTTATCTATCTATCTATCTATCTATCTATCTATCTATCTATCTATCTATCTATCTATCTATCTGACTATAGAAAAGTCTGACCCCTGAATTCTTGAGAGTCAAATGTTAGTCTTACTGTCTCACTTAATTTCTTTTGCCTTCTAGTAAAACATGGCTACAGTTTCAAAAGCCTCATGGTTGCTGCAGAAAGTCCTCAAATGTTGACTTTTCTCCTTTCCAAACGTAAGTAGGCACTGGGTTTTCTTATTCCTGCCCACTTAGCTCTCTGTCTCAGCAGTGAGAGGACACATCCTCTACTCTGGCTCCAAGGCCCTTTAATAGTGGCCACAAGCAATCATTAGGAGTTCTTTGTCTCAGAAACCTTGTCTGTTCTTCATGACTAAGTGAAATTCTGTGTTTACGTGCACTGCATGTAACACGTTAACTGATATTATCCTCCCACAACTAGATGATTCTGGCTCTTGGGAAACATACACATATTTGAAGGGTTGATGTTACTTTCACTAGCTTTTTGTTTGCTCAGCTTTGCTCTTTACTTTATTGCCTCCAAAAGTTAAGTTTGGATGTGGCATTGCTTACTGGGATCTTTGCTGCTTGACTGCATCATTTTAATCATCAGTTTAAATGGTTTTTGTTAGCAGACAGAAAGGCTATAGAATGTTAACGAGGCCAAAGCAATGACTCATTTGGTATCTGGAAGAGCTGATTTCACTCTTATGGGACTGGAGGCAGAAACCTGTTTAATAATGACATCAGTCTTGTTGCCATGGTTATAAAAAGCATGTTTGCACAGGTAGTCAGAGCTGGGTGGCACTTCAGTTTTCCTCTGGGAAAGAGATACTACTGCCTGCAATGACATGATGATCCCAAGTGGTTTCAGGAATAATTTTTACCTTAATTAGACAGTTCTTAATTATGAGTCATAGCATTAGGTTAGTCATGTCTGTGAGGCTGCTGTTATAGCCCACACACTTAACTTGCTTTAGAAACTTTGTAATGATGAGACATTATCATTTTTTTAAAAATGACATTAATAAAACTTTCAGCTTCTGTGACATTCTCAATCCAGGGAAACTAAAGGTAAATACAGTATATTAGAGTTGTTATTGTATTTTTAATGAGTTAGTAATTTTTCTTCCATTTATTCATTGGTAAGGAGGGAACACATGTCTCACTAACTGTTTTATTGTCAGGAGACACCATGACAAAGGAAACTTTTATAAGAAATCATTTAATTAGTACTCGCTTGCAGTTTCAGAGGGTAAGTTCATGATCATCATGCCAGATGATGATGGCAGGCAGACAGGCATGGTGTTTAAGAGGTAGCTGAGAGCTCATATCTGACTCACAAATTGTAGCCAGGGTGGGGAGTCGGGGACTGGGCATAGTGTGAACTTTTGAAATCTCAAAGCCCACATCCATAGCCCCTCCTGCCAGCCCATATCTCTGAATCCTTCCTGAACAGGTTCACTAGCTATAGACCAGGTGTTCAAATATATGAGCTTTTGGGGGCCCTTCTCATTCAAACCACAACTGGACACAAATGCTAGTGTTCCTGTAGAGGACAAAGGACAAGTTGGGAATCAGTTCTCTTCACCATGAGAACATCAAGTTATGAACATAAGTCCTGAGGTGTGGCTACAAGGACTCTTACTTGCTGAGCCATCTTGCTGGCCTTGTTATTATTATTAAGTGTGTTAGAGTCTCTTTATCTCCTTCAGTTGTCTTATTACTGTAGCTAAGATTTCAAGTACTATATGGAATAGGTATGGAGAGAATGGACACCTCTGCCTTGCTCCTGAATTTAGTGGAAATGCTTTGAATTTTTCTCCATTTGTGATGATGTTGTTTGTGGGCTTGCATAAATTGTCTTTGTTCTTTTGAGGTATATTCCATGTATCCCTAGTCTCTCTAAGAATTTTATCATGAAGGGATGTTGGATTTTGTCAAAGGCCTTTTTTCCATCTCATGAAATGATCATAATTTTTTGTTTTTCAGTTTGTTTTTCAGACTGTTTAGTCAGTTAGTGGATTATTACATTTGTTACTTTACAGAAATTGAACCATTCCTGCATGTCTGGGTTGAAACCAACTTGATCATTTCAGGAAATATTCCTGCTGTTTCTGTTTTATAAAATAGTTTGAGGAGTGTTTGCCTTAGTTCTTCTTCAAAGGTCTGGTAGAATTCTGCCCTGAATCTACCTGGCCCTGGGCTTTTTTGATGGGGTGTTTTTCATGAGTGCTTCTATTTCATCAGGGGTTAGAGCTATGCTTAAATTGTTTATTTATCTCTGATTTAACTTCAGTAATTCATATATATCAAGAAATTTATCATCTAGTTTTAGGTTTTCCAGTTTGGTGGAACACTGATTTTTAGGGTGCATTCTTATGATTTTTCTGCAGGGAGCTTCCTGGCCTGGAGTAGGTTGATCTGAGACACAGAATAGGACTCTGGTGTCACTTTAAAGACTGATGGTCTCTGGATGTTCTATCTCGCTAACTATACTGAATGCTGATGATAACTTCTAAAAAGTCCTAAAAACTTTCTTGCTCATTCTGAAGGTTAAAAGTCACTGGCTTAGGTGATTAACACCTGTAACCTAACGGCGGGGGTGGGAGGGGGCATTAAGTAATGTAGCCTTTGTTTTATCTCTGAAGGAACTATGCATATTTAACTTTTAGCCTGCTATTTGAAGTTGCAGGTAGAAAAAGGAACACTTTGTTTTTTTTTTTTCTTCTTTTTTAATTTATTTATTTATTTATTTTTTGATATTTTATTTACATTTCCGATGATTCCCCTTTTCTTTAGAAACCCCGTGTCCCC
>CM052704.1:97654758-97764850 GCA_028551405.1 Uromys caudimaculatus | reverse complement strand
CCTCCTGCAGGTCTCTGTGTCAGTACTCCTTGAAGACCAGCTCTCTCTGAGAGGTGTTTGGGTTTGGAGAGCTGTGGCACCAGGTCTGATCCTGGTCCTGGACGTTGCTGACCTTCAGTCTCTGTGGCCCACGGAAAGCGGGCGGAGTAAAAGGAACACTTTGAAAAGTAAATTTGGCATTTATTTCTGAGTTGTAAAAAGTTTCCTATGAAAACTCTCTAAGAAAAAGGGAAAAACAGAAAGATCCTAAGTGGGACAAGGGAAATTTGCACTCCTCTCTTTGTCCTCAGCACTTATACATCTTTCAGAATATGTGATCACATGGTTAAAAGTTCATTGCAAGTCTACACATAAATTCAAATCATAAATTGAATAAGAAATTTACAACTGAATGTTTACATGCATGTCCATTAGGAGTAATTATCTGGCTAAATATTCATCACGTATCACAGGTACACAGGTTCATGGAGAGTTAAAAATTATTACTAAGTTATTAGTGAAGCTTTTTATAGATAAACCCAGTCAATATTTTACCTTTTGTCCTAGCATCTATAATAAATCATAGTTCCCTTTCTATGATGTTTGGTTAATGGTTTCACAACCTTGTGGAATATGCTCTGAGTAGGAGAAGTAATTAACTGATGACAAAGACTGACAGAGTTTTGCAGTTTTGACTATCAGAAAGGACCTAAAGAGCTTAATAAATACTGATAGAATCTTAGGAATACTTGTAGAAGTCATCTTTTTGTCTACATAGCATCACTATAAGACAGTACATCTCCAGAGATCTGTAGAAATCTGCTCAAAAGGGTGGGTTAATACCTAGTGATTGTTATATACGTTTAATAATAACAGGAAAAGCATATTAATAGCAGGAATCTTTCCTAAAATGACTTTCTCATAGGCATTGCCTATTGGAGCAAATCTGTCCTGGCTTATTTTAATCTGAGGCAGATCATCTCAGGAAGATCACCTGTTAGTTATTAGCTTGTCCTATGATGGCTCCTGACAATTTTCTGGATTTCTTCAGTGTCTGTTGTAGTGTTTCTGTTTTCATCCCTAATTTTTATCAATTCTGACTTTCTTTCTAAGTCTTTTTGTTTATTTGGTTAAAAGTTTGCCAACCTTGTTTTCTCAAAGAACTCTTTGTTTTGTTGATTCTTTGTAATTTTTTGTTTGTTTCTATTTCAATAATTGCAGCTCTGAGTTTATTTTTTCCCATCAATTCTTTTTGTGTAATATTGGGTTTGCTCTTCTAGAACCTTCAAGTATGTTGTTAAGTTATCAATATGAAGTCTCTCCAGCTTTTTTTGATGTAGGTACTTAGTGTTATTAATTTGATTCATTATAACTCAGAACTGCTTTCATTATATCCCACTTGTTTGGATCGGATGTGTGTTTTAATTTTCATTCAATTTTTTAAAATTTTTATTCAATTTCAAGTTTTTTTTTCAAATTTCTTTCTTTATTTCTGTCTTGACCCAAATTTCATTCAGTAGTGGGTTGTTTAGCTTCCATAAATTTGTCTCCTTTCTGCAATTTCTATTACTGTTGGTATGCAGCATTCATCTATGTTATCAGGTAGAATGTAGGGTATTGCTTAAATTATTTTGTATCTATTGAGACTTGATTTGTGTCTTAGCTAGAGTTTTATTGCTGTGAATAGACACCATGATTACCACAACTCTTAAAAAGAAAAACATTTAATTGGGGCTGGCTTACATTTCAGAGGTTCAGTCCATTATCATTATGGTGGGAAGCATGGCGGCATGCAGGCAGACATGGTATTGGAGAAGGAGCTGAGACTTCTACATCTTGATCCGCAGGTACTAGGAAGAAAGACTGTGAGCCACTAGGACTAGTTTTGATCTCCTGGGCCCTCCAAGCCTACTCCCTAGTGAGACATTTTACAACAAAGCAGCACCTACTTTAACAAAGCCACACCTCCTAATAGAGCCACTTCTTATGAACCCAGGATTAAAATACATGAGTCTATGGGCCCATTGCTATTCAAACCATCACACTTAGTGTGGTTAATTTTGGAGAACTTTCCATGAGCTACTGAGAAGAAAGTATATTCTTTAGTATTTGAGTGGAACCTTATTTAGACATCTATTTGGTTCATTCGAGTTATGGTATTAACTCCAGCATTTCTGTTTAGTTTTTGTGTGGATATCTTGTCTATTGGTGAGGGTGGAATGTTGAAGTCACACACCATCACTGTGTGAGGAACAATTTCTGATTTTTACAGTAGTATTGTTTCTTTTAATTTGGGTGCCTTTATGTTTGGTACATAAAATTTTAGAATTATAATATTCTTTTCTGAAATTTCCTTTAATTTAATGAGTTTATATTATCCTTCCCTAACTCTTCTGATTGATTAGTTTGTGTTTGAAAATTTTTTTCAGATATTAAACATCTATTTTCTTGAAAAATCATTTTCTTTCCTTTTACCCTAATGTGATATCCATCTTTGGGGTGGATTTCTTGGATGAGGCAGATGTACAGATTCTATTTCCCAATCCATTCTGTTAGTCTATGCCTTTTTATTGGGGAATCGAGACCATCAATATTGAGAGTTATTAATGTGTAGTGTTTATTAATTTCTATTATTTTGTTGTTATGTGCTTTTTCTTCCCTCTTTTAATTAAATATTTGTGGATTACTTATACCATATGTCCCCTTGGGTGTAGTTACCCTTCTCTTCAGACTGATGTTTTTCTTCTAGTACCTTCTGCAGAACTGGATTTGTGTATAGAAATTGCTTAAATTTGGTTTTATTACAGAAGCTTTTTCTTTCTCTTTGATAGTTTTGCTGGGTATAGTAGTCTGGACTAGCATCTGTAGACTTTCATAGTTTGTATAGCATTATTCCAGGTCCTTCTGGCCTTCAATACCTCATTAAATGAAGGTATTATTCTAATTACCCTGCCTTGATATGTGACTTGATCTTTTTCCCTTTCGGCTTTTAATGTCTTTTCTTTGTTCTGTAGATTTAGTGCTTTTATTATTATGTATCATGAAGTTTCTTTTCTGGCCTTGTCTGTTTGGTGTTTTGTATGTTACTTGATAGTCTTTCTTTAGAGTGAGGAAATTTTGTATGATTTTGTTAAAAATATTTTCTGTGTTTTAGACCTACTTCCTCTATGCCTACTTTTCATAGGTTGCTTTTTGTCATAATGTCTCAGATTTCCTGAATTTTTTGTGCCTGAATTTTTTTAGATTTAATAATTTCTTTGGCTGAGTCATCCATTTTTTTCTTGTTCAAGATTTGAAATATCATTCTTGTAGTTTGTGAGACTTACTTTGACATACTTAGTTTTCCATTTCCAGTTTCATTTCAGTTTGTATTTTCTTTAGTGATGCTATTTCTTTGATAAATTCTACTTTCATGTGTTGAATTGTTTTTATCATTCATTCATATCCTCTTCAATGTCTTTGGACATATTCCAAATTGATCTTTTGAAATATTTGTCTTGTATTTCAGCTGAATTCCTTTGTTAATCTGACTTGAGGTGGCCTGATGTCTTGTTTATTCATGTGTGTGTTTTTACACTGGAATCTGGTCACTTGGAGTGTGATATATGAAATATTTCTTGGTATAGAAATCTTGTCTCATCTTTGCTCAGTGGAGGTTAAATTCTTCGATTGTTGTTGCCCACTCTGAATCCTAACCAAGTACATTGGCTATGGGGCCCCTGAGTCCCAGCCAATTGTGGTGACTGTGATGTCTCTGGTAGAAACTTGTTTTGCACTCCAACCAACTGTGGTGGCTACAGGATTCTGGGTAGAGAACTGCTCTGCAGTTAATCTGAGAGTCACAAAGAAATGGGGATGGGCTAGAAGGAAAGACTGTATAGAGCATCCAGGAAGAATTATGTGTACTCTGTGTCTGTACCAAGAGGCTAAATCTCTAGTGAATGCAGGTGGGCTGGATTACATATTCTTTATTACTCCCGTTTGTATCTTTTTCTTATCAAAGTAGTGCAGTGCCTTTATATTGCATTTTCCATTAATACATCAACTGTCAGACTATATGACTATATATATATATATATGTATATATATATATATCATACATATACATTGCTTTTAATGATATTCGCCACTGAGAAAGACAGTAATACATGACATCAAAATTTCAAGATGAGGTTTTATGACTATAGATAGTATCCAACCATTTCATACCCAGATACTTACCCCCAAATGCTGAAAAATTTATTTATATCTTACACAACTCTTCACAAGTGATTTCCTCAATAGAAAAGGTATAGAATCAAAATTATGAAAAGTGTGGCATAATCAGATAAAGGAATATTATTCAACCATAAAAATCATTATATTTAGCTAGTATTACTGTTAAGAGACATCATGAGCAAAACAACTCAGAAGAAAGAGTTTATTTGGGAATTAGTTTCAGAAGATGAATCCATAACCATCATGGCAGGAAGCATGGCAGTACACAAACAAGCAGGCATGGACTGGAGAGCTTACACCTGATTCACAAGCAGAAGGAAGAGAAGGAGCTAATTTTTGAATGTCATGGATATTTGAAACTTCAAAAACAACTTCCATTAACATAGCTCCTACAAAAAAGCCATATCTCCTAATCTTTCCCAAACAGTTCCACCTATTGGGGGCCAAGTATTCAAATATGTAAGCATATAGGGGACATTATTATTCCAATCACCACAGATTTTAAAAGCCAGAAGACCAAGAAGTTTGATGTGAGATTGTGTCCTTCTTCAGACTCCCCATCACTCTTGAGTGAATATTTTCTCTCTAGCACAGTGGGTCTCAACCTTCCTAATGTTGCAACTTGTAAATACAGTTCCTCATGTTGAGGTGACCCTCAACCATAAAATCACTTCATTGCTACTTCATAACTGTAGTTTTTCTGTTATGAATCGTAATGTAAATTTGTGATATGCAAGATATCTGATATGTTACTCCATGAAGGGTTTGAGAACTACTGCTCTACATATTGCGCTGTCTTTCTACCGCTAACTGCTTCATTCTTTAGAGCAATGCTTTAGAGCAATTTCTTCATGGGAAAGACTGGAGGCTCTCTTCTGGCAGTTTATAGAGATATCTAGGCTCTGCTTTCCCTCTTGTTGAACATACTGCTAATGTGCTTGATATACAATTTCTGACACCCACAACTTCAAATATTATCTCTGCTTTTTAAGTTCTTTTTGGCTAGAAGTTCAGCTCAGCCTCTGTTTGTTCACCTTGGGAAACTTCAAGTTAATTTTGGATGCTTAGTTTCTCTGTCTCCTTTTCCCCATCTTCTGAATGTCAAGTTTATATAGTCAATTACTGTGTTTTCTTCCCTGTTTCTTTCCATATCTATTTTAATCCCACTCACCATTGGTGGCCTGTACTTTGTTCTCCTCTTACACTTAATTATTTATTTAATATCAAATCACTATTTATAGTCTTTCATTCCAAATGTGGGGGAAGTAGGTGAATTCCTTGTAGACTTTTGGTTGTTAAATCTTCAACAACACTATTGCCCTTTTGGTTATGTGCATCACATAAGCTTTCAGCCATACTTTTGCTTATGTGCACCACACTTCTTGTAAGACCTCTATAAATTCTCAAAATGTGGCCTAAGAACATTCCAAGGGGCCCTGAAATGTAATCAAGGACTGCATGAAACAAAATCTACTTTCATAATACTTCCATCAGTAAGTGTCTCATCATTACTATTAAAAATCTGAGAAAATTATATAGAGAAATGCTTTAATTTAGCTCAGAGTTTTCAGATTCAAGTCCTCAGTTTTGAGTCTGAGACATGGAGGGAGTGTGTACTAAAGTAAAACTCTTCACCTCAGTTAGGAAGCAACAAGGAAGAAGAGGCTGGGGTACCACAGTTCTCTTTTAAGGTCACATTCACAATGTCCTAAAGAACTCACATAATACCTCTTCTAAATATTCAAGCTTCTCCCAATTGCAAAACAATAGAGATCAAGTCTTAACACAGAGGTTCAGGGCAGGTAACAGTAAAGGCAAGGGAATAGCAGAACTCTTTGGTGTTCATCTGTTTTCTCCTTTATTTTGTCTCGATCCATAGGGAGTATTCCATCTCAGTTATCAGTCTCTGAAAACAAATTCAATTACACATTCAGTGGTGAGCTTCAAATTTCCTGGTTGGTTCTTTATTTGTTTTGTTTTATGAGACAGGGTCTCACTATATAGTCATGGCTGGTCTGGAACTTGCTAAATAGACCAGGCCAGTATCATAGAGATCTACCTGCCTCTACATCCTGAGTGTCTTGAAGGTGTGAGCCACCACTTCCTGCCCTCCTGGCTGATTCTTAAACCACTTGGCAATGAAGATTAAACATCTCAGAATGGAATCCCCTCAGTATGGTCCTTGTGCTTCTGACCATTTCAAGCATGTGGCTTAAAGTGGCAAAAATGACCCAACTGTGGGAAAAAAAATACTGGACATTGATTTGAGACCACTTTAGAAACTAAACTTTGAGACAGAGATTTACAACTGAGTGAGCTAAAGTATCTAATCTAATCTAATCTAATCTAATCTAATCTAATCTAATCTAATCTAATCTATGATAATTTCTGCCTGATAACTCTTTAGAGAGGTTAAACCTGCATGGATTGCTCAGTGCTTCGTCCTCTGGCAGTTACCCCCAAGGAACTAATCATGGGCCTATGCAAACAAAGAAAGAAAGAAAAAAATTATTCCCTCCCAACAAAATAAAATGAAAGAAAACAAAAAACACAAAACAAAAAACAGAAGGTTCACTGTCTGAAGAAAAGAAGAAAGCATACATGATCTGCAACAGGTAGTTGAGACCTAGACACTGTGGTACATACCTATAGTGCCAGCTATTCAGGAGGATCTCAAGTGTGGGCCCTGTTTAGACTGTATAGACTATATATGTGAGTTCAAGGTTAGCCTATAGGGTTCAACAAGAGTATGTCTTCAAATGAAAAGTGGAATGCAGGCTGGGGATGTACCTCAGAAATTGAGTACTTGCCAAGCATGCTTAAGGTTCCAAATTCCAAGTCCACCATCAACAAACCCCAAAATCAAGGCTCCAAACCTCCAAACCAAACACAAGAATGCCAAAGACCAAAAAATACAAAAAGAATTTGGCTGAACAAATGAGAATATAGGTTAGTGTGAAACCACTGACCTTGTAGAAGCACATTTTCTTTGAGCTGAATTTTATTATATAGTTAGAAAAAAAAACCCACCAAATTTTTAAGAGAATGCACATAGCATGACCTGTTGAGAGACTGCATAGAGGGAACCTGTTTTTATGACTGTTGTATAACTTGAAGAGTAGAAGAGTCCTCTGTCTCTTTTGATCTTTTGATGATGAGAAATCACGGCCTAAATTACTATATCCTAATTACAAAATCTTCCTGAGAAATAAATAATAAAACTGACTTCGAATGTCCTCTCTCTCTCTCTCTCTCTCTCTCTCTCTCTCTCTCTCTCTCTCTCTCCAGCAAACTTAGAGTTAACTAGGAAAGAAGCCAAATGCATGGAAATGAGAGAGGCCAGTGACATGACAAGCCAGACAGCAGTTTTTTGGTTTTGTTTGTTTGTTTGTTTGTTTGTTTTTTGTGAGCTGAAAGTGTCCAAATTTGCTTTTAGGATTATGCAGATATCCTTCCTTACAACAGAAAATGATATTTTGTTAAGAACCTCAATGATAAGATTAATCTGATGGAGACACACAGTGCAATTTTTTTCCTGTGAACCTGGGGCTTTGGAACTCGCCCTCTTCTTATTCCCTTTGCTCACTCCCTACAAAAAGAATCATGACATCATCAGAGTGGTCTTGCTGAGCAAGGGTTTGGCTGCCTCTATCTCAAACCTTAGGATATCTCTTAGGGATATGTAACAGGTTGTTGCATGCTAGAGTTTGATTTCTTTATAAGCTACTTCTCTTGACTGAGTTTGACTTATCCTTAAGCAGAAGTTATTTACCTGGTTAGCTCTTAATGAATTCTTGGCTGAAGCATGACTCTTGGACAGGGCAGGACAGGACAGGACAGGACAGGACAGGACAGGACAGGATAGGCAGGAGCCCATATAATACATTTTTACTATGGTGCCTGTCATATAGTAGGTGCTTGGTCAGTGTCTCCTGTTTTTCATCCCTACGTTAAGGACTCTTTGTTCCCTACTCCGAATCTCCAATTGTTAGCCAGGTCCCTGTGCTACACCCTAAAGCACCCAGTTTCCTTCAGCTTTTCAGATCATGTATGGCTTTATATTAAGTCATCCTTTTGTAGCATGGATTGATTTGCAGAGAAGGAATGTAGGAGAGTAAACTTAATGTCAGTTTTGAAGATCAGTCTTCTAAGCTTGTGGCCCATAGGGAGTTTTTCTCACCAGTATGCACAGTAGAGTGCCTGATCCTTTGCTGGGGTGGGGTGGGTGTGGAAAAGGCTGCTAAGTGATAATATTGAAGGAACACAGATGAGTGGAAAGTAAATCATGAGAATGATTGTTGCTTTTCCCAGACTGTGATGACTAAGCAACTCGTGTGGAAGCCTCTGAGTCACCAGTGATGAGCAGCAGGAGAGCAGATAGAAAGCACTGCATAAAGCTTACACTCATCTCCAAGAACCACTCCCTCACCACAGCAAGCTTCTTCAGGGGCAGGGGTGGGCGGGACAGCCCTGCAGGTGGACCAACTGCCAATTCTTTGCTTTGTGTCTGTGGAATCAGTAGATGGGAAGTGAATGAAATCCTTGGTGTTTATTCATGGATTCCTAATCCCTTACTTCCCGGGGGGAGGAGGAATACAAAAATTTATTTCGCTAAAATGAAAAAGAAAGAAAAAGAAAGAGGGGAAAGAAATAAAGGAAGAAAGAAAAGCAGACGTGAAGAACCTCAATCAAAGAGTGTATTTTCAGGTCTTTGTTAAATACCTTCCTCTGAAGTGACTACAGAACACAGAGGCAACCAAGGGACACTGTGATTCCGGGCAATCTGCTTGAGAGGGGTTCTGAGAATAACTTCAAACTGAGCAAAATGTCTCAGGTTCCTAGACCTGAGCTTGTGGGATGAGTGCCTTTCCCAGCACTTGCTAGCACATGGGGCCCAAGCAGTAGGAATCAAAACTGAGTCAGCACATATTATACCAGGCTTTTCTTAAGTACTTATTAATAAGGAGCAATGCACCTATTCTCTAACTAAATGAGCCCCTCCCCCTCTCTCCTGAACACTCTTGGCTCAGGGGAGTATCCTAGCTAGCTCATGGCAGGTCTCTATCAGTCTAAAGATAAATAGGATACAAGCTTCAACCCAGCTCTGGGCCACTGGGCTGTGAAAAATGTTTTCTCACTAAAGGGAAAGTATGTGGAAGGAAGACCAAGAAGGCCTATCTTTTATAGCTGAGTCCTATTTGAATACCACACTAGAAACCAAGCGATCCATTCTAGACCCACGAGGTCTTCGCCTGAGGGATATAATTCACACTCTATAGGTGGGCCCTGCTGAGAGGACCCTTCTGGAATGTTGATAGAAAACTGAGGTGAAGCAGGCAACGGTGGTTCATGCCAGGTAGAGGCTACTCTAAGGGATTGCTTTTGAGTGAGAGTGTAAACCATCACATGTGTTTGTATGAAGCAAACACACCTTGACTTCTATTTTGCAATAAGATTTGGGCACAGACTAAAGGGGCTAAATAGTGGGTCTGTTGACTTGATGTCTATTGGATCTATACTGTTGATTTCATGTAGGAAGCCAGGTAGGTGCACATGTTTGGAGTTAGGTAATGTGATCTAGGGGAGGGGGATGTATCATTAAAGTAATTTACAGTGATGAAGGTTAGATCCAACTATTTTGGGAATGAATGAAGAGGAGGAGGAGGAGGAGGAAGGAGGAGGAGGAGGAGGAGGAGGAGGAGGAGGAGGAGGAGGAGAAGAAGAAGAAGAAGAAGAAGAAGAAGAAGAAGAAGAAGAAGAAGAAGAAGAAGAAGAAGAAGGAGAAACTTTTAAAAGTGGGAATAACTAAAGGCTGAGAAGCAGCATCTAGACAGACTGACTGAGCATCAGTCAAGCATAATTTAGACAGGTTGGCAGAGCACCAGACAAGTATAAAGCAATGTGTGCTCCACATGGAGACTGTGAACCACTGGATGAGATGCTGCTGAGACAGTAAATATAGCAAGGACCAAAAATGTATTCTTGCTTTAACAACATAATGGTCACTGGAAAAAAAAGTGCGAGGTAGGAATTGGAATGTTTAAGAGAGAAAGAGTGGAGGTAGAGCCGGGTGGTGGGGCTCAAGCACGTAATCCAAGCAGAAAGATTAAAGGTTGGGTTGAAGACATGGCTGTCAGTTAGGTTCTTGATGTGAAACATGGAAATCTGAGTTTGGGTCCACAGCACCCACATAAAAATTCTGTTGTGATGGCACAGGCTTTTGACACCAAGGCTGGGGTGGAGGCAGATCATTGGGGTTCACTGGCCAGTTGGTCTAGCTGAAGCAGCAAGACCCAATTCTCGATGATAGCCTCTCTCTTAAAAAATAAAGGGAACAGCTCCCGAAGAACTACACCGGAGACTGACCACCAGCTTCCTGGTGCACATGAGTATCACATGAATATGTGAACATGCACACACATAAGTGGTCAGTGTCTAAGGAACAATACCCAAGGCTGTTCTCTGGACTCCATTTATACAGGTACTCAGGTGTGAGCTCATCCTTGCCCCCCCTACAGACACACACACACACACACACACACACACACACACACTCCTCCACACAAAGAAGTAAATGCTTCTGAACACTTAACTGCAGAGCTATAACAGGATTCAACTGTACAAACTCTATGGTTTGAGGATGCTGAGCAATCCCTCCCAAAAACCAACGTGCCCATACCTGTCACTGGAACTTTAGGTGCCAGCAGAAATGCTCCTTGATTTTAAGGGTTGAACATTCTAGTGCTCAGGGAGACGGCAGCAAAGTCCAAGAGGTACATTTATGAGTGTGGGTGGGGCTGACCTGCTACCTTTCACTGGAAATGACAGCTTCCATGAGGATGCTAGACTGAGCACTGGATCAGTGAGCCAGAACTTTGGAACTTTTAAATAATTAAGGTCCAAATCCTGACTTTTGTAGGAAATGTTCAATTTGAAAATGTTGGCAGCTCATTGACAAACGTAGAAACAGTGGCTGGAGAGATAGCTCAGTGAGAAAAGTGCTAGGTGTACAGTAATGAGGACCTGAGTTTGGATTCCTAGCATTCCTGCAGAAGCCATGACAGCATGTAACCTCAGAACTAACAGGGAGGAGTCAGGAGGATCTTGGGGGCCTGGTGGCCAGTTAGCTAAAACAGTGAGCTTGCTATTCACTGAGAGATACTGCTGGGGGGGGGGGGAGAAAAAGCAATGAACAAACACAAATCAAAAATTATAATAAAAATTCTTACTTAAAAAATATCTAACAAAGGAGACCACAAAAGGCATGACATTCTCAAAGTCAGTAGAATAGGATTTTATTTAATGAAATGACTCAAAAGTGTTTTCTACATTTATCCTCACATTATATAGAATTCTTTTATTTACATAGAAATTCAACATTTTAGCTACTCAAAATTGACATTTTTGAAAATTTCCCTAGAATGTACCAGTTAACTCCATCTCCTTTTGCATTTTCAGGAACATGGCTACCTCCCTCTGTGGCTCTCATCTTCTTGCTGAGACATTGGGATGCAAGTACATCCTTTGCAATAACAGTTAGCCTGACTTAAGAGAGTAACCCATAGTAAAGCAAGGGAATCTGATCTTAAACAGAAAATGATAAGAAGAGTAGGAGGGTTCCGTAAGTTGCATGAGTTTATGTATACATTTTGTCGAGGTGGGGTCTTCTGTGTAGCCCACACTAGCCCATGAGATCATAGCCACATACCAACATGCCCAATGATGTCCATTTAATATACAAAATATGGTATTCTAGGGATTTTGTGCCTATTATTTCTAATCCTTAGGCTATCATAATTTAATTTATATATTTATACTCATTTTATAATTGTGGAAACTGAAGTTCAGAGGGAAGAAGTGACTTGTTTAGACCATCAAGATAATGATGACAGAGTCCAACATTTAACCTAGGACTGTCTGATCTCACCTAGAGGTTGCCTTGCACAGTATGGTCTCAGTTCAACAATGGTTTATTAACAGCGTCTCCCTTTCTTGCTCTGGTTTGGTTGTAGGGGTACAATCATGAATGTACAGTTCTCATCTCTACAGACTTTCCTACTACTGTAAAGATCATGCAAAAATGTATTGCCAAAATAATGTGGATAGCAGCGGGAATAGTAAATGCAGACTACCACGCAAGTCATGACAGAGCTAACAAGCCTAGAAGGTGCCAAGGAAGTTCACTGGAGGAGGTGCAACCTGGACCTCAGTGAATGAGTTAAAGAATGGGTTAGTCCAACAAAGGAAGACCATTCTAGGTAAGAAAGTAAGTCACATGAATGGACATAACAAATAGTAGGTGGTGCTTTAACTAATGTCACCTTAGCAATCTATGGGGTCATAGCAGCTAGGGTGACTGCTGTGTACTGGAGATGGCTGACAGATTTGTGTTAGTGGAGGGACATTTTAACAGACCTGTAAGAGACGGACAGAAGGGTGTACATCTAGAAGCTTTTAGGATACTCAGCTGCTAAATATTTCCTTTCAACTAAGTTTTCTTAGCTGTTTGTGTTGCACAAAGAACAAACAGCTTGCCATGATCACAGACTGCAAGTTGTTTATTGAAGGAGATCTT
This sequence comes from Uromys caudimaculatus, assembly GCA_028551405.1. NCBI lineage: Eukaryota > Metazoa > Chordata > Mammalia > Rodentia > Muridae > Uromys > Uromys caudimaculatus. Next base: position 97,752,078 of record CM052704.1, on the reverse strand, counting down.
TCTTGGCAGTGGCCACCACCACACATAGAGTATTTCTTTAGAAATAAAGATGGACACATTGTCAGCAGAAATCACAAATTTATTAACTTTTAAATATATCAATCAGTCATTTACCATTACGGCAAGAAATATATACAGTGTCCCATGGTAAACTGCAGTGTTTTCCAAACAATAGAACATGATGAAGGTGTAATTCCACTGTGCTGGAGAGAACAAATCACGATTTCCTCACGTCTTAGTGCAGAAGACAAACTGGATCTATGGTAATACTTCAACACCACATGCTAATTTAAAGGTGTAAAAAAAGAAAAAGAAAAAACCATTCTACCACTATTTGTGTTTTTAAATACATGTATGCCACGCAGAGCTGCTTCACAGAAAGGTAAAAGAAATTCAAAAGGGAAAAGTGAGGCCATTACGTTTTTCACAGATCTCATTGGCAGGTTAACATGGCTCAATACATTTACTGTATATATTCATTTTAAATATATATTGTTTTAAATCATGTGATAATTATCAGAAAAGCTTCAACCCATCTATCATACATTCACTAGCAACAATATATCTAAAGTGATTAGCAATCAACACCAAAAGGTGAAATGAGGAAAAAGAGGGGAAGGGGGTGTTTTATTTTTGCTTTTTTGCTTCTGCTTTAAAAATCGGCTTCTAAGGAGTGTGAGCAGCTACAGTGGAGGTAACGCTGACGGAGATTCCATGCACCATAAAGCAGTTCAGCACAGAGAAACAGCCTCCCAGGGACTGAGTCAATAAAGAAGAAACCGAGAAATGAAAAGAAAACTGGGGCATTTCCTTTTCCTCTTTGTTTTAAGCTGGACAAACCCTAACTCCTGGCAGAAGGATGCTACTGAGACTCAAGAGAGAAGCTAGAACTGCACAAAGATCAAGTTCAACCTCCTCACGAACACTCCTCATGTGGCTAGCTAGTGAAAGCGAGGCAGTAAATGCCCTCTGATTCAGGTTGTACACAACCCTGATCATCCTTCACTTGGTCTTCAGTTTCTCTAGTTGGTGAGAACCAGAACTGTGTAGTAGGCTCTTACGGTTGTTAGCGTAAGACTCAGCAATCCCAACACTTTCAACATAGCAAGGATACCTATGCACAAATGGTAGCCTAAGCTGAGTTTATTCTTCTTTTATTTAAATATTTATTTAAATCTTCTAATAACTCCACAGTCATGGAGAGACCGGAAATGCTAGTTTTAGCTTCCTCTAAACGACCTTGATTTTTATTTTAACTTCATATGCAAATGTTACTGTTTTTACACACTACCAGCTATAGAAAGAAAAATAAACACACTAAAGTAAGAAAGAGAGAAAGCAGGAGAGAGAAAGATAAAGAATGGAAAAATAAAACAAATACAAAGAAAAGGAGCAAAGAGTGTACAATGAAAAAAGAACACAGATTTAAGAAAGAAAAACCAAAATCAGCGCCAAGCATTCACCAGAACTGTGTCTATCTGAAAGCAATCAAACTAGTAAATGTGAATTTTTCCAGTATACATAGTTTGACCCAAATCAATATGGCTTTGATGGTAGAACACCAAATAATTCTTGCTCCTACAATCACGCAGACGTTTGCTCACATAACCATCCTTTTAACCAACACCAACATGTTCAGAGAAAAGCCATTCATTCATTCATTTCTCCTAGGGTCACACCAGGAACTGAAGGCATATATTTGCCTTAAAAATGAAAAAAAAAAAAAAAAAAAATCAAGCCCAAAATCCCAACGAAAAGCCCAAACAGATTAATGGCAGCATTCTTGAAAGATTTCCTTTCCTCTTACATACTGTCATTCATAGAACAGTAATTTTAATTAAGTCTTTTGAATCTTGGCATCCAGAGAGAAACCCGATGGATCAGCTGAACTTGGAGTATTGTGGAATTTTCTTGTCTAAGCTCCCTCTATAGTTTGCCAACAGTAATCAGAAGTTTGCATGGAACATTCCATCCGGTAGCTGGAGTGTAAACAATGTACAGGAAGGAATACATGATAAAATGGCGTGTCACATGGTAAGATGATGTGTCACATATGCATTACACGTAGAACCTTCACAACTTCATGCACTCAGAAACATGCATGAAGAGGAGAGGACGTCCCAGGATCACCCGCCTGGTGCCTTGAGGACAGAATGAAGAAGTGGCCCTGTTGACAATTAGCTGAAAGGGAGAATGGGAGGAAGAAATAAATTACATCGTTTTTTTATAAAATACCAACCGTTTTGCCACAGATGTTACTAGGGCGCGATCTGATAACTTAGCTGAAGTCCAGATTAGAAATAATTTGTATAAGATCTTTGCCTATGATCCGTCCAGGATAAAATACACATGTTTAACAAAGACTAAACTAGGGCAACCAACAGTATTTGTTCAAACAAAGTGAAGCTGAAAAAAACAAAAAAAAAAAAAAAACAAAAAAAAACCAAACAAGGGGTTGCAGGCTTCAACTGCATTATTAAATCTAAATATGTTTTAAGCATTCATATTTACTTGACAAATTTGATGAATTCATATAAATATTTGGTTGAAACAGAATTAAAGTTCAAGTTCATCCTATGCTTTTGTTCATTATGCTTAAATTCCTAGGGAAATCAAAATCAAAAGTCAGTTCAACAAGGAATATAGTCTCACAAATACAAAGGCTAGAATTATTCTTACGCAGTTCTTTAAAGCAATAGCTAAAAGCACCATTTCTTGAAATCTGTTCCAGCTTGGCATGGGGAAAATATAACCAGTGGCACCTAGTCATGCCTGTACCCTAATCCCAGTTTAAGATACAAATCTTTAGGAATAACAATGCAGGAATGAATTTCACTGGGTCAACTGTCAATGATCATGAATGGTATTTGTGATGTCTAAAGTTCAACTGGACTTGCTGTTGTGGTCCACACTCTTGGGCTAGCACCATCACACTCAGTCAGACCCAGTGAGCTCATGTACATATTAACTCCTGCTGATGGCTAACAGAAATTGCAACTTCCAAAAGACAGGGAGATACCAAAGGATTTCCAAGCTTAATAGAAATTTTTCTGGATAATTGAGAGTTGTCCTCATTAACCTGTGTTATAAGTGGCTTTTGATGTAAGAACTCTAGGATGCTAAAGTGATGCAATCCAGCTATTGGGGAAAAAAAGTTCCTCTTGGTGTTTAGTAACTCTCAAACGGTGGTGATGCTGTAAAGTGAACACTAGAATTGAGGACTCATGCAAAGCCACAATGGATTTCCAAAGACCTCGCATGTGTTTCCCTGAGTAGACTGTTGAGCGAATGTCCACAGAGGGAGGAACACCAGCCATGCAGCCTTTTCAGCACTAGCCCCCATCGCACAGAACCGTGGGGCAGGATGCTACTTACAAGACCCAAATGTGAATGGTTTTCAGATGTTTTGCCACAAAGAGGTGCCTCCTGAGAAGTTTTCTTTCCCATTTGGAATACAGGGTGGCCTATTAAGAGAAGCCCCATTTAAGCCACCTGGCATAAAAGGAAGTTTTCTTAAATAGGCTTTATCCCTTAACACTTAAGAGAAATGCAGAGAAAACTAGCCCCTGGCCCAATACATTTGCACCCATCCCTTCTATTTCAGCTGGCAATTTGTGGTGTACCTCTTTGGGGTAAAAACCACAGAAGCACTAACAAACTTCATTTTTTTCTCCACTTCTTTTGTGTCTTCCTCTTGATTACATAGCTATATTTTTGGAATGTGTTTTAACCTTTTGCTGTTGTTCTTGGAATTTATGTTTGTCTGTATTGATCCTTTTTTTATCTCGTTTTGAATATCCAACAGTGCATATATGATGATTGAAATGACAGAGAAGACTTTTGAAAATCACTGTCGTGATAAACTACCATCAAACTGAGAAATCGTTTGATTTCTCAGAATTGCTTTGCTGGAGCCTGCTGAGTGGCCGTAAAAACTAGGCTCCTCCCCCAACACCTTCCAATATTAACAGGAGATCCTGGAAAGGGACCATCAGTGGGCCAGGCTTCACTCAACTTCGTTACTCCCTCCTTGCTCTCAGCTCATCCCATTTTGCTGATATAAATGATTTCCCATCAGTCCCCTTTCCTCCAGTGAGCCAGCCTATAGTGTTCTGCCTTCCTTTCTCATGTTTCTAAAGTTCCGGCGTTGTAACGCCTTGGTATTTCCCTGGCTCGGGCTCTCTGCCCCTCGTTCTCTTTCCATTTCTGCATTTCCAAATTCTATTCCTCGTGTAACATCTTGTTCATCATTCAGTCTTTCATATAAAGTATGGATGCTTTGGTATACTGGTTGTTCACCGCACCCAACTCGACAGTTAAGTATATAGCTTAACTGGACTCTACATCAGAATATGTGTTTCCTGTGAGAGATGCCTTCTCATCTCTGTCTGCATCTAGCACAGGAGTGGCACCTAGGAGACGTGCTGAGAGTATCTGATGACTGCCTGGAAATTAAACATGTCATCTGAGGAAGGATACTGAGATGAGAACATGCCTGATACTTGCTTTGTAAATGCTGTTTTCTAAATTTGCCTACATCAAGGCATATTAAAGAAGGATGGCAGACTACGGATATTTACTTGACGGGCACTGTTGGGGACCCCGAACGATGAAAGTGAACGTTCTGCCACTTCCCGTCACGGCGGTGCCACACTCGAGTCTCTTCGGACTGCATCGTCTTTGGCATCCCACTTCCGTCCATGTACTGTGTGAGCCGAATGTATGCTATGCAGGCGGCATCATCCCCTACCAGGTGTACATGAGGGTTCAGGATGATAGTGTGGATTGGTTTATTGCTTTTGGACAAAGCTGAAAGAGAACAATATAAGAACATAAATTAAGCAAAAATCAAGATTAACTTCAGTTGGGGTTAATGAGGGATGGTATTCCTTCCTGCCTTAACTCATTAATCTATTGTACTAATTGAGTGCTAGGTATTGTATAAAGTATAACCAATGAAACAAACGAAGATAATCTTTATTTTCTTTGAGTTTCCTTAGAGGCAATTTGTACTCCTCTGGAATTTTGATTGATTAGGAAGAAAAGCTACAGAGATGCATTATATTTGCTGATAATGGGAAAGGGCTAAAAATAGAAGCCACACTATGACAAGAGGTAGAGAGGCCCTGGCCCAGGCGCACTGAGCAGCTCTTGTCTTTCTGTGAAGGGCCCACTGGGACACTTGGCAGGATGATTTGAGGTGACACTTTTGTAGTTAGGATGTGGGATGAGGGAACCATCTCAAGTGTCAAGGTTAGTGTCCCTGTTTCCCTGATTGGATTTGTTTCTTTATTACATCCTGTGACTCTGCAATTTCGTCATAATCTATGTGTGATCAGCTTGTCATAATTCACAATCCATTGTGTTTGATCACACAGCAGCTGGCTCTAACCAGCCAGTTATTAAAACATGTTCCTTACTGGCTCCAACCTTTGGTGTTTGGATAATGATCACACCCATTCTAATAACTTGATCAAGAAGTTTATAGATTTTTGACACAATTCCTATTGATGGCGTTTTGTAGATTAGAGTAGGCTAAGTTATTTCAGCTATTACCCAAACATGAGTCCCATTCTCAGACAACACCTATTTAAATTACTGGAAATGTTATTTACATAAAAGAATATCTCATTATAGAGAGTGCATTTATGGAAAATATCAGTGTATAATGTTTGTAATGTTGAAATGGGTGAAATATTAATGGATTAATAAACTATTTTACTAGAAGTAAAATTGTGTTGATTGACAGATGGAGGAGATAGTATGAAGTGCCTCCATCAAAATGCTGGAATATATATAATATGAGAATATTTAATCCAGCTTTGTTAACACAAACTTATCATTAACTATTGTTACTTGTTTGTTTGCAAACAACTAACACATACAAGAAAGAGAAACCCATGCACTAAAAACACACATATGGCAGACTTATCAATCATTTTAATTACTACAAGTAAACCTAATTACCCTAATTATCATTACAATTCTTCCTTAATTCAACAGGATCTCATGGCAAAAAGACTAAATTCTCATCACAGCCCATGATAATATAAAGGAAAATTTCAGGCTGTAGGGAATTTCTGGTTAATGTGGATTCCTTTGGCTTGGTTTTACCTTTATTTATTAACTTATTTTTCTAATTTGCAGAAACTGCTTTGGAAATACGTATGTTTCCTGAAAGATATATGTTTCCTTTGAGCTACTTAAACATTAAGACCTTTGCCATCCGAGTGGATACACTCACGATCGCTCATCTCCCTTCCTACCATATTTTGAAACTGACTACTAGACCTTCATCAGAGCTCATCCACTGTGAATATCAAAGCTATGGTTTCTCTTCTTCTCATATCAATAATTTTATAAAACTTCCAAGTAATACATGCTCATAACATTATATTGCATATACTGTGCCTTCATTGGGTCTTAATGGCTGTTTTCATATTTTTCAAAACACAATGGAATGGTAGGTCTGAAGGACATATATTTCAGTTCCACACAAGAACAGTTTCACTGTGGACATACTGTTAGTAGAAATACCCACTGAAGGAAAGAGTCAAAAAGTCTGCAAAAGCGGGAGATACTCAAGGAGAAGTTGGTAAGGAACTTGGAATGGATACCATTTTCAAAATAGAATCTGTGAAAGTCCATCCCTTCCACTAAGTTGCCCAGTGCTTCAGGTTCAAAGGCAGTGAGGCCTGGATCACAGATTTTTCTGCAGCAAGAAAAAAAAATCATGAGGAAATGTGCTCACAGTAAAAGTACTAAGCATTCTTGTTTACAGTCAGTGAAGGAAGGAGACTCTAAAAAGCATCTCAAATAGGAAATTTCTACCATGAACCTTGATGAGGTAGGTCAAAGAGCAGAGTCCAAAATGTCATTTTGAAGAAAACTCACAGACACAGCTAAGTTAACTGGTCCAAGCACAGTCGGATCCTCTGTAGCTTCCAGAGGTAATTCTTTAGTTTTCTGACTTTGGACTTAAGTTTCCTATGTTTCAAATCTTCTCAAAGTTGAGGAGATACTCTAACTCCTTTCAAGCCATATTTGGCTTTGGAAATAAGAATTTTGGGGGACAATCTTTGAGAGACCCACTTTCTCCACCTTCTCAAATACCTGTATTGTAACTGACATGAAGGACAGATGCCTGTCTGAATTTCCTGGGAATGTCCATGTGATTACACTGAGTCTATATCTAGAGCTTATTTTACGTTCAAAAGAAAATTAATAGGTAATTCAAATGGACACAATAGTTTTCTTTTTAATCCTGGAAGCAGAATTTAGCAAAGGAGTACACAATGCTAAGCTTTTCCCCAGAAATCAAAGGGCTTTTTTTGGAGAAATTTACTTACTCAATAGAGAACTATTAAACATAAACCATATAATCAAGCAAGCATAACTTATTGAAACTAAAACAGAAGCTAATGCAAAGTTCTTCAAGGTAGGTTAGAGCAGACAGGAATGATACAGTGAGGAAGGGATGAAAACTGGGGCTGGGCTTTTAATGACCAAGGGCTTTGCAGGTATTGGACAGTACTAAGTAGGAGACAGGACAGCAAGGAGCCTGAGTCTAAAGCAAAGGATTTTGGACTATTTATTAATTTTCCCAAAAGGAGAAATACAGTGAATGGACATTTTCAATATAGGAAACTTTCTTAAGTGTCCATCAGGAAAACAAATTTGCAAACCTAACTTCCTATGGTTCTTCAAAGTGGAACACATTAGTTCACGCAACATGGATCTGGTAAACCAGGAATGGCGATATATATACAGCAGGGGTTTCAGGCTGGCCTGGAAACATGGGTCCCTGCTTCAGAAAACCCAAACCAAACGCAACCAAGGAGCGCAGAGCTGGCAGCCTGGGAAGAACACTTTAAGGCTGCAAATCAAAGCAATTATTCTTTGTGGTGACTTGGTGGTGGTAGAGGGGAAATGACAACTTGTCTCAGGCTGCCTGCTAGGCAGGTATTTTAAAGCTGAAGTCAAATATATATAATTTCTTCCTAAGGAGTGAAGTAGGAAGAATAGTGTTCCTATGGTAACAGAAATTTATTCTGCCAGGTGTTATTATTTCCTCTATAAATATGGTTTAGTCAACAGTTTGCCTTAAGAGAGCTGTTGTCTGTGACAACAGGGATCCAAATTCCAACCTTTGCTATCTCTTTTATCAAGTATACTTTATTAGGTGATAGTGAAGAGCTGATACCCATATGTGCTCAGGGGCATACCTGTGGTTGCATGTACACACACTAATCTATAAGGATTAGCTTCCAGATTCAGTCTTCACATTTAGTGACTCTCTTCTCGATTTTACATTGCCTACTGTTGCTTGCTTGAGTAGTGTACCTCTATTAGTATTTTTGCCACAATTTTAGGGAGGAAAGATTTATTTGAGCGCTTGGTTCCAGAGGGCTTCGGTCCATCACAGGCTTTGCTCATGCACAACAGGGAATCTGCCTGTGCTTCATTCATTTTACTTAGGTTTTTGTTTTTGTTTTTTTGTTTTTGCTAATGGTCAGTTCATATCCTTTGCCCATTTTCTGTCTTTCCAATCTTATCCACTCAGCATAAAAGGTAACTATTGACACATTTTGCAAACAAAATTTTTCTTTTAGTTTTGTTGTGGGTTTTGAAAATTAATGGTGTATACCGAATTTATCAGTGAGAAAATTAATTTATCTCTCATTGATGATCACTTTTTTCGGCTTTTAAACTTAGAAGCATTTTTCTAACTAGGGATTAGAATCAATTCCTTTTCCTATCTTTCTTTCACACAGTGGATTTTTGTAGTAAAGAAAAACAAAATAAAACAAAAAACAAAAAAACCATAAGGATTTAGATCCCCAAATAGTTTTGCAATGACCCTTCATGTCTTATTTAAATAAAATGCTTTATTTTTCTCAACTAAAGTGATTTCTTTACACAGAATGTAATCCAGATATCTATAACTATTTAAATTAGACATAAAATACTCTTCTCCAGTCAAAACTTCTCTTAATACAAAAAAAAAAAATCCACACTCAACAGACGCCGGCGAAGTTGGCGTCATTGGTCGAGGGGGAGCAATGCTAGGCATCACCGTCTCTGATCTTTCTGAGTTCCAATCCCACTTCTCTGCTTTCTTTCTTTTTAAATCTTTGCCAGCATGAATTTCTCTGATGCCTTACTCTGCTCAGAACCACAGGGGTGATTACAAAGAAATGTCATTCACAAAAGCCATTCCCCGTCCTTAGAACAGAAGTTGAATCATCTCTCTGAAATCATAAGCAAGTTGTTTCTCTCAAGAGCCCCTTGTCATTTATATGACACAACATTGTTGGCAACAAGGTAAAATAGGGTTTAATATGCAGGACTTCAGTCATGCTGAGAAATACAATGGCATAGGAAATATAGTTGTCCAGTGTATGAAAGCAACTCAAACTTGTCTGTCACTACTCACGTGTAAGCCTCGAAGTCCCCGTTGTTGATAGCTTCAATCAGTTGCTCAGTGACTTTGATGATCTCCTGCTTTCGTGCTAAAAGTAAAGACGAGAGTCAGGTCAGAACAAAGGCCAAAGGACACATAAGATGCTATTCAAGAATACAGCTGCTTTGTCTAATGTAGGTATCAGAGGAGCCATCTCTCCTGGAGCCAAATGGTTGTTCCTTTTTGCACAGTCTTACTGCTCAAAATGGGAGACCAACAACCCCTACCTCTCCTAGGAGCACTTAGAAGCACAGATATCCAGGCCCCATCCCAGACCAGGAGATTCAGAATCTGAATTTCAACAGAGCTCTCAGGTTCCTCCAGGAGGCGCCCCTCCATTGTTTTTGCTCACACACAACAGGCACCTGGAAGTTTGAATTCACCCTTGCTACCCTCAACACCCTGGCTTTGTGAACATTTTTCTGTTCTCTATTAACAAATGTGTTACTGAAAAAATTTAGGTTTTAGAAAGTACCAGAGAACAAACACCTAGCTTTGGAGTAAAGATATTCAACATCAGGTGATTACTGGCTTCTTACTCTTTGAATCAACCTGCCTGGCCCTTCCAGAAGGTGGACATCAACACGATGCTAGATAAACGGTCTTTAGCAAACTCTTTAAATTGATATGAATTGGTGCTACAAATGTGGGCAATAAGCACAGGGCAAGTCCCTGCAAAACTATCAAACCCAGCGAACATCAAACATAATTAGTGTTTTTTCCTATCTAACAATTGATAAAGTTATTAATGCTGGTCTGGTTCAGATATTACCCCTTCATCAAATTTCTTTCCAATTGTCCCTGTTTCAAGTGTTCTTCTCTCTTTTTAAATATCTGCAGTTCTTGTGCTTCACCTTAGAATAAAACACATGGCTTGTTTACAAGTCTACAAGTCAACTGTGCCTTCCTATTTAAACAGACAGTTCTTTGCTGTTTCTTTGTGTTGCCAAAGAAACCCTTGTTCAATAAAATAGGTGTTAAATCCAATTTGAGTGTGATCAGTTGAGACTACAGATGACATTTTCTTAATTTCAGAATGTTGATTGTTTTAGTCATGAAATTATGTCTAAATATTAATATTTATTATATTTAAATACAAATTATGCTTAAATATTAAGTTGACTGGGCTTTCACACTGGGGGTCACAAAATTACTTGTAATTATTCTGTGCAAGGTTTTCTCACATTATGTTGCTCATCATGAAGATGCTAACCTTTGCTTTTAATTCTTTATTGATTGCAGGAACTAATTTGAATTTTTTAAAAAATGATCTGATCTTCAAGTTTTAACAGAAGCTTAAAGTTTGCATTTACTTTCAAGATCCCATTTATCTAAACGAAGTCATTTCTTGTTAAAAAATAAATCTGTAAAACTAATTTGACCTCGTTAAGACTGTATGACACTATCTAATAACAAATATAATAGTCAGGGACCTCATAAAATGATTATAAGATCTGTCTATATAATGGCTACTAACTATGTAAATGTTTAAGATGCAAAAGCATCATGGTTATAGTTCACAGTAACTGTATAAGTTTTCACTTGTATGAAAGTGTAGAATATGGGCTTTCCTAGCTCCTCTACACACTTAGAATATCCGGTTTTTCTTTTCATTTGATTGACCCATATGAATAATATAGCCATCCTCAGGACGTACTGATGGAGTGGTAGCAGCTGATAATTCTGTAGCCGGGATGCTGCCAGTGGCGCATTCAATTTAGTTAGTCAACAGGTGATTCATCCGTCTGTTCTCGGCAGTGCGAAACCTTGGCAAAGGCCCATGATAGCTAACCTGATTCTGGAATATGAAGGACAACTGCAAGAAGCTGCTCAGAAATAAGTGTACGGGATGTGGCTTCCAAGGCTCCCTTTTCACATGAGACTGCCATTTAAAACTATCAAAGCTTTCAGTAAGTTACAGGCTGGCCGGAAAATTTGAAAACAAAACCAACCTTTTAAAACTAACAAAGGAGGAAAAGGAGAAGGAGGAGGAGGAGGAGGAGGAGGAGGAGGAGGAGGAGGAGGAGGAGGAGGAGGAGGAGGAGGAGGAGGAGGAGGAAGAAGAAGAAGAAGAAGAAGGAGGAGAAGAGATGAATGCCAAATGTTGGTTGTGTGACTTCAGTAGGTAGTTCACAGAGTGGACATTTTTGGAACAGTTCCTGAGGTACAGAAAACCCACATCCTGTCCCACGCACATGATGGAGTCAGGAGCAGCAGTAGAGAGTGGACATCTTTCACTCAAAGCCACTGTTGCTCAGATACCTCCTAGCTTTCTGATGTTTTGCTACAGTGGCCTTTTAAGTTTGCATCTGCATGCTCAGAGCCACACAGATCATCTTCTATTTTAGTTCTCGTGCAGTTTGAGCTGGCCTAGCCAAGCAACACAGGGAAAGGGCTCCAGCAGGATGCTTCCATGCTCTACCGCCCTGGAGGCAGGGTGAGCCTCGGCTTAGAAGGGGCCTGGAACTCAGGAATTTCTGAAGTGTTCATTTCCCCCAGGCAAAGGCGTGTGAGTGAGTCACAGTTGGGCCTGGCACATGACAGCTGACTGGAAGGAAAGCAGAGGCTGAAAACGAATCACTTGTGCACAGTGCTCAGAGGTTAGAAGTCAGAGCTGTTGCCACAAGCTCAACATCGGACCGATCTAGGGTGTGAGGGTGGGGTGAGCACCGCCTGGCTCTCCCTCAGCAGCAGTGAGGCTTGGAGAGTCACTGTGCCACAGCCCTGGCTACTTGTTCTCTAGGAAGGGGCTCTGCTCTTTCTGCTCCCTTCTTCCTTCAGATAGTGATGGTACCAAGAAGGATGGGGGAGTGCATGATGGCATTCCCTGCCTGTAAGATGCTCCTAAACCAATCTCAGGAAGAAGACTGTCAACCAGACCCAAAGTAGTTTTTGAAGATTTCCAGCTTGGGAAGAGATGGCAGGAAGGCACATGGAAAAGATGGCCCACATCCACAGTGCACTTTCCATGCAGGCATGCAGATACATGGGTCGTGTTTCTCTACCCAAACTCACAGTTCCTTTGACTTTTTTTTTCAATTGGTCGAAAGATCAAAAAGTGTTCGGCCCTTTGGCCAAAGAAAGTTGATACAAGGAGTGGACTGGCCATCTCAAAGTTACTTTCTTTTCTGGTGAGGACAAAGTGAATACTGGAAAAAACAATGGATTGGCAAGCATCAGGTTCCTTCAGGGTACCTTCCTTTGTGTAAGAATTACATCAGAGCAGATTTCATTATTGTCTGATAAAGAACCTACAACTTGAAGATACCCTAAAACACCAGAAGCAGAGGTCTGTGAGAAATCAGGCCAGGCCCCGATCTGGCTCCTCAAAAACCAAACCAAAACATAAACAAACAAACAAATAAACAGACAAGCTCTGACTGTGAGGGTCCCTTTCACCATTACAACTACACGGTAAGTCTAGGGTCCTACCAGTACCCACCTTCTCTGTGCCCCTTAGCACTCAGACTAAGCCAGATTAAATTAGGTGGGGTAGAATGACCTCCCTCTGGAGCCAAGGAAAGCCTAGAGAAGTCAAAGTTCTCTTGTTTCCCAGTTTTCTAAGGGTAGCAGAAACATCTACACCTCTTTTTAGAAGCTCCGTTGTGCAGTATCTGGAGGCTGTCTCTCTCACTCTTCCACTTTAAGCTTCTAGCCAGGGTTTTAAAAGGAAAGTCTTTTCTTCTCTAATGCTGCTCCTGTATGACACGATGTGTCTCTGAATGCTCCCCTAATGATCCTGTAACCCCCCGCCCCAGTGGTTGAAAGGCCGCTCTGTGTGAGCGACTCCATTCTGCTTTTGAGCTCTTTCTGTTAGGGTCTAGTGCAGGAACATAGTCATCGTCACAGGTCCTCTGGGATCTGAAGCTATTTCCTTCAGATCTCCACCTTAAAGCCTATTTTAAAAGCTTCGCTTGAATATTTCATCCACTTCAAATCCAACTACCTGAGTTAAGTGTGTCAAGTTCCATGACCACGATGAGAAGAGACAGGTGGGATGGATAGAGGGTAGACTGTTTTATTTTATGAGATCACATCTGCACTTCATGCTGTGGACAGAAACTCTATATGAACATTGTAAACATCTCAGCACCCACACACTGCCAGTGGGTTGTTTTAGTCTAAGTTACCCTCCGACCAGGTGATGCCCTAGACAGAATGCAAGGTCTCAAGAGAGAATACAAACCCAAGTGCACAGAGATGCTAGGGAGGGAAAGCACCAGAGGGAGAGGGGCCATGCTGCAGACAGAGAAGCTCCAACCGATGCTCTGAATCTCAGAGACAAAGCTGGTCATGTGGCCAGAGGGATAAGCCTGAAGTGACTCACTTTCCTGTTTCTCAGCTCTTCCTTCCCTACATAATCTGCTGGTTGGAGAGAGTAGAAGGTCCAGTTGTCATTGTAGTATAGATCTGCTACCTCTTTGGGTCACTGACACTGTAGAAAGCAGAACTTACAGATTCAATTCTTGCCTATTCATTAGTTTGTCATATGGGGCCACCATATTCCTGTTACACAAACCTAATTGCATTTCCCTGGATCTCTCTCCAAGTGTATAAACAATAATGAGCCCAAGAAACAGAGAGAATATCCTATCTTATCTACTCCATCAAATTCTGTTGCTTTCGTCTGTACATTTTCCACACTGGTCCACTTCTCCTGCATCATTTTGAGTCCAGTCCTCTCTCCTGTTCAGGCTCCCTGGCAAGCTTCTTGAGTTTCTGTGAATAACTCCGATCTTCCCCTTCCTCCTTATAAGACATTCAGATGTTTACACATGCATCTCTCTTCAGATTACATTCTGTTTGAAGGTTTCTATAAACTTTTCATTGTTGTTAACATTCAAAAGAGATTACAAAACATTTCACAGCCTAGATCCTGCTCAGGTCTCACCAGACCTAGTCAAAGGCTGTTTTAGTTTCACGATGTTTCCAGCAAATTCAAGATGCCCCTGCCTCCTCCTATTCTGAGCCCTGGATATGTGCTTTCCTGTCTGGATAAACTTCCCACACCCGTGCTTCTACATGTGTTCAAAACAAAAAACCAAAACCAGATCTCAACTAATTTTCCTTTAAAAAAAAGTCTGAATAGCGCAGGGAAGGGAGAAAGCAGAAGGGAGAAGCCTCATTGGGCCTCACCTTTAACCAAAGAATTACAAGTAATTAAGGAAGGCTGAGAGTGGGAGAATAGTCATCTCCATCCCCAAGAAAGAGTTCCCAATTGGTTATCTTATACCAAGTGGTCAGTACTGAAGTCATGTATGTAAAAGTAATACTAAATGGACTGAACAGGTTGAATATATGTATGTATGTATGTGTGTATATATGTGTGTGTGTGTGTGTGTGTGTGTGTGTGTGGTGTACAAACAGTAATGAAGAGGAAAGAGACTATAAATTTGAGAGGAAGCAAAGTGTGGATAGGAGGGGTTGGAAGGAGGAAATGAAAAGAGGAAAATGACAAAATTATATTTTAATAAAAAAAAATCTTCCTTGGCTTTCATGTTAGGTCAGGTTTAAGGGATATTAATCTACACATGTTTTATACTTGATTTTAAAAATCAATTAGTGCCCTTGTTTTGACATGCTCACTCAATTGTCAGTTTCCTCGATTTCTTTGCAAGTCGCAGGCACTGCCCCATTGCCATACTAGCATCTAGCATAGTTCCAGACTTGGAGGAAATGTCCAATAGGTATTTGAATGAACCAACCGCATTTATAATTCCCAGTCCAGCGGTCTTTCCAATGCACAACATCGCTTTATTTGGTGCCAGATGGAGCCTTTAAACCATGGCACTGAAGATGTAGCTCAGTAATAGTGCCCATGCTTAGTATGCAAGAGGTGCCAGGTTCAGTCCTCTGCACCTAAATAAATCTGTCATATAAGAGCCTAGTAAAAATAAATTTAGATGGTAACCTGCTTTGTTTGAGGGAAGAAGCAACTTTCCCATCTGACTCATGGAACTAACCATCGAACTCCTTGCCCATATTTTCTCCTTCTTACTAATGGAACCACAATTTACCAAGGCTCCCGACTAGGACTCCTTGTTCCCTTGTCCCACATCCATGAGTCATTACTTTTCTTTGGTACTTGTGATGTTTCCCAGGGCACATTTTCAGCCTTCATATTTCATGGCAAACTCATTCACTCTGGTTTTAGCCACATGCTGAGCATTTCCCAATCTCTGCCACTGAGTCTTCATCTTTCCGTCATCTCTGTATTCCTGTTTCCTCCAGCTCTCATCATATCCCAAACATCACTAGGCGTAGGGCATCTCAGACTCAGTTCTGTTTCCGGCTCAACCTGCTGTGTCTCTGCACCTTGACCCATGAGTACAGTCTATTGAGCTGCTCCGGCCAGAAGCCTTGGTGCCTCCTTTTGGTTCAGTCCCTTCTAAAATGGACCAAGAAGGTCTTCTCACTGCTGAATCTTCCTGACAGTCCTTTCTCTCAGGGTCACTGCCATTGATCTGATCTAGGCTCTCACAGGTTCCTGTCTCCAGGATTATCTCCCCCACTCGCCCATTCTGCCCCTCACTACAGTGGAACCATCCATGTCTTCTCTTTAGGTTTTTGGGGTCTCTCTGCTCAGAAGTCAAATATCATCCTTCACTCTGCACTTTAGTAGTTTTCCAACTTGCCTTCACCTTTCTGTCCCACTTAGCACCTGGTCTTCGGCCACCTCCAGGACAAAGTTCTTTGTCTGGTCCTTAATCTTGGATGGCACTTCGTCTTCCTTCTTCTGCTATCTTGCAGTTCTGCCTGGATATCTCCCCCGCCACGCCCTGCTCATAGGTTATCTCCTTGGCATTGCTGCTGTTCCTGAGGGCTCCACACCCAGCTATGTTTACCTTGCTGTGCTTTGACTTCATTACCCAATGAGTACGTGACCACTTTGTACTCGAACACTTGCAACTAAGCCAAATGTTTCTAAATACACGAACAATGTATATGAACAATACCCAGACAATCTATATAAAATATAGTGTGCATTTCAAATCACCAAATACATGTCAGCTACCTGGATTATGCCCAGCTGCTGCTGCTAGCATTCTGCATGTGGATTTCAACAGAAGGACCACAGAGATCATGCTGCAGATGTTACAGGACAGAGTCAGGGCAGATACAATAAACTTGGGCATCTAGGGAAAATCTAGGGGTTTCCAGGCAACGTGGAAAGATGGTGTTTCATTTCAAGAAAAGAAAGGGTGTAAAGGAAATTTCCTAACTACCTGAGTTTGAAGGTTTTATTTGCTTACACTTGTGATTAATGAGCTTATTGAGGTAATGGACCCAGGCATCTAACTGCCTGCAATGTGGCTTTTCACCAGGATGTTTGCAGAATGATACATGCTGAAGTGTTTTACTGGGCTGTGTCTGAAGATTACTTATTTGGTAATTAAAAGCTGCACATTAGAAACAATGATCTGCTTTGTTTGGAGCCGTCTACTCGTTCTCGCTCTTTGATGACACTATGTAAGTCTACTCAGTCTTTTTCCATACGCGTACTGCAGTTTAGTTTAACTCCCGGCTACATTTCTCACAGGGAATTCACTCAGTTCCCTGACACTTGAAGGACAGAGAGATGGAATGACTTGCTAAGCCACTTCGCAAATTTGGACTAGGCCTGAACTCGAGCTTCATGGGCCTCAGGCCCCCACTTGCTATTCAAATTACTAACCTCTGTTCCTTTATAGCCCACAGTGATTAATTCAATATTTTGAAATCATAAACCTAAATGAGCCACCTAAATGCCTTTGAACTCACTCTGGCAAGGTGACTGGGCCAGGTCTGCAATTAATTATTGTGCCAGTTCCACACATCTGGGAGCCCCATGGCTTTATTGTCTTTTTCCATGCTGCCATTAACAAAAATAACCCTTGGGAACACTTACATTAGGCAAGTATACAAATTAGGATCATTTTCACGCTGCTGGTCGTTTTATAGAAAAGGTGCCTATCTGCCCAGTCGTGCTTAACCCTCTCTGCGCAATTAACAGCTTGTTTCTTAGTGACTTCATTTTTACTTCAGCAATTATGTGTTAGTTAACACTGGAGAGAATAACTTCTATTATTTTATTGTTTAAACTAACTCCCATCAAAGATTAGGGGTTACTGATTTGGCAATCTATAAGATTTTATTCAAATACAAGACTAGAAATCCATCACTAAATTTATATGTAGGAATGTTTCCAAAAGTTGCTACAGTGTTTCTATTGTAGAAGGCATTTATTCTAAAATACCCACTTCTTGGGCCTGGCAAGATGGCTTCGTGGTTAAGAACAGTGACTGTTCTCCCAGAGGATGTAGGTTTAATTCCCAGCACCCACAAGCCAGATGATCATCATCTTCTATAATTCCAGTTCCAGGCTATCTGACTGCCTCTTCTGCCTCTTCTGTGCACCACGAACCAGACATGTGCGTGGTGCACAGACATACATGTAAGCAAAACGGCCATACACATTAATGATGATGATGATAAATTTTAAAATTTCTAAGTGCTTTAGCTTCCCAAAATTAAAAAAAAGTCACTCAAACTATCGTTGTATTTTCTCTCGAATGCACAGTAGCTTCAGAGTTTTCATGTTAGTTAACTGAAACAATAGTCTAACAATAACAAACAATAACAAATTACACACAGAGGAGTAGAAAGAGTCAACATTGGGATTGTTTGCTGCACATGTTCAAAGGCCTAGAGTTTTTAAATTCCTAAAGTTATCTTTGAGCTGAAAATGACATAAAAATATACTATTTTTAAAAAGTAAAAATGTGTAGCTAAGTCTGGTGGTGCATGCCTTTAATTATAGCACTTGGGAGGAAGGGGCAGGTGGATTTCTGTGAGGTCAAGGTCAGTCTGTTCTATGTAGCAAATTTCAGGAGAGTAAAGGCTACATGGTGAGACTGTCTTGGGGCCAGGGAGGTATGTGGGGAGGGATGTAGAAAGTAGCGATAGAGAGTTTCATAGAAAAAAAAGAAACGAAAATTGGTATAAAGAAAGTGAGTAGTTACTCAGAACATTCACTTATGTAAAAGAATTAAGGCGAGCCACATAAAAGCAACTGGGTAACTCTCTGCTACTCTAAGCTACTTCCTGGAAATAGCTTAACATTGTATGTTCCATCAAGTGTGTAGACTACTTGTATGATCCATGAATCAGTTAGATGTGATACCACATTCAGTTAAGAGTTGAGGACATAAAAGGTGGTGGTGGTGGTGGTGGTGGTGGGGGTGGTGGGGGTGGAGGAGGAGGAGGAGGAGGAGGAGGAGGAGGAGGAGGAGGAGGAGGAGGAAGAAGAGGGAAAGGGCAAGAAAAAGGTCATCATTATCCAGTATATAACTTCCAGAGTCTACAAAGGAGAATCTGTGAGGGCAAATCATGCCAAGGGAGGAGGAAGCAGTAAGGCCATTTCACAGAACATCGGGTAGATTCCATCCTCTCGTTGACCCCAAACTGTGGGAAGTATTGGGGCATGTGTTCTCAACAATTAGGGGGAGCCAGTGGAAAAGATTATAATACAAAAGAGATGACTAAGCAATATATTTTAAGCAGTAATACTATGAAGACACCATGGACCTTCTTGACAAGACAGTAGCATAGTATGTCTGTCTATGGCACTGTGATTAATGGACAAACCTCAATGTAGTTGATGTGTTTATCCACCAACACTGATACTATTGGACTTAACTGGGTTAAGCAGATAAAGCAGCAATCAGCCTAACTATACTTAGAGGGATCTGTCACAGCTTCGAAGAGTTCCTTAGGTTTAGAGGTTGGTTACTGTGCTTTTCAAGTCACTACAGACATACGCTCACACAGGCATGTGGATTTCTACCGTTCTTTCTATGTCTCTATGCATGTGAGAAACTGCAGCAATAAGACTCCCTTCAGACAAGAGCACTTTCTTTGATTAGCTACTGTATTTTTCAAAGCTTAATTTGGAAAGATGAAAAAGTTTTATTAACGTGATATTCCACAGTGGCATAGCCTCATCAATTTAGCTGTGGGATATTCTGCTCTAAGTTCATCTTAGAAAATTAATTTAGAAATGCTTTTTGGAAGTGCGGCTGGTTTTGAAGGCATATAGTCTTGGGAGACTGTGGCGGGAGACCAATCAGGCTGGGTTACAAAGTTCAATGCTAGCTTGGGAAACTTAGTGAGACTCTAGTCCAAACAACTACTACTACCATCACCACCACCACCACCACCACCACCACATAAAGAAGGCTAGGAATGTAATTCAGTGGTCGAGCAGTTACCAAGCTTGTGTCATATGTGTGATGTCCATGTTCAACCCTTAGTAACACACATATTCACAAAAGTGCTGATTGGAATATCTTAGTGAAATTTCATAGGCTTAATATGAAGTCTAGGAAACCTATGCATTATTGCCTTAACTAATGTGACTACAGTCAAAATTAAATTAGACAATTATGTATTTCAGAGTCAACAACAATATGTGTATTCCCACACACTCCATGCATTATGCACATTTTCATGAGCTCTCAAATTTCCAGAAAATGTAACATACACATTTGTGAGTGTGGGTCATTTCCCCCTCATTTCTTGAATTTAAAAGACGAGCAAGCACAAGGGTTGGGAAGGAGGCTCAGCAGCTAAAGGTCCTCGTCACCAACCTTGCTGGCATGACTTGGATCTGTGGAACCTGTGTCATAAAAGGGGAGTGACAACTCCTGCAAGTTATCCTCTGACCTCTGCATGTAGGGCAGACCTCTGCAACTGCGCGTGCGCGCGCGCGCGCACACACACACACACACACACACACACACACACACACACACACACACACGCTGAAAGAATGAATAAATAAGTAAATGTAATAAAAATTTAAAGTAAAAGTAGATAAACTTTAGAAGGATAAGCACTCACCAGGCGTTACTGAAGTTGTTTGGTCAATAATACCTCACACAGGAAATTCATGTCCACCTGACATTAACTAAGAGTAAGGTGATTGTGGATTTCAGAGACTCAGCCACAGAAAAGAGCTTTGGGCAAACGTGATGATACTGATTTGGAATTTCAGATGAGAACCTGTGGGAACACCCTCTAAGGTTGTCTCTTAGGTTGGCCAGGCTCAGTACAAGCATGTCTGCCAGTGAAAAATGAGGCCTGAAGTCTAGGACGTGTCAGGAATTCTAGTTCACATCCTGCTTGTCCCAGGGGCCTCGTCTCCACTCACTCCGCCCTGTTAATGGCTCCATTCTGTCTGTTGCCCTGTTCATTCACCTGGACGGACCGTTCATCTATCTACCTATTTCTCTCTGGATCTGTCCTTCTGTTTCTCCTTTTCTGTTCAACTTGACTCTGCAGTTCCATTCGACCCTGTGGGATGCTACAGCCAACAGCTGCAGCAGGATATCCAGCCAGCTGGGTTTGGGTTATCACTGTATCAATATCTACGTGATCTAGCATCACTATTAGTTTCCAGCTTTTGCTTCTCAGGCTTCTTGGCGACTCCTTGAAACTTTTTGCCTCTTAACCCTTGCATTGTTAACCTACTGTGGTGGATTGAATATGCCTGACCCAGGGAGTGGCACTATTAGGAGGTGTGGCCTTGTTGGAGGAAGGGTGCCACTGTGAGGGCAGTCTTTGAGACCCTCCTCCTAGCTGCCTGGAAGCCAGTGTTTTCCTGTTTGCCTTCAGAACAAGATGTAAAACTCTCACCTCCTCCAGCAGCATGTCTGCTTGAATATTGCCATGCTTCCTACCACGATGATAATAGACTGAACCTCAGAACCTGTAAGCCAGCCCCAATTAAATGTTGTTCTTCATAAGAGTTGCCTTGATCATGGTGTCTCTTCACACCACTGGGAACCATAACTAAGACACCTACAAATGTACAGACATGTAAACATCACAATGTGATGCATTACATGTGATCTGTGAGTTACTGTTAGTAATTAAGTCAAATATAATACCCTGTGCTTGCCCTCTGGGCTATCAAGGAACGTGGGAGTATGTGGCAAATATTGCTGCCACTGAAATTTCTTGTGAATTCATTTCTTATATAATTCTGATACTGTTGAAAAATAGAAACGTGCATATCTATATTTCTGACATAACACACTCACCACAGATACCAAAGCATATGACTCATCTCAAGAAGAAGGTCTGAAACCACTTATTATTTAAGATGGCATTTTCAAGTTTTTGTCTTGTTGTGTGTATGTTGAGAGGGACTCTGGTACTCTGCCACAGAGCTTCATCTCAGCATTCTTTCCATGTTTTAACTCTTAGGGTTCTGAGGGATATATCATGTATACAAAAACCTATTGAAGTAACTAGTGTTATGTGTGGTTTAACAGTTAAAAAGCTCTGCATATTTTAATGGCTAATAGGACATGATTTGGTTGGTAAACAATACGCTTCCCTCCTTTATCATGAAAGGAGACTGCATGTGGCCACAGTGACTTTTGGGTGCCGGTCTGATCACACTGGTGCACTCTGTGGACACTGCGGCTCCGGCAGAGGTATTAATTCTACCACAGTAAAGTCAATCACATCACCCATCACTAAGTCAGGCTTTCTGTAGCAGTCATAGGCTTTCCTCCATGTAATAGACTGGCAAATTTTGCTCCACAAAGGCTAACAGAATATATCAAATACTTCAAAAATATTTCAGGAATATTACCAAAGAAATAAAGATGCACTGCATAACTCACTTAGGGAGAAAAGATTTATTTGTGCCCCAGGGTAAGCAGTTAGTCTTTAACACTGACTAAAATATTAATGCAGAACTGGGTTTCATCAGAAGGCTGGGCTAACCAGAACAATTCGGCTCCCTGCCTCTGATGCCTCTCCATATCCTATACTCACAGGGTTTCAGCCATTTACTTTTTAAAATAAATTCAAATAGTTTAAATATAGGCCCCTCTGTGGAGAATTACATGTTACAAACATCTAAAAATTTCACGTTTGATGGTAGTTATGTCCTTATGTGAACTTTTTTTTCTGATTGATATGATACAGTTTCTTTGTGTCTTTAAGATTAGCTTCAAATTCCCAATCTTCTTGCTTCAGTCTCTACAGTTCTGTGATTTTAGGGCTCACCACCACATCTGACTTTTTAGGTTAAACTTTTAATGCCTATATTATTTCTTGTTTTAGAACTATCTCAGTATCACCCAGAAATCCAGAACCAGAAAACAAAAGACAGGCTGTAGCTATCTGTGGGGAAATCTCACTGCCTATCCCAGGATGCATCACTTTCAGAAAAGCGAGAAGACCAAAAATGGTTAAGGGCAGTTATATCTTTCTTGACTCCAAGGTCTAATATTAGGCTAGTCCTTCCAGGCCAAGATATGTGCCGGAAATAAGCCTTAAAAGGCAAACAGCAAAATGTCAAAAGTAAAGGCAGGGAACCAACAAAAGCAAAATCCCATAGGATCTGAACTTTGATGTGGGGGAAGTTACTGAGAAGCTTGGGCCCTTAGGCATTTAAACATGTCAGTGTCGGGTTTGCTTCTCATGGGCTTCTTACTAAAGCAGGTGAGTGAGTTCTGTTGTGTGTTCATTCTGCTCCAGCTTCCCTCCTCTCCCACTCCCACCAGGAGTCAGGGTTCTAATGTGACATTCATACGTCACTTCCTCCACCAGCCATAGGGTACTAAACTTGGAGGATTTCTAATAGACAGTTTTATTATCTACACCCCATGTCTATCATACACTACTGTACCATGAATAGTTTTAACATTTTAACATTTCTCTTTTTACCTAGATTCCTAAAGCCTGGGTCAGTGTGCTTGCTGTTACAAATCTTTATGCTTGCTAGAAAAGCACATAACTTTGCCACCGATTTCATGGAAGAGTTTCATCTATTATTACAAATAAACACTATTGGATTAAGCTCACAAAATCCAAAAGTCCCCATGAGGTTAAGGACAGTGGCTGGCAGTGAGGCAGCAGCTCCATAGCTGTGTGACTAAGTTCTCTAAGCTCTCAGATCTTCTGAACGACTGTACTAATAAGATTTATTTTCTTGGCATTTCTCACCAAGATAATGCCAGATAAAGTCATCAGACACTCTGGGGTCATTTTTATGACAAGGTGTGTCTGATAAAAACGGAAACAGCTGGGTGGTGTTGGCACATGCCTTTAGTACCAGCAGTTGGGAGGTAAGGCAGGCAGATCTCTCTGAGTTTGAGGCCAGCCTGGTCTACAGAGCTCCAGGATAGCCAAGGCTACACAGAGAAACCCTGTCCTGAATAAAACAAACCAAACCAAATAATCGAACAACCTACCACCACCACCACCACCAAAAACCTCCATCTTGCCCCCCGTCTTTATTTTATTTATTTTATTTTATTTACTTCTCCCTGGTAACATATAATTTCCACACAAATGCAGCTCCTACTCCTACTCACTTTGAAATATTGTACCTACTTCTTTTAATAGGGCTTGGCCCCCCAGCACCCTTCAGTGCACACTAGCTGAGAGATGAGCTCAATGAATAATTCAAGAAAGAACAGGAAGTGCTTTCATTCAGTCTGCCTGCTCGCACCAGCCTACCTTTGATCCAGCCTCCCTCATCCTGCAACCAAACCAATCCAAGTCTGCCTTGGCCATCTTGGCTGTGGGCTTTCTCCCCTCACTCTCCTGTCTCCTACCCCTCACACGCCTACCACACAGCTGTGTAATGGACACCAGTGGACACGAGACTACACTACTCACCTCAGGCAGCCTTCCGACATGTCCCGGGTACTTGGTGCATTTTCATGGGTTGTCCCTGATATTTCCTAGCATGTCCCAGGGCTCCCGTGACTAGAGTTTCTGTCATCTCAAGTTTCATCTACTATAGTTTGAGTTTGAATTTCACTCCCCAGTGATAGCCTAAGCATCTTGTAGTGGTGTGGACAGATAGTGCTCTATTTCTATGCCTTCTCCATGGAATGTATTTCTCCTCTCTCACCTCTCCTACTGCTCAATACAATTCTTTACCTTTTAAAACAGTCCAGGAGTCAGATCTTCAAAAAGCTTGCCCAGGAGGACTGTAGTCTGAACTAGAGTTTGGGTTTTGTGTTTGTATAAAACAGAGGCACTGGCTGTAAGATTGTCCCATCGGCCCCTTGTGAAGACCTTGGACATGGTGGCATGGCTACATCCCTGTCTGTATACTTGGAAACTCATGGGACCTTGTGCTCAGAATTAATGTGAACTCTTCAGAATGCTGCTGTGTGCTCAGCACTGTGAAAACCCTCTAGGTGCAGAACTGAGTTTCAAAAATTTCTTTTGAGATGTTTGTTTTAAATTTATGTGTAAGAAAGGTTTGCCTGTGCCCATGGGTGTGTACCTCGTGTGTGCCTGGTGCTGGATTAAAGAGAGACAAGTGCATCAGGTGCCCTGGGGCAGGAGTCAGAGATAGTTCTAAGTGTCTACTTGGGTACTGAGAATCAAACCTGGGTCCCCTGCAAGAGCAGCAAGCACTTTTAATCTAATTCTGAGCATCTGAAAATGATGCCACTGTCTCCTTTTCACAGATGAAAACTGAGCTTTGGTGAATTTAGGCTAGGCTCTTATAGTCAGTAGGTGGTGAAACCAAGATTAAAGTGTAAACACTTAACCTTGACTCCCTTACTATAAAAAAAATGAGGAGTGAGCGATTCTGAATGCCCTTCATGGACAGTTTTCTACAGACTCAATTTTCAAAAGAAAATCACAAAAAAGAAGCTAAACAGTTTTCTTACCTCAGTAATACTCTCTTACAAAAATTCTGTATTTCAGTAGTAGACTAGACAATTATGTGAAGGAAAACGCAAAGCCCAATAAATACAGACTCTGCTTCTAAAGCCATGCAATGCATGCTTTACACAGTCTTGTTAACCACTGCATCTATGTACAGGAATCTTAAGACTGAATTTAAAAAACCTTTCACTCTTCCTTATGCATAGCCTAAGGAAGGTTAGTTTTTAGGTTTAGGCTTCCAAATGCTTAACTCATTACCAATGAACATTCTAACGCACGATGATGGGTAGGGTTGTCCTCTCCATTAACTGCATACAACTCCTGTAGTTTACTTAAGTGCTCTGATCACACTTCTCTCTCTGGTGACTGACTCTAGAATATGGTCTCCAGGACTCCTTTCAAATTAGCCCAATCCATGTACAAACCTAGCCACCCAGGAATCTGGAGGAGAAACTACTACCACCACTTCAATAAGGAAGTTTACTTCCTAACTGCATTCTAATTACTTATCTTTATACCGTTCAGCAGTCAGATTTTCAAAGAGCTTACTCAGGACATGAGTGTAGTCTCACCATTCAGGAAAGCAGTTCCTTTCTTTCTTCTTTTCTTTTTCTTTTCTTTTCTTTTTTTTTTTTCAGCAGGAGGAGACCATTACTGAAAACCACAACTAGTCAAAATGCAGAGACCATCTAACTGAAAGTGGAGGTGACCAAGACAGATTGAAACACCACCACCACCACTCTGGCACCAAGGCTCAGGAAACATGTAAGAAGAGGGGCTGAAGACTGTGAGATCTGTGGGAGGTGACTGTGAAATCTGCTGTAAGATGTCCCTTCTAGCTATGACAGGGAGGCTGTGCCCACGAAATCTTAGCAAGATGGTTGTCTAACCACACCTAATAATTCCAATAATAGTTGACATCCCAACATAGATAGGGTAACCTTATGGAACGCCACTCCTAGTTGAAGAGCTTCAAGCAACTAACAACTTCCTAGAGTGAGAGAATTAGTCTTCCCCAGGAATGAGTTTCCTGATTGGTTAGCCCTAGAAATATATACATGCAGGTAATATGGAACAAACTTGGCAGGTCATATCTGTATGTTTACTCATTTATAAGTATATGTAATGACAATGGATAATGAAGAGAAGACTGTGAATTTGGGGGGGGGAGTAGGGGAGAGTGAACATGGGAGAGGAGATGGAGAGAGTAGGGGGAAAACTATGTAATTATTTCTTAATAAATTGAAAAAATAATATTCTAAAAATTCATAGCAGAAAATATACTGGGGCTATTTCTCTTATAGGAAGAATCACAATATAATCATACAGTTTTACAGAATTTTCAGATATATTTATTAGCAGAAAAGAGTACATACTCAGAAGGAGATAGACTTTTAAGTAACTAAAGAATTATACAAAATCCATAGTAAGAAAACCAGTAAATAATGGAGATTTAACTTCTATACAGAAACAATGAGTTCAACTATTAGCCTTAAATAGCAAGTTTAAAAAGTTGTTTTATTTATATGTTGGGTACATGTGAGGTCAATGAATAACCTCGGGCTTTGCTCCTCATGCCTACCAGGGTTGAGACAGCTTTTATTTGTTATTCTTTAGCTCTATACACCAGGCTAGTAGGCCTGAGCACTTCTAGGGGTTCTCCTGTCTCCAATTCCCATCTCCCCATGAGGATGACAGATATGTGTAATCTGCTTTTATGTGGGTTCTGGGGATTCAAATGTAGGTCCTCACATTTGTGCAGCTTTACCCTTGAATCCAAATCTCTAGCCCCTAGATCTTATCATAATTTTGTATGGCTGATAATTTTAGAAAATGAAATGTGCCCCCATTCTAGTTTGTACTAGAATGTATTTAAACTACTCATTTTATAGTGCAACTGACAACATCCGTATGTATGTTAGTAGAGGCTTCCAATTATAAACATACTGTCTATGATGCATCAATATATTGAACTGTTTTGTGTTTTTCAGCCTGGAATTAAATGTATTTTTATGATCCTTTTGGGTAGCTTACATAGCTAACGTCGATAATGTTTTATAATATACTATTTCAAGATGCATGCTCGCATATGCTTCAAAAATTAGATCTTGTAACAATCTGTGAACAGTGTTACATCACTGTAGTATAGCAAAAGCTTAAAAGGCCACGGTAGTGATTCTACGATCTGAATCATGCTATTAGAGGCCAACTGGAAGCACAGAGAAGCCATAACCTACTCAAGGCTTAGAAGCTGGTAGATGGGATCTTAAAGCACACCCACTTAGAATCCCCAGATGCCTACAGACAACAAGATCTCAGGAGGCTCAAGTTCCTTGTATAAGATGGAGAGCTTTGAATGTAACCTGCCTACACCTCCTCTGTACTGGTCACCTCCAGAATCTTACAATACCTAACATGGTGTAAAGGCAAATCCTGCACAAACACTTGTCCTGCTTGGGTTGGAGGCCGATGCTGTCATGCACACTCAACATTGTTTTGCTTGACTTTCCTTGACAGCTTTTATTTTGGGACAGAGCCCCTTCCCCCAAATTTTGGATCCTTGGTTGACTTATCACATGAGAAACATGTAGGTGTGGTGCCTGACTGTATATGTGTTTAGTATTCATGGAACATTTTATAAAATAGTGCTATATTATTTTTCTACATACATATATATTCCAGTAATGGGAGTTGAACCCAGGGTCTCATAAAGATTTTAAAAATAATTAGCTTTTATAAAATTGCAAAAAAAGCTATTCATAGAACCTCTAAGCCCACAGCTTACTAAAATGCAGAGTAAGTTTGTTTTTCTATTATAGAAATATAGTTCTCTCAGGCTCTCTCTTTGTCTTAAGTGGGCCAGCAACAGTTTGACTCGGTGTTTTGTCAGAAGGGCTACTAACACAAGCATGAGGTACACGAGCAGAGAGATGCAAGATTCAAGCTTGACAGGAGGCAGCTGGTACAGGGAAAAACAGTGAGTCTATACTGTTTTAGGTAAACTAGGGGAATGGCTAGAAAGAAGAAAAATCTAAAGAAAATAAAAATGTTTATGCACTGCAGGTTAGAGCAGAGTAAATTCTGTATGAGTCCCGTGATTCTCAATCTTTAAGAATCTAAAGATTTGCAGGTAAGTATATACATGTGGACAAATTATTTTCTTTAAAAACATCAAAAGCCAGATTATGGATTAGAAATCTAAAAGTAATTATTGTTTATATTGCAGGCTGTCTAAGACACTTTAGGTTGATCCCCAATCCTTAAACAGAGGAGTTTCTTGATTCCTATGTCTTCTGGAAGTGGGAAGTGCAAGCAAGAGATGTCCTGAGCAACAAGTAGCATGAGGTCTGAAGAAGAGCAGCACTATTTGATCCTCTACCCCAGGAAGCCCCACACAGAAAGGGAGGTATTCCTCAAGGCAACAGTCCACAGGGGTCACTGAGTCTAAGCAGTTGGTAATCACACTTTGTATACTAACTCATAGCTTCACAGGACACATGCACAAAGCTCATTCACCAAGAGATTGATAGATTAGCTCAGGAACTGACAATGGGTGTTATCAGACATCAGATCCCATGCAGGTGATAAGGCTCTAGCATCTTTGTCTGTAACAGGGCCTTCTGAAGCATCCTATACAGCTTTACCATCCTCTCAGGAAACAGAGAAAGCATTGAGCAAGGATGCAGCCCCTGCCAATCAACCTCAGAGGTACGGATTTCTGCTTGTTAGGCTGAGCTGCACTGGGCTAGATCTGCAAGGTAGATGGCATGCAGCAGGGGATCCGAGTGAGTGGCTGCTGGGTGGTGAGCCGAAGTGGCATGCTGGAAGCAGGATGAGGGACAGATGACAAGGACATACAGAAGCCCAACTTCCACAGGTGATACACACGCTGGCATGCTGGGAAAGAACATCAGGTGGAGCAAACAGATGTGTGCTCATTAGGAAGAAGCTGACGTTGAGCAACGATGCTGGGTGTGTTAGGAGGTGGAGAGGCATTGTGGCATACAGCGACAGGCCCTGCAAACTGTGGCTACAGCCACAAACCAAAGGACAGTCTTCAAATGCAGACAGTGTGGAAACGTGCCCCCACACCTACAGAAAGAAGCACTGTTAGATGTGGCAGCCAGGAGAGAAAGGCTGATGGGGACACTAGTTAATAAAACCAGAAGTTAATGTAAAGTTAGAAATGTATCCAAAATGCAAAACAACAATCTTGGCTTAATATTTAAAAAATTGAGAACAGTTAGTTTTCACAGGAGAACTTTTATTTTGTACCATGGTGATGACCACTTTGCGACTATAGCAGTAACTGTCCTTTGTTAAGACACCATGAACTTTCAAGCTGTCACTAACTCTCCATGACATTGAAGAGCTGCTGAGCTTCCTGCCACAGTATTAGAAACAGTATCTGGCTTCTAAATGCAAGACAATATCAGGAAGTTGTGTAAAATATTGGCAGTAAGTTGTGAGGATGTGACCACTCTGCCTTTGAATAAAGAGAACAAGAGCTGTGAGAGATTTTAAGATCATTAGACACATTATACGTGGCAAATCCTCCAGATGACTGCATGCTGGGGAATGAACAGGTGGCTTTGATGTGAAACCTTAGTTTTGTTCATTTATTCATGTTTGCTTTGCTTTGTGACAGCCTCTTTCTACATAGCTGAGGTTGGCCCTCGTAATTCCACAGCTTCAGCCCACTGGAATTGGAATTATAGGACGATACCACCATACTCAGATTCTTAAGTATATTTAAGCAAAATGAAACAAAACAAACAAATAAACGAAAAACTCCCCCCAAACCAAACCAAAGCATTCTTGGCTAAATCATGGAGAGATTCTGAGTCTCACTTTCTCTGTGTTTCCTTGCTATTTATTGAGTTAGGAGAAATGGGCCTATCTGGTAAGAAAGGAGCTTCATGCACAACACACACAAGAATGTTCCATCTTGACAGCTTTGAAATCTTTTGACCCTCAGCACTCGACTGAAATGTATATACTCAGTGGGTCTTTGCTGAATGGATGAAGAAACTGAGATAAACATAGTAGGTAGTTTAAAAGTAACATGTGCACTGAATCCTTGGGGGACCCAAGCCACTGTGAAGGGAAAGTCAACAAGCAGACCTAAATGAAAGCAGGTCCTTTTCCATCCTGGCATCCAGAATGATCCATATTCCTTGCCTAGAAACCTCCATCCACCTGCTTACTCCTTCAGTTTCCTTATGCAACAGCTGGCCTCATGGGTAACAGTCCCTGTTACCACCAAGAAGTTGATGTACTTCATTTCTTTCTTTGATTAGGTCACCTTATGTGGGAGCTACCCATGCTCTCTGCAGTACAGAGAAGATAGAAACATTCATTTTCTGGGCAGCTGACGAGAACTGGGCCCTGGTATAGGAAGCTTGTGATAATCTATCAACGACCTTGTGCCCCCATGAGGCAGCGTAAGTGTAGGCGCTGCTGCCAGACGTGTTTCATGGGAGAAAAGGTGCTAGCCACATAGGACCGTGCTACAGAAACTTGTCTAGATGAGGCTGCTCCCAGGGGCGGGGTTTCACCTCAATAACAACTCTGTATACAACTTTGCTCAGATAGCATAGGAGGTAGAAGAAAGTAAAGGAATTTTCTTGATGTGATATGGTCATGCATAGAGGATACAGTTTTGGTCAAATTATATAATTGTCTTTATCAGTTCCTACATGGAAGATAGGGCTTGGTCTTCTCATAGAGTAAGACAATAACATATTTTCCACTAAACTACACAGAGTATGGTAAAATTATCCACGTGAATTATGTATATCAGGGCTTTCTTGGGGAATTATTCAGTGACTTGACAGAGGGAGCGATTCCTGCAAAAAGGAATCGCCAACAAAATAAACGCATTAAAGCCATTCTAGTCATTCTCTTTCCACCTCCTTATATCTACAGTGGTGCCTGGGTGATCTTCTGAAGCACTGTCTAGTCCTAAAGGTTTCTAGAATCTATCAACACTAAAAGGATCAGCTATCAAAAGGGTGCATATGTTTTAGAGGGAAGACACCTGAGGCCTATCGAGTCTGTACTAGTATGATCAAGCAGAAATGTACTTTATTCATTAGATTCCAGAAGATAAATGAAAGCACCCTGTGTTCAATTACTAACTAGACATTTCTCTTTGCCTTATATTACACTTTTAAAATCTTAATGTTATACTTAATTTCTCTAATATTTTGTATGTATAAATTCAGTATAACCCTAAAACCAAATAGTGCATCAATTTTTCAAATCCCCGAGGCAAACGTTGATTCATTTTATTTTGACTTGTTTCTTTGAGACAGGTCTCATTATGGCCACTGGGCAGGTCTAGACCTCATTTTCTATCCACTCTTAACCCAGAACTCTGTATCCTTTTGCCCCAGCATCTTGAGTGCGGGGATTACATGTGTGTGCTCCCATGCTCAACTGAGAAACTATAATAGACACCTATATTTAGATAAATGAAAGAAAGTTATCCTGAGCAAGAATTGAATAGCTCAGGTCAAATTCAGATGAGAAACATTACAAATTAAAGCCATTTTCATAATTACCAAGGTGTGAAAGTGTCCTAGGTGGATCAACTACATATACTCAGGTGCTGGGATTCCCTTTGCTATACTCAGTTATTTAAGGGTTTAGTTCCTCTGGTGGATAACAGATAGGTTTTCAGACACTTGATTAAACACTGAGACCAGGTAGCAGAGTGGAGATTGAGACCTGTAGGCCTCAGCAAAGATTGAAAAAAATGAACCTATGAGAAAAACAGTAGTTGGCAAAGAGGAAGGCAGGATACACTTACCTGAGGCCACTCACATGCAGAGTGTTACAGTGTTTAAAGTGGCTCATGGTTCATTATAATAGGGAATGCATGAAGCTCTATGTAGAACTGCATATGACAGAGCATGTGTGAAAAAAATCAGGCTATGCAAAAGGGTCAGAAAGCTGACATTGTGTGACATGCAACATCCCCATCCTCCACGAAGCCAGGCTATTCCAGCTCTGAGCTCTCTCTCTCCCCTGGCCTACTTCTTCTGCTGTAAGTCTATCTATCTATCTTTCTTTCTTAATAAATGGACTTTACTTCAGCTGCATCAGCCTTTGCTCAGTTCTTTGTTCTGGTGCACAATAACCTAGACTCTCTCTGGGAGAATCTACTTACATAAGCTGGTATCAAAATCATATGCATTTTATTTAGTTGATGAGCTAATGCTAAAAACACTCACAAATGATCCTTCATGAATCACTGGCAAAGCTAAATGGTGCATCTGTTTATTTGGTTAGCACATATGATTTTTATGTAATATCAATGATTCAGAACATTGTGTCAGCTCAGCGGCAAAAGTGGGAGGAGTAGACTTAATCGTATCCTTGACACTGCTATCTACTTCTGCACCCTAAGAAACAATGAGTGCTTTCCTTTAAGAGAGGTAGGGGAAAGCTCTAGTAATATAAAGAGTACACGTGAATAGTGTCAGTGCTCCACCAGACCAAGAAGAAAAAGCAGCAGAGGTGACTGCCAACTGTGGCGTGCAGCCATATTCAGTTCCTAAATTGTCCATCTCTCTTCTTGACCTGAGAGCTCCTGGGTATCTATTCTACAACACAAGTACATATATTTTTCTTCAAGACTATTTTATTAATGCCACCTAAAAAATTACAGCATTTAGTGACATTTTTTACGAAAGGTATTTCCCAGTTAAGATTGAGCTAATTGATGAATTGCACCTTTCAAGTCTTCAAAAATATTTTATCCTCCTTTAAATTTTCATTTTGAAAGTCTTTATTATTATAATTTCTTTTCAGAATACTTTCTAGCCAAGCAAACTACTGAAGAGAAAGCTGCACATGCTGAGCTACAACAAGAACATAAAACTGCACAAGAATATGGAGCAAAATTAACACTTTAGAAGCAGCCATGTGGTCAAAGGAAGTAGAGCAAACTAGAAGTGCATACTGAGCATGTTTGTGGGGTAGCTCTGAGATTTCAATACTGGATAGCTTTGGCAAACAAAATGAAATAGATGTCAAGGCTACATTAAGAAAATATATAAAACCTAAGCAAAAAGGCTTCCAAAATCACAAAGCTCCATTGGCATTCAATGGAGACCATTATAAATTATTAGAATATTTTCATACCGCCTCTTCAGAATATAATCTTAAATACAGTTTCTATACAAGTTTTAATGATATACACAAAGTGCATATGTATTTTATGCTACTTTTGACTTGTTTAAAATCAGTTGTTAGCTGTGATGTCAACAATATGCTTGCACAGAACATGTTTAAATTTAAAACACATAAAATGTGAAAAAGCTGACACATTCATAAAGTGATTCATTATCCAGAATAATATATTCATAAAACAAAAATGAATTTCTTTTGGTATAAGCCTTCTTCCTAATCTAAAGTGATTAGGTACTTGGAATAAGCTTTGCTATGACAGACATGGCCCTCTGAATTAGGGCTTTTTGCCTCAAGCCTACCTTTCACGTCTTCATCTTCAATGGTGGTGTTTGAGCTCTCAGTTGACTCCTGTACAGAGGAAAATACAGTTTTAAGCTTCATACAACAGAGAGCTAGCTCTTATGACAAACTTGGCTGGTGACACATATATATCATGCAAACTTCTTCAGCAGGCTGTGTGCATATGCCGACATGCAAATAGACACATACATCAAGTGACTTTCAACAAAAACAAGATGTCATATGCTGCAAACATTTCAAAGGGAGTACTCTGGTTGCCTAGTCACAGATGCAGGATAAATCCAGGTGGGTTGTAGAAGCAGAAGAAGTATGTAGTTTATTTTAAGATGAATTGCATAAGATGAGTTGACATTACAGTGCCTCATACAGTGTTTAGCAGAATAAATTTGAAATTTAAAATACATGGTTTTATCCCTAATGAATCTCAGTAAGTAGCAAGTTTTCGCATCGGACACTGTGTTGAGTACAGAATTTGCTATTTGTCTATCCTCCACCTGTGTGGAGAACAGGCATTTACTCCATCATTTGATTCAAAAGCTAGGACTATCAAGCTGAGTCAGGCTGAACATAGCTATCAGAAAGTTTCGGGTTTATCTTTAGGACACTGAAATTGTAAGGAATAATTTATTTTCATGGTCAGTTAAACTTATTTTCATTTTTTTCTAACTCAGAAAGTGTTGGTCATTGAAAAAGAAATCTCTTCCCACAATGAAAAGACAAAGGTCTTTGTAAAACTGCCAATGAAGGTGGAGAGTAGCAATCACGCTTGCAAGTTCACTGTAACTGCTGGAGGGGGGATGCTTCTTAAAGGAGCTTCATAAATGTTTTATTACACTTTAGTAATGAAATGTTTTCTAATAAAGATATGTTGTAGTATTTGTAAGTACTCATTTTCCACTTGGAATGATTAAAGGCCAGAGCTGAAAATAACTGGGACCAAACTTCCAGTTAATAGCTGTATGTTCAGGAATGGAAAACAGGGCTTGGAAGGTAGTAAAAAAAATCCCAGTCAGTGTCCATTTATAGCCTCGGTATTTTTAGAAAGCTATCTATTTATATAAATACCATATATAATATTTAAACCAAAGAGATAAACTAGCTAATGTCCAGAGTCTCCACACATACAAAACCAAAGAAAAACACCCATGCATTTCTTTAATGTGATGTAGCATTCAGACTTAATTTCAAAATGAAGGTTAATCCCATGCACTTAAAGAAAATGAATTCATGTAAGCATTAAATAGCATGCAGCAACTCTTACAAATGACAAAGCTAGAATTACGGCAGTGTCCACTCCAGCTGCTATGCCTGGTCTTACATTTGATAGTGCCATTAATGGGATTATTCTCATATGTGCTGGTCCTGACTACCTCAAATCTTTTTGGGACTTAGAACATCTCTAGTGTCATGACACTAATGTACACATCAGATGAAGACACAAAACACTTCGTTTTCAACATGGGTCAACTAAATATTCAACCAGCGATGAAATATATTTCCTGATCCTTCAACGTTAATGATTAGAGTCTGATGCATTTTCCTCCCTTAGGTATGATAACATATAACAAGTAGAATATATTTATAACATATCTCACTTTATCCCTTAGACAAGTATGCAAGTGTTGGTATGAACACAATATACATATAGCTTACAAGAGGTGGAACACATTAGTCTTCATTCAGCATAAT
This sequence comes from Uromys caudimaculatus, assembly GCA_028551405.1. Taxonomy (NCBI): domain Eukaryota; kingdom Metazoa; phylum Chordata; class Mammalia; order Rodentia; family Muridae; genus Uromys; species Uromys caudimaculatus. Next base: position 97,716,734 of record CM052704.1, on the reverse strand, counting down.
ACTTAAATGTAGGTTACTATAATTCATAGAGAATGACAGCAAACATATTTAGCAAAAAGTGGAACTCCCCGATTCTCTTCAAATCCACAGCAAGCAGTAACACCACCAGCGATATTATCAATAACAGGGAATTGAAAAACAAGCAACCAGAAACAACAACAAAACCACTGTGACAACAGAAGACAATGGAAAAGCTCAAAAGCAACATCGTGTTTTAGAAAAACAATACCTACAAACTCGTTATGTTTGCAGTCGATGAGGATGATTGCAAGAAATTCTGAAATTTCATGCTGTATGTGTTTATTGTACAATGCACAAACAAACATGGAGAAATAAAAGAACCACATGGAATAGCTTAAGATACACAGTCATCTCAACACAAAGACGTTGCAAGTGTTTAACCTGACCCTTACTCTTTTTTAGTTTTTTTTTTTTACATTGACTAAGGGATCATTGATCTCTCTCTCTTTCTCTCAGGCTGTCATTCATTTTGATCTGAAGGAAGTCTATGGAAAATTCTAGAAGAATTAGGCCTGAAAGAGCATGTAGTGAAAAGATGGCCAATTTTTTTCTTTCCCACTTGAGATAATGACTGGGATTTCCACCGGGCATTTGCTGAGATGTGGAATCTTATCAGAGCAAATGGGGTTGATTCTCTCTGAATACCTTGTTTCCGTCAGGGTTGTGGATTACAGTAGTTTGGGGCTCCTGAGTGAGAACAAAATAGAGAAAGAAACAGTTTGTTTTGGTAAGTACATTCTTACTAGTCTGTGGGACAGAGAAGAAAGGGCCAACAGACAAGACTAATGACAAGAGCTAAAGCCAGGTAAGGGGCTGTCAACAGCTGACAGGATCTCTGTGGAGGCCTTTCTGGTGAGCCCATGAGATCACACACCTCCCTACCCAGAAGCAGCATGCAAAAGACCTTATTCTTGATAGGTGAATGAGCAGGCTTTGCAGTTTGGAGACTAAAGAGGCAGTCACTGTTTCACCGGCCCTGTCCCAGGCAGAAATTTTCTTCTTCTCTGAATACTCTATTTCTGTCTCAAAGGAACTGACCAAGAGCACCATAGATAGAAATATCCAAGAAGATATCAAATTCTTTGTGAAGATATTTATTTCCCAGCTGTACTGCCTTGGGACTCAACTCTGATGTTATTATAATCAACACATAACTGAATACCCTTGGAGAATCTTGAAACACTGGACCACACTTACAACAACAACAACAACCACCCCACAAAACTGTCCAAAAGAACACACATAAAAGCGCATGAAATACTGAATACTCTACTGAATATTTCTGTCTGTCTCACAGAAACTTGCCAAGAACCTCGTAGATAGGAATATCTGAGAGGACATCAAGTTCTTTGTGAAGATACATTTTATGTAAAATTTATTATATACTATTTATAGGAAATGTTTTTGTCCATGAAGAAACTATTATTTTCACATTCTTTTCTGTTAGAAAATTCTTAAGGAGAAAATAATACTTAAATATTAATTTAAAAGAAGACCTAGTTTTCATACAACAATAGCATGCTTGCTGCATCTGCTAACGGCTACCCTGGCACCTGTGAGTTGCTATAACCACGACCAGTCTTCCCTACCACAGGCATTTCCCCAAGGGAAAGCCTGCACAACACACTTAGAAATATCCAATCATTGGTTTCTTTTCTTTCCTGCTGCAGCTTTAGCTGTGACACTGACTTTACTATTTATAGCCTACTATCTTTTTCGCCTCTTTTATCTTACCTATTTTTAAGAAAACATGTTTTTTCCCTAGGGATTGAACACCAAGGTCTCTTCTAGGTTATGAAAACATTCTCCTATAGAGCTATGCTCTTAGTCCTGATAACCCTCTATCTCTATATGCCTTTTTCTTCAAAAGTTCTTAAATTGAGCCTACTGGTCAACACAATTAAAGTAATGTCTAACATTTTTAACTCAATGGCAATAACAGTCTGGGGACAGTAATGAATAAAAGTAATTTCTAGGAATCATAAGTCAAATTATAAAACCCATATACTAAATGCCAGTATTCAGATTTTGAATTTTAACACAACACTATTCCAATGTGTTGAAGGAACTAAGTCGTTACTTCTGTACATTTAGTTAAATGGACAAAACTGTCTGTCTTTGATAGCTTAACCTTCTGTAGTACACACTCTCATTCTGTGGAAGAAAGTGAAACAGTGACAACTTAATTTGAAACACAACAGACAAAAAGCTTTGACTTAGGCAGTGCCTCTTTATCTCAGAAAGTGAAGTCTTGCAAAGCCAAGTTGTCTTTCAATGAGAGAGAAATGGGAACTCTGAATAAGGTCTACTTTTCATGTCATCTTGCAAGAATCCTATTAGCTCTTCTTGATGTCAACACATACTTTGCAGAAAGAGAAACCATTGTTTGTACGATCAGTAGCAATCAACACCAGAAAGAGCTAAGAGTAACCGAAGCACATTCTACTGCGTTTCCAAGCCAACATGCAAGAATTCCAACTGCAGAGAAAAGCATGATGTTCCACAATGAATTGGGAAGTCTCATGTTAGAAACACACTGCTTGACAACTATCTCAAGAAAAGAAAACAAAAGCAATAACAAAACAATATAGTTTTTCTTTTATCTTTGAAAGCAAAACAAACAAAACCAGCAATAAATGAAATATTGATACATAGATATTGATTTAGTGAAAGAGAGAAACAACAGCAAACAGTGCAGAACTTAAGAAAGCTACAAGAGTCCAGGTATACCAGCGCCGGGGTAGGAATATTTTCTTTGGGGCTGGTTACCACGTTGGCTTTGTTGTTTATCTGTGGATATGCAGAAAATAGAAACAGAGATGCCTTAGTCTTCTTGGTAGCCAATGTCTACAAGTAGTGTGTTTACACGGAAATACAGATATGAGAATAAAAAGCCCCTGGGGATGGATGAGAAAGACTATAATGACTGACACAAATGATGAGCATGTCGCTATCTGGGATGGAAGAATGCGATCACCCGTGGCTGCTTTGGGTGTTCTGCAGTCTCTGAGTGGCTTCATTGAGTTCAAACCAGGCTACAAAGTATGATGGGGCTGTAGCCAGTTTCATACTCTTCAAAGCAGATTCTGTTTCCAGGCTGCCAATTATTCACTGCATATACCTTTATTATTTTTTTCTTCTCATTTTATTCTTGAACCTGAAGTCACACATAGATCATTTTTTCCTGGGGAGCTATCATTACTTTGATTACTACACATCCAATTAAAATCCTGCCTCTTCTGATAAAATTCAAACATTAAAGTGTTTTACTGAAAATGATAAGTTTGGGTCTCCTTTAGGAATCTGTCTTCAGTTGATAAGTGGGAGAAATCAGACTCTGTTCTGTAGCCTCCATGTGAAAGGACTATTTTGTTCAGAGTTGCTTGGGAGACAGCTCAGTAGCTTGTGATTGTTCTGTTATTCTTGCCAAGTACATCCGGTGGGACCAAGCCCTTACATTAACACAAGTGAGTTTATCCTTAATAGGGGATGTGATTACTACCATGGGAGCCATATTTTCAAAGATGCGCATAGGGCCAATAAATATGGCAATGGCCCATAGAAGAAGGCTTTTTTTTGACACATGAGAACTTGGAACTTTATTGAGTTTGGGACTACAGAATAAAATACTGTAATGTAATAAAATACTGAAATGTAATAATTGACATCATTTTAAACTAATGCATAACATATTACATTATATTGCTATTAAACAGAAACTTAAATTCACATCCATTTTTGCATATCAAATCATGTAGTCATTTGTTTATTATTTTCTAAAGGATAAACCCCATAGTTTTAATATGAATGTAAATATACCTATGGACTTAAAGAGGAACAGGGACTGCATATCAAATGGTTATTTACAAGTGATTACACAATTCATTATTACTGGGCTTCCTGGGTCATTTAATCTTATACCTACAGGCTGTTTTGGAGCTATCATTGAGTAGAAGGCAAAAGGAAACAAACTTAACTGAGGTATATAATATTTTGCTCTTCTTTTCATTCCCCTTTGTGTGGTGTTGGTATGACCATTATTTAATTAGCTGATAGCATTGTTATACAATGCTATACAGTTAGCTGATAGCATTGTTATACAATGCTCTGTGACGTCCAGAGAGAGAAAATGTTGAACATTTTCTTTATCTAGATTACTTATTGAAGATTAAACCACAAACCTGCATTTTGAAAATAGGTTTGGAATTTTTGCTTTAAGTCAATTGAACATAAAATGTTTGCTACAGCCAAAAACAGACAGAGGAAAAGGTTTAAGGTTGTCTGTTAGAGAGGGGCCAGAATGTGCTTATGTTATTACAGGCTACATTAGACAAGGAAAAGAATGCCCAAAGGTAACATCCTATTGGGAAAGAGTGCTTGATGAAGCATAGCAACTTCCTGTCAGTCATCAGGACCTTGTGACTAAATGCATTTAGTACTCATCAAGTGAAAGAGAAATACTCTGGAATATTCTTCCTGTTTAGAGAGGAGAAAGGCCTTCCCCGAGGATGCAGTTGCTAAGAACGGCCTTATTTTAGTGAAAATGTGACTCATTTGAATCTAAATACACACAAACTTATCAGCCAAAGTGTACAACTACCCAAACTCTCATCCACATTCATACATGAATGACACACACAGCATCATGTTTTGGAGTTATTTATGACATTATTCTCAAACAATAGGGAAACGTCTAAGTAAAAGCCAGAAGTACTGGTTTTTAAAGAGTCAGTTTTCAAGTACCATGTTCAACCATAGTTGTCTTTTAAAATGTACATGTGAATTTATGTACTTTATATTATGGAAACAATGTATTTTTCTTGCTTGACACCTGAATGCAGTCAACAGTGCAATATTACTCTCAGAAGGCATGAATAAAGAATTGTATTTATTCAGTTAATGTTAATACATACTTCTTTTAAAGAAGCTTAGCTAGAATGGGCTCAAGCTGAAAGCACTTTCACATTATTTGTAAACCCAAAGCAACTGTAGTAAGTTGTGTCTGAATTAATTTAGCAATTATGATGATCGATAAAAAAAAAAAAAAAAACCAACCCTACGGCATTTTTTTTTCCGGTACGAGCAAGCATTCATTATGTCCTGGCTTCCTTACTTTCAAATAGAAAACCCGGCTTTGCTCTCACAGATGGTCAAATGCATTACCAGCATGTGTATAACTCCATCAAAACCAAGTAATGTGAAAGTGGAGTAGCGTGTTATGAGTGCAGATTAGCGCTGACCTACGATGCTCTTTTTCTACTCCCACTAACTTGGGTAAATGATACTGTTTCACTCCTAAGTGTGCATTTTCCCCAGTAAGAGAAATCTGACAGACACAGGTTCTCACCATCATCTGAACACTCGAACTGGACTTCCTTTTCTGAATTGACCAGTCAAAGAGAAAGGAAGAGGGAAAAAAACAAAAAACAAAACAAAACCAAAAAAAAAAAAACGAAAAACAAAAAACATGACCTGTTGAATTTTAAAGTATCAAAGCATGGAATACATAATCATTTTCTTGTTGAAGAGGTGTTTATAGGTCAGCTGGAGGGAAGCAGTGCTTTTGTACCAGGCTACCAGTGAGAATAACTGTCCATTACAGAAAACCCAGAAGGAGACATTTGGAAATGTAAAAATCCTCACATTTTCACCAATGTTATACCAGGGAAAAGGCAGACATCCACTGTCATTATTGAAATCTAACAAGGGAAATCAGTGGAAGGAAGATACATTTAGCTTGAGGAAAGGGAAATGGCGGTCTAGTAAGCTCAGTGACCCCATAGGTGGGAATTTCTAAGTCACACACAGACAGGTAGTGAGGTAAGGACTGAATCCTCAGGAATTTAGGACCAACAAATGATTTTCTATGTTACAGTTCTCAATAAGAACTGACCACCTGAATGGGTCAAGTTCAAAGGTTAGAATATTAATTAATTCCCAAGAGTGTTGACCTGTTGAGGAATGTACATATCTGCCATTGGAAGAGAAAGAAAATGATTAACAAGACATTTACGTGATTTCTAGAAAATAATAAACATTATTATGCAACTATGAGGTTACAGTATTAAAAATAAGATCACTGTAAATAAGATATTATCAGTGGGAGTAAGTTGTATTATATTAGCTCGATATCCAAGAAAGTAAAGATATTTTTGTTGTTGTCTTGCTTGGAAGATTTTCCTAGTGTCTATTCAGGATAGCGCCATGAGCACATCTTTAATCCTTAGGATCCAAACTCATGGAATTGATGGGTTTTAGAGGAACTGCCCAAGCATGAAGACTTAGTCATTGAAGCTATGATTTTTCAGATAAACTTTTCCCAGATTTTTGTGGGTTTCAAGTACACATTATAATCACTTGAAAAAGCATTTGGGTTTTGCAGGTTCTTAGGTCAGCAGAGTGGTTTGCGACTGTGGAGAAGCAGAGATAACTGAGACATTCACTTTATATAATAACTATAACTAAAATATTGGTTTTCATGGTTAATACATAATCAAGTGAAAAGGATTGAACGTTTGTTAGCATACATGATAACATGTTTGTGTATTAAACTATCTCATGCTTCAGCCTGCACCGTCTTTCAAGGACTGTAAAATACATAAACTACACAGATTTGGGATTTGCAGGTAATGTTTAAATTATGCAGCATCTGAAAGTCAGAGAGAGTTTAAGAGAGCTGTCTAACTTACCTTTACCCCATCCGGCTTCTTCAACAAACTCTTGGCTGCTGCAAAATGAGAGTAAAATCACTTTAGAGAGTTATCTACAACCCCACAGTGAGATGACAAATCATGAAATCATCTCCTGCACCTTTGCTGAGTTATGGGCAACACACACCAAACCATCAAGGTCACACTGATGAGCTTATGGGACGCTGAAATACAGTATCGCTTTTCTTGTTTTGCCACAGCAAATTTAGAACTAAATTCTTACAGAGTTCATGGCATGAGTTGAACACTTTGGCAGCTGTGCATTGAACTTTATGTCACTGTTGGTTCTGAAAAGGATACTGGAACTTTCGCTGGACTATCCTTCATAATCCAGAAAGTTGGTTTCAGTCTTGAGACACCAGCTGACAGACCGATTACATGTTCATTCATACCACGTCTAGTGACCATGTTAGTTCTGCCCTTGAAGCTCCTCTTTCCAGAGGTTGAAATTTCATTCACAAAAATTTGCTCTGGCTAGCTAGTGTTTTCTCTGTGTTATTAAAAATCAGGTAACTTCAGTTGGACTGAAGACACAAATATCTATATAAAATCAGATGGTACCTTATTGACCAAGAGCAAATTTTTTAAATGCTCAGCATATGGTAATTAAAAAAATGCATTCCATGTTCTTTTAGACTTCGAAATCAGAATACAAAGGCTTCCTAAACAAAGGTCTTTGAATTGAAAAGTTAAAAGCCATAATATCTGGAACCAGATCTAAGATGAAATGAAATCTTAAAGGTGTTGGTTCTCATCGGAAATGTCCTTTTTGTAGTGTGTTTAAGCAATTGCATGTATCGTTCCCAAATTTCTTCAGTCTATTAAAATTAGAAAGCATCCTTTTAAATATGAGTGCATATACAGTGAACAGCCAGCATAACTATAATGACCAGAACACTGGTGTAGAACACTCACAGTACAGAGGACAACTATGTACCTCCATTGAATAATGATATACACAGTCATTTAAGCACACGGAGCATGACATTGGAAATGAAACACCTAGCTGTAACAAAACCACATGGACATTTATCGGTATTTCTTTGGTTTGGGGTGTTATTTTGGTTTTCAATTTGGCAACATTTTAAGTTCACCTAAAAGACACAAATAATCATTTTACCTCGCTTTTAGCAGCAAAGCTATTAAAGTTTACCAGTGGAGACTGCTATTCAATAGTTGCCTTGTTTCTGGTACTGTCTGCCTGTAGTTAAAAGGGGACACTTGGGAAACTCTTGTGGCAGTTAACAGGTGAGAGGGCGAACAGGAGAATCTGGATTGCAATAGCAAGCAAAGAGAAGACAATAGTCTGGGGGAAGCAGCAATCTGGCCTGGGAGATGCAGAGCCATCCTAGTGTGATACCACCTTACCTCACAAGAAACACATTCCACATTCAGGGAGAAAAGAAGAAATAAAAACAGCTTTATAACCACATACTTAGGGATGCTTACTTTAAAGTGTATATCTGGCAATGAATAGAATGAAATACTCAAAACGAGAATGGAACTACAGGATGGAAGTACAAGATCTGGCTGAGATGCATGGTGTTCAGTTGACATAGAAGTGATGGGTTGAAGGTTCGTTTTTCATGCAAAAACATTCAGAGGCAACACAAAATCCACGTATTAGTCAGGGTTTATAGTTTACAGAATGGTGCAAAGGAACACGAGGTAAATTAAAGCATCTATAAGTGGGTATAAACTTTATTAATAATGACTCTTTTTACACTTAAGGGTACATTTAAAATTTCAACAAAATATATGATTTTAATTCAGAGGAAGTTCTTCATTAACAACATGTACTATATAAATCCCTCTATTTCTAGTGATTTGCTGAATCCTGGATCAGGGTAAAATATCTATTTAGTTTAAGGTCATATATATTGGTTAATGCTTAGTGACCTGGCATTGAGCTCACCCGCCTAAACATCAATCACACTTACTAGGTCTTTACAAAACAGCTTGACAAAGACAGCAGTGCAGTTTTTAGACTAAACACGTCGGATAGAACACAGAATTACAGAGCAATGCGGCCCCTGGATGTGTAGCACTGGTCACTGTGCGAGAATAGTGTGCCTGGTGCTCACCAGCCCATCATTTCACCATGTTTCTAAGTGGGAAGGAGGACTGTCCTGTAAACACAGGTCTAAACAGTAACTAGGAACTGACTGAAGAATGCCTGGTGCTCATATAATGGTGGCCATCTGATTATCACTTTAACATTCTGACTGGGCAAAACAAAGACAGAACAAGTCAGTGAATGCTGCACAACCCCACTCAAACAAAAGTAATGTCATTTTTGACAAGTATTCTAAGAATAAACATCTAAACTATAAGTCTTTCTTTCCTTCCTTCCTTCCTTCCTTCCTTCCTTCCTTCCTTCCTTCCTTCCTTCCTTCCTTCCTTCCTCCTTTCTTTTTCTCTCTTTTTCTCTTTCTTTTTTAAAACAGGGTCTCACTATGTACCTTGAATGGCCTAAAATTCTCTATGTAGAGCAGGCTGGCCTTGAACTCACAGAGTTCAACCTTCCTCTGCCTCCCAAATGCTGGAATTAAAGACATGCACCGCCTGAAGACCTTCCCCTACAGTATAAATTTATCAAATGTAACTTAGCTGCTGCTTCAGCCCACTCCATATATGTCTGGTTAGCAATTGTCAACATTTGACTTTTGAATGCCTAGTGCTTTTTACATAATCTATCAAAGAGGACTCCAAGATGTAAAACTACTTTCCTGGAAGTAATACACACTTTACATCCATTGTGAAGAGTCACTTTTAGAGAACAGAAACGTCTTGTCTGAATTTAGCTTATATGTAAGTTTTTTCTTTTTTCTTGTTCTTCTAATCCCCCCTCCCATGCAATCATTTTGAGGAATACTATTATTGGGTGACATCCCCATGCACCCATTTGGCCAGTTCTCTGTAATTTCCCATTAGACAGCTTTAGTCCTTGTAATTAATCTAAATGAATGTGAAGTCACTACCTTAGTTGAAAAGAAATTAGGCCTATAAGAATAGTGTACCAGCCGGGCAGTGGTGGCGCACGCCTTTAATCCCAGCACTTGGGAGGCAGAGGCAGATGGATTTCTGAGTTTGAGACCAGCCTGGTCTACAGAGTGAGCTCCAGGACAGCCAGGGCTACACAGAGAAACTCTGACTCAAAACAAACAAACAAACAAACAAACAAGAATAGTGTTCCATGAAATGACTCATTTTAAAGTCTTTCTTATTGCAGTTCCCTATAGTAATCAGACGAAAAAGCATCCTCATGGTTATTTATGAAATATCAATAAAAATGAGACATACATTTCATACTTGTGTGACCACAGCATTTGAGACCTAGATGTCCAGTATGAGTGGAGTCCTACAGACAGCTACAGGAATCTCCCCTTCCCCATTGTGTGTGTGTGTGTGTGTGTGTGTGTGTGTGTGTGTGTGTGTTGCAGTTATTAGATTTTCTCAATTCTCTTAAGGACACACACACATAGAGATTAAAGAAGGTCAGAGGTCAGAGGACAAGGAGCAGAGTTCAAACATGTGTACCTGAAAAATTTCTCGTAGCCAGCATAGTTGTCAAGATGGCGCCCTATCAAAGAAATAAGAGAAATTGATTATAGTTGGCCCTAACTAATCTCTGACCTAAAAATGTAGCAAGAGCTCACAAATCTCTGGGTTTTTTTTTAGTTTTTTAAGATAGGGACATCAAATTGTCTGCTTTTTTGATTTGTTTTGTTTATTTGTTTCCTGAAAGTCCTACCCTGCGGCTCTCAGGATGTTTGGTCAGCTCTAACTTTCTGAACCATGTTTAGATCATCAAACTGAACAGCTGCTTCCTCTTAAAGAGAAACTGCAGACACACTGCCCCATTGAGCCAACTTGCATTCTGGACTTGATTATGGAGCATGCTCTGTTTCCCTCTGATCCATGGGGACTGACTATTGAGATCTATAGTGTTAAAAGCTTTGCTAAGACTTCCATTTTCAGTAGTTTTCACCTCGCCATATCACCCCTCCCACACCTCCCACCCCAAAGTCAAATTTCTTACCTTCAATTTCCGTCTAGCATTAAATTTCTTCAAGCAGTCTACAGTCTCCTGCCTGTGCATCATGGAGGCAACAGTAGAGCGTTGCTAAAGGAAGAGGAGAAAGAGTGACTTGATATTTAAAACATACCAAGGACAATAAAGAGTCTCAGTTTCATCCAGTCTTTACTAATGGCGCCTGCACGCGTATAGTCAGCTTGCACATACTCAATTGCCAAACTCTCCTACAACAAAGTGTGATTTTATAAAGACTATTAGTAACTAAGCTCAAACACTGAGGAATAGAAGGTACAGAAATGAAGATCCTTAGCCTCTCAGATCACCACGTTAGTAAACATTTCATCACATTCTACTAGAATATCTTCTGCTACTTAGCAGTATATTCTAACCCTAGAAATTTACAGAAGCTTTCGGATTCCCTTACAATTTCCTTGGCTTTTCCTTAGGGATTCTACAAGACAGTCAAACTATTACAGCCATCCTGTACCTCCTAAAACTACCTCTACCTTCAAAACTTCACATGGTTGTAAGGCTGCTTAATGATAAAGAATTAGACTTTGTAAAATTTTTCCTTCTGGGATGCAGTGAGTATTCATGTCATTTTCTTAGTCCCTGTTCATGAGTCTTATCCATAATTGGCATGGGAACTACTCATTCCTCTTCTGCAGACAATACTTAGCAATTTGTGTAGTTTAGAGTTTGCTACTAGCAGTGGTGGTTTTCACTATTATAAACTCATTTCTTAAATACCTTGAGTCAAAAATGCATTAATGTTTATCTTTTTCTGTAAGATTATTTTAAACCTATGAAAAATGACTAGGAGTTTATTCTTCAGTTTGGCTACCGGGTGTATGGGAAAGTGACTTACACAGATCCATGGGTGTTTCAGGGCCTCAGAGGCTGTGATGCGTTTGGCAGGGTTGATGGTCAACATTTTGTTGATGAGGTCTTTGGCTTCAGGTGTTACTGTATCCCATTCTGGTGATGGAAACTTCAAAGATAGAAATTAGTAAAGGGTTTTTAAAATAGAGATACTAAGCCAGACATGTTCATACATGCCTCTAATCTCAACATTAGAGAGATCAGGACTTTTATGCAAGTCTCAGATATATAGTAAGAAAAGGGGAACCTGCTATACATGAGCTCCTGTCTTAAAACACACACACACACACACACACACACACACACACACACACACACACACACACAGAGAGAGAGAGAGAGAGAGAGAGAGAGAGAGAGAGAGAGAGAGAAAGGCAAATATAGTCCTCATTTCTATAAGCAGTATATTGCTTCATAAAATTTCCCATTATATAAGTTAAATTATATAAAAAATAGATTAATTCATACCACCGTCTACTGCAACAAAGAAATAACTAACAAGATAAAGTTGGTCACATTTGTTTTCAATTTGATCCACTGGCTTTGATGTGAACATGTCTGAAATATTAATGAATTTCTAAAACACTTAACTAGAAATAATGCTTGCAAGATAGCCATGATTTTGCAAGTGGGTGCCCCATGAGCTGACTGGAGAAAGAAATCATCTTGAATTGTCATCATCTCTCATTCTACCCAACAAGAAAGCATTTCTCCATCATATTGTGATTTGAAGAAGGGTAGACAGCACATCACAACTGGCTGGACCAAGGATCAGATCCAGAGCACTCCCCAAAGCCACATTTGCATTCAGAAAAGACTGTGGTCACTGTTTGGTGGTCTGTTGCTAATCAGATCCACCACAGCTTCCTGAATCCCAGGAAACCATTACAACTGAGAAGTGTGCTCAGAAAATCGACCAGATATAACAAAAACTGCAGTGCCTACAGCTGCCCAGTTCTTTATGACAACATCCCAGCATATGGCACAATACTTCAAACATTGAATGAATTGGGTTATGAAGTGTTCATTCATCGGTGACAGCCTCTTGCCCTCTCCCCAACTTGCTAAACATCTCTAATCATTTAGATAACACTTCTACAACTAACAGGATGCAGAAAATGCTTTCTAAAAATTCATGCATTTTTATGCAACAGAAATAAACATTTTTCACAGCCAAAAACATCTTGATTATGATGGTTTCTATTTTGATTAATAAAGATGTATTTGAGTCTAGCTATAATGACTTGAAATTTGTGGTCTGACACTGTAAACCTTTTGCCTCAACCCAATGCTTAGCCTAACTACTTTTGATAATTAACCTTCTTCTCATATGATAAGTATATTTTGTACTAGATATAATTTTCTTCACAGGCTAAGACAAATTTGCCTCACACTAGTTGATAAATGACAGATTATCGAATTATTAAACAAATAGCAACAACAACCCTTGCTCTTGGCAGTAAACCAACCAACTCTCATCCAAAGCCTTCTGGATACTTCTTACATACATCATAAGCTCCAGCCTTGATCTGCTGATAGAGTCTGTGCTGGTCTTCATCCCAGAAGGGTGGGTATCCCACCAGCAAGATGTAGAGGATGACACCTGAGGGGATCATAACAGACAATGAGTCAGCTATGCCCGACCAAGACGGTATAAAGACAATGGGGATGACTCCAGAGAGACACACTGTGTCCTGTTCTAAAGCCTCCCTCTCTGGAGGGTGACAGTTCTTCCTTTCTCCCATGTGTTCCACACTGACACCTCGTTAGTCCACCCTGTGAAACAAAATATTGTAAAGAGGCAGGCAGGGCAGCACCTAAAGATGAAATGCTCCTTCATTTTGGAGATCAATTTTGCTTTCCATTTTTCTATATAAGATTCAACAAAGGCTGATGCTTAACTTTGTGTTGTCTACTTCCTTATCTACAGACAATGAGGACCTCTGTTGACTGTAATGTCCTGGTTACAAATTCATGTTCTAAATAAACCAGTGTCTCTTGGGATGCTGATAACATATAAAAAGACAGAATCATTTTCTCTTCAATAATGCACTTTCAAAATTAAAAGCTTTTCTATCAAATAGACCTCACCAAAGAGCCATAAATTATAGGAAAGTAAGAGGGAAGAGGAGGGAGAAACTGCATGTGATATCCAAGGTCATAAGCACACAGTTGTAATGCAATTTGAGATTTATTACAAAACTACGTAACTAAAGGCATGGTTAGTATCCAGAGGGACTGGTTCCAGGATCTCTTCACAGATATCAACATCTGTGCTTACTCAGGTCCCAGTGATCGAACTGTGGAAGTCATTAAGCAATACAATTGCCTGTATTTGAAATAATGTACAGATTACGTAACCTAAAAAAAGCCATACGATGCTGTAAAGGAGTTGCTGCGTCTTATTGTTTAAAGACAAGGGAAAAGTCTGTGTACATTCAGTGATGCAATTGTGGTCCCCCCCCCCCCAAATATCTGATTAATGATGGTTGAGTCTGTACATTTGGAAGTTGCCCCACTCAAGGGTAATTGCACTTATGAGTTAGTCAACATGCAATTCAATATTTAAATGAAAACTATACTCATAGACTGTGAATTTTACATGATATTTCCTTACATGTATATATTCTAAAAAAAATTATGGCCTCGTTTGCCTTTAAATTCCTCTAGTTACTTTTCACACACTACTAACCTGCCAAGGTCTTTGTTTCTTTTGTAGCAGATTTTCCTAGAGGAAGGCCTGAGGTTCCTGTGGTCTCACCTGTAAGCCTCACCCTTGTTGCTTCCTTAAGCCTGGGAAGGCCAAGGGAGAAGAGTAAGGCAGGTGGAGCTCTGCCCAGATGCCTTGGGACTGAGTGGGGGTTCCTTGGCTCTTGGAGTTCCTGGTGGGGGAGACCTAATGCAGCTCTTGTCAATTAGTCTGGAATTATTTATACAAAAGTCACCATTGAATTAAAATGGCTTTGAAGAAAATAGTCTAATCTCCTCCCTCTTTCATTGTCTACTTCTGGAATACAGTTTAAAATAGAGTCTTAGAATCTAGCCTGTAGCTAGAGAATCTCTGTCCGAGTGCTTCCCTAGCATACCTGAATCCCTGGCTGGGTCTGATCATTATAACTGACAAGCAAGCAGACAAAACCATAAAGGCAAAACTAACCCAACAGTGACCTATAATGTCATGTGGTGGGCTGATAACTTTTATCTTGAATGTTCCCATGTGCCCACACATTAGTGGTTTGTGCCCTGAGGAGCTGTTCTTAAGAGGTAAGGCCTACAGCTATCTTCAAGTGACTGGGATATGTTGGACTCAGTTGCTTCTTCTTCTTCTACTTTTGCTCCCTGATCATTAGGTAAGTGGTTTTGTTCTGCCATGTGCTCTAGCCATGAGTTCTCCATATGGTCACCACAGGCCAAAATGCTTCAGAGGCCAATATATTGTGGACAACAACTTGTACAACTTCAAGCCACAATCAACCTGTCATTATCTGCGACAATTTGTCATAGTAATTGGAAGGTGATTAACATGGAATAAAATATTTAAAATAATAGTCATCTTAAGAAAAACTGTCATGGCTTATATACCAAAGCTGAAAATGTATTTTACAAATTGTACTGTTGTAGACTTGATGTGCATTAATTTAATTTTCATATTATTTTTATTATCTGATGGAACAGATGATTCAACAGTCATGATGGCCATGGTGATGACCAATAACCAAACTTACTTTTCCAGGGTGAGTTGTAAAGAAACTCATTTTAAATACTTTTAGTTCTTACCTATGGTGCAAGGAGTGAAAAAAACATTTGTTTTGTAATCGCAACATTGTCTGGTGAATCTAGATTTCCTAATAAACATGGAATTAGGTTGTTATAAAATGATTAAACAGCCTTGCAGCTGAGGCATTTCCTACTTTGATTCAGGATTTTCTTTCCCGAGGCTTTTGTAAGCAGTTGACATCTAACGTTACTTCTCTGGGAAGTGGAAGCTCACGGAGGCCTTTTGTCCAAGGGAGAGCTAACAATGCATATACACGGCACAGCAATTTCCTCAATACTGGAATACTTCACACTGCAGGGATTCTTGCTAAGGTCCAGGAAGTTCCATATCAAAACTCTCCATCCTGAAAGGCAGCTCTTTAAGACACAGGAAGAAAGCAACTCACAAATCTTATCTGAGGAAGTCCCTAAAACTTAACAGATCCTCAAGGTCCTTCTTTGACCAAGATTATATACACAGTAAGTACTAGTGTGGAGAGGAGACTCTCCCACTGCTCAAGCTGCCTTCACACTGCCAAGAGTTCCAGGATTGCAGCTTTTGTGAGTTGCCATCCACAACTTTGGTAATTTGGTCACTCAGATGCTTTTTGATTTGTCCATGATCATATAAGTAACACCAGTAAACTCACTGGCTCATCAATTTGGCCTGTAGTGTAATCATCCTTGATCTGTCACTGGTGCCAAATTTGAGGTTAGCAGAAAATTGTTCAGAGACTTCCCTGGGAAAAGTCACACACCATCTCATGATTTAGTCATTTGATAAATGACAAAGCAGTTTCTACAGAAAATATACTTTGGGTAGCATACATATTAGAAATAAAAAAAATTCTTTAGACTCGAAGACTTAGAAGACAAAAGAAAGTAATATTGGGTAATGAGGTAGAACTGTCAATGTGTCTTTGAAGTATATTATAAGCTTCTTTGGATTTTCTCACTAGAGTCCCAGGGCTTCTGAATTATGTTTCCTTCTGTTCTCTGAAAATAAAGAGTGGCTAGAGGACTTGTAGCAAAGTGATAATGTTGCATCAAAGCTTCTTTATAAGTAATATTCTTTACATGTGTTTTAAATCATTACTTCATTTAATCCTATATAGTGGTAGATATGCTACTAATAGCATTTTATAGATTATAAACAAGGAGACTGAGTGGTTAAGTTACTAGCAGGCTTGTTGATGGTACCACTTTTTTTTTTTTTTTTGGTTTTTTTCGAGACAGGGTTTCTCTGTGTAGCCCTGGCTGTCCTCGAACTCACTCTGTAGACCAGGCTGGCCTCGAACTCAGAAATCCACCTGCTTCTGCCTCCCAAGTGCTGGGATTAAAGGCGTGAGCCAGCACTGCCCGGTGATGGGACCACTTTCAAAGTTCTCTGCAGCTACTTTTCTTCCATGGTAGGTCTTTTCACCTGAATTACCTAATCAAGATAATCCTCCACAGGGGTGTCCGAGGGCTAACCTAACCTAGATGATCCCTCACAGGGGTGTCCGAGGGCTAACCTAACCTTGATGATCCCTCACAGAGGGGTCCAACAGTAAACCTAACCTAGATGAACTCTCACTGCTCATGGGAATATCAAAGGCACGACCAGAGGTTTGTCTCCTTGGTGATTCTAGATCTTGCCAAGTTGACAATTAGCATTAACCACCACAATGAGCATTTCAGGGTGCTGATGTGACTGCCACATACTGGGTGTCTCTTATGACCTAACTGGACTTTGCTAATCACTGCCTGAATGTTTTACAAATTGATATTCTAATCCTATCTCACCTTTTTAAAACAGGAGAATGTTTTCCATTACCTACTTTAAGATACAGCCCACATATGAAAGGCCAAGTAATGGCCTATTTCTTTTGACTTTTATAAACCTGTTTTTGAAATCACTCATTTACTTTTATGAGTCTCCCAAATTTCAGAATGACTCAAATTTTACCATCATAACAAAATGGATTTTGTGTGTGTGTGTGTGTGTGTGTGTGTGTGTGTGTGTGTGTGTGCATGTGTGCTATTTTTCTTAGTAACCTTGTAACAGTTCCACCTCTGGCAGGTGGAAAGGAGCTTCCCGTTGGCTCCTGTGAACAAAATCCCAGTGTTCTTTAACTTATTTTTTTCCTTCTGGAATGACAAGATGCTTCTATACTCTCCATGACAGAGATATCACTGAGTACTGAATCAGCTAGCACTACAAATGACAGGAGGGACACCCAGTATAGCAAGACCAAGGGTGACCACATACGCATGCTCTCTGGAGACACATACATTGACAATGGGGAGAGAGAGATACAGTGATGAAACTTATGTGTCAAAACAGATTTAAGAGACTAAAGATAACAAATTAATAACAAACTGTGAAACAAGAAAGCAGCCAGGGGAAATGTGAAGAGAACTCATTGTACTAGCCATTGCTATGCCATTTTAGTAAGCAGTATTATTGTCCTGCTTACACATGGAGTCCTTTACCTGGACAGATATACTGGTGTGACATTTTGATTTTGAATAAAACAGTCACAGGACAGGGGAATACGTGGGGGTAAGATGAAGTAACCTTAGCCATCTATTCATTATGGTCCTCTCTCCTTTTGTGTATTTCAGCATTCCTAAAATCAACAGCATGAAAAGTGTTTTTTGACACAATCAGTTACATATAACATTGTTAAAGATGCTGCCTCATTTTCTTTGGTTTATGTATTAATTTGTTCTTGGAAGATATGAGAGATGTTTGATTAATCAGAGTTTTGAGAAGCACTGATTACTGATTAGGAAGAAAGCATACCTTAACAAGAACATTCCAAACTTATTTTAATGAAAGCTAATATTAGAAGAAATGATTAAGCCTATAATCACACAAATGATCAAACATTCTAAGGACTACTCTCATGGAAGAAGAAATGACGGAAAGCTGAGAAACTGCGGCAAAGTTAAAGGAGAACTCATATAAGACACTTAGTTCACCTTGCTAAGTGGAGCATACTAAACTATGCGCCTACAAGGGGATCTGGAAATGCACAATTAACCAGAGAGATAAACATGGCTCACCCATATCTTCTTCTGCTCTTAGGATGGAAAGTGATAAACAGCAATTATGGACTAAACATAACTAGAAAAATCAAAGCTAGCAGGATAAAAGTAATTTCTCAGAGCATAAAACTATTTATGCCATGGAATAGTGTTGCCAAAGATAAATAATAAATGTTGATATTGCCCCAGATAGAAGGTCTGGGTATCTGGGCAAGATTACTAAGGAGCATGCACAGTGAACTGAACGTCTGAGTTGTCTCAAAAAAATGTGTGTGTTGAAAGCCTAAACCCCCCGTGATGCTCTGTGGGCGTGGGAGGAAGCTAATTCACAAGGGCGGAGCTTTGTTCACTAGCACTGCTGTCTTAGTCTCCCATCCTCCAAAACGATGGGCCATCCATCTGTGCCGTTCACATGCTGCTCTGTGCTGCTTTGTTACAGCAGCCTGGATGACACATGTCTGCAAGCTTTACTGTATTGTGTATGAATTCTAAAATCTGCTGTGTTAAAGGAGACTCTGGCTGGCTTGGGCACTGGTTATATGTGTTATATGGTGAGCCTGGAAAAAAAAAAAAAAAGCAAAATCCTGAGTCTTACCTGACAGACTTTTTCTATGGCTGTTGTCTTTTTTAAAGGAAAGCATTATATTTAAACTCAGAACATTACATAGTATATGAAATGGATGCGTGGTTTTTTTCAAGGGTACAATTCAGTAATGTCAAGTAGATTCACAGTGTTAAAATCAGCTCTCCCAAAGGCTGTGCCTCTCAACACTGAAACCTTTCCTCTTTCTGGCATTGTGGATTAAACTACTTCAGATACCTGAACACATTCATGCAAGGTTTGTGTTTTTATGCTGTTCTTCTATTTCACGAACGTAAAGCCTTTGATGTTCATCCATCTGGTAGTGCATGTGAGAACATTTCCTGTCTTTTTAAGGCAATATAATATACTATTATATATGGCATAGTGCTTAATTGATAAACTTGTCAGTAGGTATGTTTACCCTCTTATGAATAATGTTGTTATGAACACAGGCAGACACAATTTCTTCAAGACTCTGCTTTGAAGTCTTTTAAATCTACACCCAGTAGTTGGGTTGCTGGATCATATGACCTCAGAGAGTTTTATCCAATACTTCTGGGGTATGTCCCAGAAAGCTGAACCTTTGCTAAGACTTCAGAACATACTGAAGTACAATATGTAGTTCACAGTCTGAAAAGCACCACATGTGGGAAATTACACATACACATAAGAAGCATTCTTAAATGTCTTACTGAGACATTTAAGAAAATATCATTCATTCTAAGGAGGAGGGCACTGGTAAAGACTATATTTGAGGCCCTCTGGGTGGTGACCGTTGAAGATGGTGATAAACTGGTAGCCCAGTGTCAGGCCACTGTCAGTAGCAGCTTACTGTCAACTGGGCTGGGGTTTCCGAGTAACAAAACACCCAGTGTTGACTTATTCAAGCTCAAGTATGGAAAGGCTCTTTCCCTGGACATATGTGACTACAGACACACAGTTCAGTATGCGAGAAAAGAAGAAACATGCTCTATCATAGTCCAAAGGTTTGGCCAAAGTCATGGTACATCCTGTGACCATTAGTGATACAGTGTTTACTCATGATCACTCAGAGCGACATCTAATAAGACAAATAAAGTCCTAAGAAGCATGACTGTATTTTGAGAGGCGAGCCTATGCTTACCAGGTCCCCCTTCTCCTTCTGTCTTTTATTTTTAAAGAATTTTTATGGTAGAAATTCTATTAAAAGTCAGCAATCCAGTGACATCTATAAACATTTGCCTATCTCAGTAGGGGCTTATGGAAGCCACTTTATATATATATTAAAAAAACACATTAAAACCAATTTACTATTGGTAATGGCAGAACACAGAGTTATATTCTGGCTTCCTTTGTGTCTACTATTTACATTTCACTAATGGACTGGTTGCTTTCAAAGACCAGGTAGCAGTCGGACCATACTCTGAGATCATAAAAGCAAGGTAATGGTGGTGCTGAGATTTCCTAAGTACAGATAAGTGCATGTTTCTAATAGTGTACAGTGTAGAGAGAATGTCTTACGTCTGTATGGATATGGCACCTGTCAGTAATCAATATGACCACCCATGGCTTAGGCAGGAGATAGGAGGTGGGACATCTAGGAGGCAGAAAGGATTATGGGATAGAGACAGGCATGGGAGATTTGCCTGGGGAGATGTGGTGAGATAGATGCATGGTACCTGGACACTGGTAATCAGCCATGTGGCAGAATGTAGATTAGAATAAGTGGGCTAATTCAAGTTGTGAGTTAATAAGAGAAAAGCCTAGCTATATGGCCAAGATATCTGCAAATATATTTTGAGTCTAAGTCATACTTCTAGGGGCATGTGGCTGGAAGGAGAGACAGACCTAACTTCTACAATCCCTATATCTATGCTGCCCTGTTCTGTGTGAACTACTAATATGACAAAGACCCTGTTATGGTGAATGTTCACAGCCTAAATCACAATAATAATAGCTCTTTCTCTGGAATTACTTTTAAAAAATTATCTAACATTATTTCTTACCACACAATCCAGTATCTCTTTTTGAAAAAAATAAAAACAATAACAACAACAACAAACCTCAAAACCTAATTGGCTAGAGATAGATGAGCTGATGAATGAAAAAGTTTACCCTCAAAGCAAGTGGTAAGCTAAAATAAAAACTGATAAGCAAGAAAATGCCATCTTATAACAATTTAATATTTCTTCATGTCATCTGAGAGGACATAACAAAAAATGTCAGACATGAGTTGAAACAAATAACAATGATCAAGAAAAGTAAAAAACAAAAACAAAAACAAAAACAAACAAAAAAACAACAACAAAAACCATAACAATTAAATTGTGCCCAGTGGTGGTCATTTTCCTAAATATGTGCTATGAGAGTTTTTCGTTGAACAGAGCAATGGGTCATGTGGCCTCTGGTAAATTTCTAGACATGTTACTAAAAGATGTCCATAAGCTCTGCATTTCTTCCCTTCTATTTTATCTACTTTTTTCGATTTGGATCAGACTCCTGTTTAATTCCTCATGGGGATGCTGATCATTCAAGGAGTAATCAATGTATGTAAACACCTGTGACACCTGCCTCACGTGGCTCCTCGTCAGGGCTGAAGACACACAGATGAGCCGCTGTCTTCGACCTCCAGATACCTTGGATTCCAGTTACAGCAAAGTCCGGTAGGACAGCCCACTTATAAAGGAAGGCAATTATCTATGATGGCCAGACTGCATCCTGGAGCAGTACATGAGAACCAACTTATCCCCTAAAAATAAAGAGTTCTTCAATCACTGCTGAACTGGAACTGAGACAGGAAACAAGCCACACTTTGATGGAGGCTTCTTAATCATGTCTACGGCTTGCTTCCTGCTACATTCATCCCACCACCAACACACCAAACACAGATTTGGGGTCATGGACCCTCTTTATTCAGACTGGTCAGTGTAGTCACATTGATTAAATCTTCTGTCTCTGCTTTTCTATCTAGTAGTCTCTTTAGCATTTAAAGTGGCTGACCAAGTCTAGCTTTTTAGGAGTCCCAAAGCTGGACCACTAGTCTTAATACTTCATTAACTCTCCTCTTGTTTCAGACCAGTAACTGCCCACATGGTCCCTATAGAGTTTAAGATCTAAACACAGCATCCTATCTACACACTGCCATACTTCACAAAACATGGCTCTACTATATTTCAAAATATTTTCAAGAATATGACTATATTCCATAAGATCTGCTATTCTCAGTCAGCCTCAGTCATGGTCCAATCTGCTTCCTGTAAGTTCATCAGTAGAAACAAATCTGGGCTGGGAGCTGGTATAAGGGAAATGTTTGAGCTCTCTACCTCATCAGTATTAAGAGTTGGAAAAGAACAGTTGACACCAGCTCTCACTCCCAGGTACCTTGGGGTTCATCTTAAAAAATAGCTTCAGGAAGGCAGAAGGAAGAGAGCGCTTGAGATACATCTAAGACCTCAGCCTTTGATGTGTCATTTCCAAACCTTCAGAACGATGATGACTTTGCATTTCATACCGCTTTACACACTGTAAAATGTTTTCTCTAAATAAGTGCCTAGTCTGACCCTCCCCAACTCCATGAGGGTTTAATATTCTTATTTTGCAGTTAAAAGGGAAAAAAAAGTCATGGATATTAAGAGTCAGTGCAAATCAAATGCTGGCAGCCAGACATGATTACAAATACAGTCCCTTCTCATAACCACCTTTTTAGATATGGGGGGAACTCAGAACACACTGGATTCTCCCAGCTTGCCATTAAATATCAGGTTGTTGCAAGGGACATAAAGCCAACAAGGAAGGGAGTGTGGGATAGTATATCATTCTGGCAGAGATATTTCTTTTAAACTAAAACTGAATCTAAGTTATTTCCAGAACTCATACATCAATTTTATAACCAACCAGACTCCCCAGAGCTCCCAGGCACTAAACTACCAACAAAAGAGTACACATGGAGGGACAATGGCTCCAGCTGCATATGTAGCAGAGGATGGCCTTGTCTGGCATCCATGGGATGAGAGGCCCTTGGTCCTGTGAAGGCTCGATGCCCCAGTGTAGGGGAATCCCAGGGCAGGTGGGTGGGTGGGTGAGTGGGGGAACAACCTCACAGAAGCAGGGGGAGAGGAGATGGGATAGGGGGTTTGTGGAGGGGAAACCAGGAAAGGGGATAACATTTGAAATTTAAATAAATAAAATATCCAATAAGAAATCATCTTCTAGGCTTGCCAACAAACGTAGCACTGAAACATGCCTACTGAAGCACACCATAGCCAGACTTTGGTAGGTCACACCTATTTTTAGACAGTAATAAGGGGGCTGTGTAAGACTTAGAACACTAGGTTGTGCTGAGAACCTTAGTAGAAAAATATTCAAAGCAATTCATAGGATTCCCTTTATTTCAGCCTTCCAACTATTTGAAGAATATGTCAACACGTAAAAATGTCATTATGAGAAATGATGCTGCAACTCTCCCTATTGTATGGTTAAGTCTGCACAGGATATTTTTTTTATTAGGGTTGGCAGACTACGGCTGGAATCAGACTCTACTCACTCATTATTTTCAAGATTTACTCTCATTCTTAGAACTCTTGCCAAGTGTCCTAGGCAAACAGTTTTTGTTAGAAGAACTGGTTGGCTCAGTAGTGTGAGTGCATAACTCCGATCAGGCTCTCCATATCTATGTTCTCAGCATTCTAAAATAAAGCACTGGTGTCACTAGAACACTTCTGGAAATGTCAATGTGCCCACCCCAGCCACAGAGATATACTTTACCTACCTCTCCACGAATCTTTTAGGAGACTAAAGTTTGAAAGGTTCTGAGTTCAAGTCTAACAATACTGCTTGCCACAGAATATTTGTGTCATTTCCCCACACATGGTGAAATCATTAACCTTGCTGTGATAAAATTAGAAGTGAAGCCTTTAGTAGGAAAAAGTTTTCATGATTCAGATTATGATGCCCTTATGATAAAGACTCTTTACCATTTGTGAACTCAAAAAGAAGATGGGCGTCTATGAATCCAGAGGTATACTCTGTTTGGACAGTAGATCTATAGGCACCATGACTTTAGGTTTTCCAGCTTCTAGAATCATTAAAAATACTTTTTAGTTATTTAAGCCAGTCAGTCTCTGGTGTTCTGTTATTGCAGCCCACATTGATGAGGACACTGGTCTATCACAAAATTTGCTTGACAATATGACTTCTTACCACATGCCCACAGATCCACTGGTTTTCCATAAGGATCTTTACGCAGGACTTCTGGAGAAAGATACCCAGGTGTGCCAGCAAAACCTAGGGAAAACAGATACTCATGAGTCAAGGTTGCCATGACAACATCAGTAGAAAATGATCAACTAAGAAAGGATGCTTTAGGGGTCTTCTTTAACTGAAGATAAGCTCTGCTTCTCCTTACCATGTAGCTTATTTGAAAGAGTATGTTCACATGCGTGCACGTGTGCGCACACACACACACACACACACACACACACACACACATACACATACTGGATCTACTATGGTATCTTGTCTTTGTGATACAGGGATATATCTTGTTTTAACATGTTTTAACATCACTTATATAGAAGTTCCAACTAAATCTGTAAAAAAAATAATGAAAAAACTGAGGGTAGATTAGCTCTTTGCAAAAGATGACACCTAAATGCTTATGAAAGTCACCTATAAAATAGGACTGAACAACTACATACTAAGACAAATCAAAAGCAAATTTTCAGAAAATATATTTTAAAACAAATATCATTTGGGTACAGGGTCACGAGGGTAAGGATAGGACTACCAGTAAATGAAAAACTCATTCTGAAAAGAAATAAGCCCAGAAAAATATCAGTTCAATGTGTACTAATAAATAACCAGGGTGTATTCATAGCTGGCAACTAAGTGGAGACCCAGGGGCATTCAGATGAATCACCACTGAATGCTGACCAAGACCTCCAACTTCAGAAGACAGACTAAGGGGGGTGGATGGCAAAGAAAACCTTGTATTATACAAAGCAGTTTAGAATCCAGTAAGGAATGCTTATCAACAATAAAATCTGTAACTAGACTCCAGTGGAAAATATTTTCTACTTACTGAAAATGAGTTTTCAAATAAAGAATATTTAAAAATAACAAAGGTAACCATTTTCATTCGAAAATGTTCCTTTAAAAGTCAAAAATGGAAAGTCTCTTTAAAAGAACACTCAATCAGAGGTTCCTCCAACCATAAACTGATAACTAACACCAGGTTGCCATGTTTATTTACTGAGAGGCTAAGCATCCAAGAAACGAATCATTCCTCATGTCTACAATGAACTTATACTTACTATAAAACAACAACAACAACAACAAAAAAGACATACAAGAAAGAAGATATATGTCCCAGTTACTTCTCTAGCAAAATTAGATTAAATAAAAGCCAATGGTTTTATTTTACTTTTGCCCAATCCTCATTTATTTTAGGACTCTTCTCCTCCTGTGTTTGGAAGGATGTGGTGAGCCATAAGAAAGGACTCCAGGCAGGGTCCCTCTCACAGTTTAAGTTTTACAAGGCCTGTCATTAATCCACGGAGGTTCCACTGCTTGAAGGTCAAGGGCTACCTGAGGGCATAATGTGGTGTCATGGAAAAGGAGGGGCGGATACAATTGCTGCAAGAGACTCCCCAGTGCTCCTGGATACTGCATACCACATAACCCTTTCTACTTTCACCACCCCTCTCCCAAGTCTTCCTGAATGATGCACAAAGAGAACCCAATGAAAACTCATCTAAATTTCTGAGGAAGACCCGTGTTCTTTCAGCTCCCTCTCACACACCCAGTGTGCTTTGACCTGACAAGCCCCTTTAAGGACTCTTGGAAGTGCTCATCTCATTCTCGTAATGATGCTAATATGCGAGTCTACGTTTGTACTGTCATCATTCTCATTCGATGTCTATATTTGTCTCACTTTCTCTTTTACATGCAATCCATGTAGTCCATGATTAAAAGCTAATAAACTTTCATTTGTTTTAAGTAACCTAGTCATAATAGATGGCCAAGACCAGGAAAGTTAATGACTTTCTCTTTGGAAAATATATAGAAGAAAATTACTACATAACAATAAAAAATGAAAAGATCAAGCTAGGGCTGGAGAGATGGCTCAGTGGTTAAGGGCACTGACTGTTTTTCCAAAGGTCCTGAGTTCAATTCCCAGCAACCACATGGTGGCTCACAACCATCTGTAATGGAATCTGATGCCCTCTTCTGGTGTGTCTGAAGATGGATAGCTACAATGTACTCATAGAAATAAAATAAATCTTTTTTAAAAAAAGAGTTGTGTTTTGTTTTGTTTTGTTTTGTTTTGTTTTTTAAAAAAGATCAAGCTAAGGATGGTAGCAAACATGTATAAAATCTCAGTGATTTGGGCACTGATATCATAGGGTTGTGAGTTCAAGACCAGCCTGGTCTATACAGTGAGAACTTGAATAAACAAATAAATACAAATGTCAAATATATGAACCCTCACCCTGAGACTAAAATGTCAAGAAAATGCTATCATTATTATTATTACTTAGAACCCCATCACTTGAACTGTCAGTTGACTCTAGTCTAAATATTCTGAATCATACATCCAAGCGCATGGATTTCAGGGAACAATACGTTGTACAATGACCTTGTGAATATGGCTTGCTGCAGCACAGTAGGCGAGGTCTTCTTCATCAGGAGATGTAGCTCCTAAGAATGTAGGATTGTTATATATACTATCAATGTCAATAAGCATGTGCTGTCGCCAGGGATAACAAGGCTTTTACTCCAAAGAACAAATAGGAATATTAAAACAGAGAACAAAGAAACAGAAATACCAATGGTTGGAAATATATCTAATAGATTCTCTTCCCCACTTAATATTTCAAGTGAGAGGCATAATGGCCACTAAGTAAAGTAATTTTTCCATGAGGCAAGGCCACGGTAGTGAGCCCCTGCTGCCCCAGCAGCAGCAAAATGTTAAAAACCTTCTGAAGGTGCCCTTTCCATCCAGTTCCTTAGGAGAAATGGGACACACGTGTATGCTTCTGCGGTCATTTGTCTCATTTTAATTTTTATAACTTTATCTAATGTGCTCTATAGGATGTCAGTGCTCACAGTTTTGGCCAGTATTCAAAGATATCCGGGTTAGAGAGTGAAAACTGAATAGAAGGAACCAAGTAAATGGAACTAAAAATGGGAATGAGATGCACTAGTGTGTGTATTACAGAAGACAACCTCCGGTGCGGCGTCTTAGGTTCCAGCCATCTTATTTCTGAGACATGGACTCTCAGTGGTCTGAAACTCACTCAGCAGGCAAAGATGACCAGCCAGTAAGCCCCACGGTCCTGCTGTCTGTCTCTTTCTCCCTAGCTGAGGGGGTTATAAACATGTGCTGCCATCTCTAGATTAAACTTTAAAATATTATTTATTACCACTATGAGGAGAGAGTATTTACATCCAGTGCGCACATATGGAGGTCATATTGCACACTTAAGCCCCGCTGTTAATTCTTAGAATGGAATCCATTTTACCACAAACTATTTTTCAGTTTGAAAGACCTTGTTTTCTCAATGCTTTTAAACTTATTTTCTCATTATAGACCAATTTAACACCAGGTTCGATGTGTTAAAATTAGTGAAGTCGCTGCCGGAGGACCCTTGCTGTGTGGCTAGAGAATGACTATAAGGATCCAGGAGTTCCAGGCTGGGAGAGCATTGGAGAAGGAAGAAGAGTAGCCCTACTCACCAAACCACGCCTGCTGGTCGCCTTGAACTTCTATGGCTAAGCCAAAGTCTGCCAGTTTCACAGCTGCTCCTTTGGATTTGCTAGCTAAAAGCAAATTCTCAGGCTTTAGTTAGAAAGGAGAGAGAGAGAGAGAGAGAGAGAGAGAGAGAGAGAGACTAAAGTGAGAATCTATTTTAAGTGACTACTTAAAATTGTCAACATTTGTACAAGATTAAATGGGGTGGGGAAGGAGGGGGGATGGGAAGCAAACCCATGCACTGTTGTCTCTCCTGGAGATTCCATTCCTAAATCCCAGGGAAAGGATGGTTAGAAAACGGTAGAGCGCAATCATGTCTGCAGGCTTCAGACAAACTCACTTGGCACTGCAAAGGCAACAGGGAAGGTTGCAGTTAGCAGGGCTGCTGTATTCACCTGCTCACATGCCTTCAAGGACCATTCAAGGTGCACACTTGGCCAATGACAAGGACTTAGAAGCCAAACAGAGTGCAGACATTTTTAGCACGAGAAAACCTGGCAAAATGATACCCAAAGTTGGACCAACCTACAGACATTTGGCAAAAGAAACTGCAAATTAGATCCCACTTGATTTTAAAGAGTTTGGATGCCAATGTAGTGATTTTTGATTCCTCAATGTTTCCAAACAATTTCTGCACAATTTTTGGAGATTGACTCTGAATTGTGTATCAAAATGGCTGTCTTTAAGAAACCGTTTGTTCTTAAAGGCAGAAAGAGTATACTGTTTGCCAAATGTTATAGCTAGTTAAACAAAAATTTATAAGTTACTTTTTTTTTAACTATGTAATTTACATTCCTCTAAAGTGTGACTAAAACGTTACAGGTATTTATTCTCCCACCTAAAATACTGTGAGTTAGACATATTTTTCGTTGGTATCAATCACTCCCCAAGGACCGATAAATCAGTCTTGGAATGAGGCTGTGTCTACACCATCGCTTCCCAAACAACACTCGAATTTTGAAAATAAGCATTGAGATGGAGCCTTCAATTTCCCTGAATTTTCTCATAGATTCTAAAAAACAAAGTGGGTACATGGTTAGGGAAAGAGTATTGAGTATTATGTACAGGAAAGCCTAGCCCACCCAGATATCTGGATGAATAAGACTGGACTAGCATGCATACAGAAGACTGGTTCAAAGTCTTCCTGCTTTGGGGGCTGGGGGTAGGGAGAGAATTTGGAGCCTATGTCTCCACCTAAACAGTTGGGAAACAATGGATCTCCCAAGTGCCAAAACTGTTCTCTAAAAAATATGAAAACTTTATCAGCCAGATGATTTTGTTTATATGTTTACCAACAAGAAAGCTCATTGTTTTCATCAAGTTGAGGACTCATTAGATTTGTCAATTTTGTGGGTTGTTTTGGACTTGAGTAAACACAGCCTAAACCATCATTTATTAATGAAGCAGCCATGCAAAACAGCAAAACCCATAAGCAGCACTTAGAAGAAATTAGGTTAAATCTATAAGAAATTAGAGTGTGAGCAAGCAAGTTTGAATTAAATACCAGAATTCTTCAGGCCATTGCTGCTCACTGCCATCAGATTCACTACTGTTCTGACCACTGAGACTGTAAAGGACCTTCGTAGCTTTTCAAGGCTGAATACGGTTTTGAACTGCCTCAACATTAAACACATCATTTAATTTGGAGTTTGAGAGGAAGATGTTTCAAGAATGTAAAAGTACTTTCTGTTGATGTAACTTTTATTATGACTTCATGTTTGAAATTGGAACCCTGGATATTTATCAGTGTGCTAATGTCTTTAATCAGGCTAAACTTCTTCACTTCTGAAATTTTAATTTCACAACTAAAGTCTGTGATCAATTCGCTTTCTATTTTCTAAATTAATTGATATAATTTCGCATAATCCCATAAATAAGTACTTTGGACCAAGTACATTGAACTGTAGGCAAGAGTTGATTCTCCTCCTTTGGAACTTTTATATTCCAAAGAACTGAGATATCAGATATGGCTGCTATGATGCATCTAATCTAATTTGCCAACCATAGACTCATTCACAGAACGAGTTCTAATCACTTAAGAAATCACCGTCATTTTTAGGACCTTTAAGAATAGAAGTTACTTGAACAAATGCCACTGTCATTAGTGAGTAGGCTCTTTTACAATTTAATGTGCTTTTATTCTTACCACTACACTGAAAAGCTTCTGGGCAGGGCTCTATGCATAAGTCCCATAAAAACCAAGTCCTAGATATTCAGAAAAGAAAATAAAGGATGCCTTGGAGTTTAATCATGTATGGCCTCTGAATGATTGGGGCAGTATCCATAGCTGGAGATAGCCTAGAAGGCCTTACTCTAGGACCTGTGAGTCATCCAAAAAAAAAAAAAAAAAAAAATCCATGGAGATGCGAGTTTCACCTGACACCCATGGAGACTGTTCAGCAGCAGCTATACCCAGGAGAAGGCAGGCCCACCTCCAGGAGATGGGATGCATTTTAACATTCATAGTACTGAGATGGTATTGCATCTGGGAATATCATGTAGGCAGACCTAACATAAAGAATCTGGACTGGAAGCTGAAAGGTTAGAACAGCTGTTAATTTTATTAAAGGAATCTCCTTTTTAATATTTCATGCTAAGATTGCTTTAAGTAGCTAGCTTTAATAAAACCCTAAATATATATCACACAAATTTTACTTCCATGGAGTGTCTTCCTTCCTTCCTTCCTTCCTTCCTTCCTTCCTTCCTTCCTTCCTTCCTTCCTTCCTTCCTTCCTTCCTTCCTTCCTCCCTCCCTCCCTCCCTCCCTCCCTCCCTCCCTCCCTCCCTTTCTTTCTTTTTTTTTCTTGGTTTTTTGAGACAGGGTTTCTCTGTGTAGCCCTGGCTGTCCTGGAACTCACTCTGTAGACCAGACTGGCCTCGAACTCAGAAATCCACCTGCCTCTGCCTCCCAAGTGCTGGGATTAAAGGCATGCACCACTGCCCGGCTCATGGGGTTCCTTTCTACTCTAAGGAAAGGCCAGTTGGAATAAGTTTTCTACCATGGTCTGTTAGGGTGCAGAAGGCTGGCTCACTAATAATTTCTAAAAAAACATTTAGTGGGACTGGCACATGTGTTTTGGATTGTCTACCATTCCTAACCTTCAACATGAAACTATATTGTACTATATAGGTTCAAGGCTGAGTAGTTCAAACTCTGACTGCCTAAGAAAGGAATGTATGTGTGACCAGGTTATACCAAGGCAGAACAAATCAAATATTGGTGACTTCATGGCTGCCTCCTTGGGAAGGATCTCCACCGTGTGCCATTTGATACTATCCCATGGTTTTGACTTTCTAGGATGAATGTGACAGGCAGCATCAGAAGCACAGACCTTCCAAACCACTTGCATGAGGACACAGGCTCAGCAACATATAGGAAGTGGGCAGAATGATGATTCAGAAAAGAACTCTGAATTCAAGGTTCATGTCCTGACTCTCACTCTGATTAGACCCTGTCATTGACTGCTCACTTTCCTCATCTCTCCAATGGCTTTATGAGGCTATTGAATTATATCTCATGGCAATATCTAGTGGATTTGTATCATAAGAACAGCATACTTTTTTGGGATGATATCCCAAAAAAGTACACAGTGATTAGGTATTACATTCCCCTGTCATTTCAATGTGCAGAAACATTTTCAATCTGGAATGCATGATCAAAGTGAAGAACTGTTCAGATTAATTCCGATGTTAGCCTACAGACTGTGCAGTGATCTCTACTCGCTAACAATGCAACCACTTCTTAGGTTGGTTTTTAAATAGATTCTCCTGACATTCTCATACACAGGTCCCTACCCCACCCCATTGCTTCTTAATGGTGCAGAATTTTCCATGACATCTGGTCTCAGTGTCAACAACCATTTATAGCATATCAGCTGCAATGAGCAGCAACTGTGTACAAGGTTTGTTCTGTATTTCATGTGGATATAAAAGCAATAGCTTTCAGAATGATGTAAAGACTTTGAGATTATTAAAGTATTTTAAAGGACTTAAGCAAGATATGGAACCACCTTTAGACCTGGTGGAAACTAGGGATAGACAAAAACAAAATCTCAAGTACAAGTTTATAAAGGGAGGAGATGTCTCAGAAGAGGAGTCCAGTTCATGTTGCTAGATTTCTTAATTTCTCCATGTTTTGGAGCATATAGGTGTGTGTGTGTGTGTGTGTGTGTGTGTGTGTGTGTGTGTGTGTGTGTGTGTGTATGTGTGTGTGTGTGTGTGTGTGTGTGTGTGTGTGTGTGTGTGTACTTTGTGTATGCACCTATACACATAGAAGACAATATAGAGTATTTTGTTCTATTACTCTCCACTTTTTGTGATGGAGTCTACAACCTAACATGAAGCTTAGTGATTGGCTATGTTGGCTAGCCAGTGAGTCCCTGAGATCCTCCCATTTATGCCTCCCAGTGTCTGGATCACAAGAATGCTATACCAGGCTTTTATCTGGGCCTTATGAATCCAGAATTAGTTCCTCATGCTTAGGTAGTAAGCACTTTACCCACTGAGACATCTCCTCTGCCCCATGATTCATTTTTTATAATTGGTTTCTGTGGTGGTTTTAATAAGAATAACCCCCCCCCCCCAGTCTTGTAGATTCGAATACTTAGTCACCAGGCAGTGGCACCATTTGAAAGGATTAGGAGGTGTGGCATTTTTGGAGGAAATGTGTCACTGGGGGTGGGCTTTGAGGTTTCAAAAAGCCCATTCCAAACCCAGAGTGATCTGGATGCAGAACTCTCAGCTCCTTGTCCAGCCCCATGTCTGCCTGAATGCCACAATGTACCCACCATGCTGACAATTGACTACACCTCTGAACTATAAGCCAGCCCCCAATTAAATGCTTTCCTTTATAAGAATTGCTGTCATCATGGTATCTCTTTACAACAATAGAACAATGAGTAAGACAGTACTCAAGTTCCATTCAGATGGTATAAAATGGTTTGTTTTAATAAGGTAGTCTATTTGGTATGTTCTTTAAGAAACTCTTGAAGTAATCAAAAATAATTGCCATCTACTTCTAAATAAAATAACGGAAAACTTAGGAAACATAAGACATAATCTTAATCTTGCGTCTTTAACTAGCATTGTCTTTATTAGGGAGCTAATCAGGAAAAATGCAACGATCACATGAGCACAAGTTACGGGGATTGTCTGGTACACATGTAATCATTGTGTATATGCTAAGACTCAACCACTAGTAACATACGTGTCAAATGAGCGATTTACTGTTAACATTTTTATTATAACAATATAAAATGATTTCATCCTGACACATTATTTGATGGTTAAATTCCCCTAGATACTATTTATAATAAATTTAAAGTCTTTCAAAATTCTTTCTTTATTTTAAAATCTCAGTCATCTAACCAGAAGCTAACTTTTCTCTGCTTTGGGATGTTTTCAGTCACCTTTTCTTTTGCCAGAGAAGGTGTGAGCAAAGGTCCCAGGAATGAATTAAATAAAATTTTGCACAAACTGAAAAGCTTGAACGCCATCTTCTCTTGTTCCATCTGTGCACTGGTACAGGCAGTTTTAGCTTCCATTCATTAGTTTGTTTGTTTGTTTTATAGGAGTGAATTCCTGATTTCATGTACTGAGATCAGGGAACTTCTGGGTGATGTATACACTTGAGTTTTCAGTCAGGAAACCATACTTCTGGTATCATGCACAAGCAGGCAGATTCATTAGAACTCCACATCCCACTCCTGTTTCTTAATGTATATTGTGAGCATACCTTGCTGAGTTGAATGAAAGACGTAGAGTGTAACTAACGCGACTGTGCCCACAGTTCTCAATAGTCTCACACTTCCTAGATGCACAATAAATGACAGAATGTCCTCTAATGGATTGGGTTTTCACATGCATTCCTTCTAAGATAGCTAGACAAATGCCATGCACAAATGATTGTCCTTTACGCTTTTATCCAAAGATGGTTCTGAGGAAAACAGGACAAGCAGTTTTGTAACTATTCAAAATTTAGAATTCACAGTGTAATGGGTCTACTATGCATAGCTTACAAAGACTTACTGAATGTTTTGCATTACTGCTGCTCCCTGAAAACTAATTTCTTTCTATTCCAATCATAAATTTCTATAAGATAGTCATAAACATCTCCAAAATTAAAATATCCATCTGTCTGTCTACTATCTATCTATCTATCTATCTATCTATCTATCTATCTATCTATGTATTATCCATCTATCCATCAATCCAACCTATCTAACATCCTTCTATCTCTCTACTCATTCACCCTTCATGCATCTGTTTACCTATCTACATGATGATTCTTCTATTCCTTGCTACTCAGAAAAGAGGCCATTATGAGAGCAGCTCTACTGAGGGATACACAGGGCTTTATTTTTCAGCTAATAGCTTCATTTGTGTCGTGACACTTTCTACTTACCTAACCACACTATAATCTAATTATTACTGTTAGAAACTCTAATCCTATCTAGATACCAATCAATGGCCCCACACCACTGGATACATAAAATACTGTTGGACATAAAACACATGTCCACTGAGAACAACCGGGTGGTGACTATCTCCTCCCTCAATCTGGAGCCATCTCCTGTTTCTTTTCCCTAGTTTACCTGCTGTGCCTTAGTGTTGGTTCTGCATGCTTATTATAATTTTGAATCTTATAGATTCCAGGGGTTTGCAGTTAATCGAGTATTTGAAATAGTGAGTGTTATTGTACTTTTAAGATACAGTTATCCTTTTTGATGGATAATCTATTAAGATTGGTCTTACATTATACATGTGCTTTATATACATTTGTTCTTTGGTTTGAACTTTCATCTGTTTCCAAGTTGAAGAAATATGTTGCAAGCCTTGGTTAGGGTAAGATCCTCTGCTAGGCACTGTGGAGTAGCTGTTGGTATAGGAGTACCTTAAATGTACAGCAGCTATAAGTACCTTTGATAGTGATAATAAACACACCCCTAAGTAATTTAAATGAACTAAACTACATGCATTCAGTATCTGAATTCTATGTGAACTAACATACGAGTCAGGATAAAGAAATACAAACAGAAAGTGTAGGAACGGTGAGGGAAGCTTGCTTTAAAGCCTGGTGATTAAGGTCTTTATATTTCAGTACATTGGTAAATGTGGAACTTCGAGCAGTGCATTATCCCATAGAATGTATTCATTTGGTAAAGAAGGCACCAAGCGAAGTCAGGGGCTTAACACACATACACATGCACACAGTGCCTTTAGTGTACAAGTTGTAAATTCTATTTTAAAGTCTATTAGTACAATTAGGAAGTGATGCACTGACAAGCACTGAGAAGCAGATGCTGTAGGAGTCTGTCCAAGTCATCAATTTGATAAAATTAGGTCGGCAGTTACAGAGATTACAGTGAGTGCCTCAAAAGTCCATCTCCATCCTTTCTGAAGGTCAGAGAGGTAGGATGGAGAAACCAGGGTACATGGCATACCATTTCTTTTAATAGTAAACCTCGCCTGGATATTTTATTACTGAGTTTAAATCTTATGTCAGTAAACTGCTTCCTTCATAGTCAATGTCCCAAGCCACTGTCATCTTTGATTTTCAAGTTCCAGTATTTGAAGGGCTTAGCTAAGTCTATACACATAACAGCAAATCCATGTCTTGGTCCCATAACATATGCCATAAAATTAAGGGAAGAGAATTCCCACTTTTTATGTTTGGCTTCAGAATACACATACGGTCACATCAGTGCAGTAAAATGTTTCATGCGGGTGTTAAGAGCATCTGATAAACAGCATGAATGTGTGCATAGCCACGCATGCCCACAGGACAGGTAAGAAGTCCAGTGGGAGCTGACACGTAACACAAAGTGCTTTTGACTGCTCACTCACATGGCCACTAATGAATTTTTGACCTGGCTGGCCAGAATAGGACTTTTCAAAGGCACACATTGTCTTTCTTTATCCTAATAGGTATATGTGGTAAGTTTTAGAAAGTGTGTGATATCGTACTCTCACTCACCCAAAGAAAATACCCTCAGCCATAGCTTTGCTTGTTACAGCTCAAATTCGCTCCCCTAACCTGTCTCATTGACCTAAAGTTTTCTTGTTCTCAGTGGTAATGGGAACAGAATAAACTCTTACAAGCTAGTGGGATCCCACTGAAAAAATATAAACCTGTGTTTTATATGCTTGGTCTGATACAATCTTTTTCCTTCTTTATTTTTAGGAGATCTTAGTATCTTGGCCCTTAGAAGTACAAATAAAAGAATGAAGAAGCCTGCAGTCCTAGAATTCCAAGAATCAGTGTCAGGGGGAGAAGTTCAGAGTTCAACATGGCACTTAATCACTGAACCTAAGCTATGTTCATAGTTTTAAAAATTATTTATATAATGTTAAATATATAGTATAAATGTAAAATATCATGTTTGATCAAAGTGTACAGAAAATCATAAATCTTAAAGTCATTTTAAATTCCATGCCCATTCCCTGGGGTATGGAAATAAACAAGTTATTCACTGTTAATGTTAGGAAACTCTTTCCGAAAGACGGGATTATTAGTCTGGAGGATATGTGAGGAGATGAGCTGAGGCTGTGGATGGGGAAGCACTTGGATTCATGTGTTGGGACGAGTCCACATAACTGTACTGCTTGAATGTTTGCCTTTCCGGGCATAACTGCAGCTGAACAGTCATTAGAAACTGTGTGGCTCTTTCTTCATCTTCTCCAACAGCTTTACTCACCTTCAGGTCCCGATGGACTACGCCCATCTGATGGCAGTGCAGCACAGCCTCCAGGATCTGCTGAATGCAATGACTGCATGCAAACACCAGGGGGCGTGTGTTAGTTCCCAAGCTTACACTCACTGTCTGTACACCCTTAGAGAGACCGGGTTAAAGAGCAAAGCTAGTGGACAACTAGTGTTGTATTTTAAGTCCTTCAGTCATAGAAACACATGGCTCACGGAGAGTGACTACTACCTCGGAACAATGAGGATATTACCAGCTGTAAGCCATGACATGGATCTATGTGAACAATATCATTTTGTTCTGGAGCTCATTTCCTGGTTATAAATTCTTCCAGGAAATGAACAGGAACACAAATGTTATCTCTGTAGTTGTGGCCTGCGACCACTCCATACATATAAACTCTTTGCCAGTTCTTTCCCATTTTTCAAGTATGGTTCTAAAAGTCCCGTTAGCACACAAGGCACCATTAGGTTTACATGAGGACACATTGTGACTGTGACCATCATGGACTTCTTGTGCTGTATATAGTCTAGCTGGCAATTGTTTCCCTTTGCCTAGGGTTCGTCAGGCTCAGGTGAGCAATGTGCAGCCAGTAGTCCTGCTTCAGCAACCCATGGTCTCAGAACAGAAGTGGTGTTTAAATCTACAGGCGGATATACATCACAGACCAAGTTCATTCCAGGCCAATGCTGGACCATTCAGGAAAGCCTGCCCTCAAACCGACTCTGGTAATTTATTGCTTGGCAAAGTGGCGGGCTGTACTGCTGTTGTTCTTCCCTTCCTGCTATGATGTATATGTAGCCTGTAGATGAGCAAACTGAAGAGGCGTCATGCATTGACGTTCATTATTCATTTCAAGATAGAGTTGGCAAAGGCATTTTAAACACCATTTTAAATACCCCCCCCCCGACCTCTGCCCTTTTCCCAGAAGAAGAAAACCAAAGAAACTTCTTTGATTCAGATTGATGGACTCCATATACTGACCTTCAGGTCCCTGTGAACTATGCCATTTAGGTGACAATGATTTACGCTCTCTAGAATCTGTTGTATACAATGACTGTAAAGGTACAAGAGCAGAACGGAAGGGAGACCATTTTAAAGGCACATAATCACATCAGATACAAAATAAAATGAAGGTTCAAAGAAAACCAAAACAAACGAACAAAATTATATTCATTCACACTTTTCTTAGCTTTACACCAGCATTAAATAACGTTGAATAAAGCTAATTCTGATTTTTACTAAAATGACATCCAACATAGAATTTGTGACATAGTCAGACAAAACAATTTAAGCTGTGCTTCCTCTTGTTGGTCTATGGATTAAAGCATACGTGAGAGAAGTTAAGATTCATGTTCAAAAAGAAAATTTGATGGTTTAGTTCCCAAAATGGTCTAGGAAGATTATCTAGAGATGCCAAATTTCCATGTGTTTGTCATACACAATCTAAACTGTTTAAGATCTGAGGTCACAAGTAAACAGGTTGAAACGAGAGGGTAGACACAGATGAAGTGAAACAGGGATTTCAAAAAAAAAGAGGAAGGACACACGTACCAGTGATTTAGAAGGGGTACTTCCTGTACAACACAGGGATAAGAAAATGAATGCAAGCTCCAAGAGAGGCAGGGGATCGAAAGTTGACCCATGGCATAAAATAAACCCCTCTCACTGTAAGAGGACTCTGGGGAGGGGCCAAGGAGCTTGAAAATAAGTTTAAGATCCTCTGGGGACTGGTAATTTTTAAATCTATTTCCATTCACTTTAGTGAAGGACATTTTACTTATTACCATGTTCAACAGTACCACTGAGGCTATTCTTATTAGAAGGTTACTGATGTCAACTCAACTGCTAATTCAATTAGAGGAAATCTTTTGCCTGGCAGTCATAAGTCCCCAATAAGCTGTCACCTGACACATAATAACGCAGAAGACACCACACTGACAAGTCTTTGTACACATTGACTGTGCAGTTCAAACCCAAGTACAAATGAAAAGGCATTGTCAGAATCAAGGAAAAGTGCACAACCTGATATCATTTTCAGCCACTTGGTGTGTAACATGATGACATTCTACAGGAGATTACTGAACCGGATAAAAGCAATCACTGTCTTATTTTTAACAATACATAAAGATCCAAAATACCCATGATGATTGTGATTCTTTGGCTCCAAATCAGTTAATTTTGACCACTAAAAGAGCCTCACTGGAGTGTGTCGACTGCACAGTTTATTTAGTTATTACTCATTATTTTCAACCATGTGGTTCTTTTATTATCTCAATGTGAGAATGTTTCTGTTTTATCCAACACTAAAAATAACATACTTGGCCTATGACAAAAATTTTAAAAAATTAATTAATATTAAATTAACTATATCACTCTTTATTAGTGAGGATGGATTTCACGCCTAAGTTCTTGAGGGCTAAAGCAAACAAAGTTTTAAAAGGTTGTGAGGGCACAGCCTCTTCATGGTCATAGAATTATTCTTGATTTCATGTGGGATGTTTATCCTAAAAAAATTTCTAAAATTAGTTTCCCAACTAATACAGGCATACATATGAAGTGGCCCAGTCTGTGGGCTTTGTCCTGTTATCTACACTGCTTGCTACCGTTTAAAATAGTCTCTGGTTCATTTCAACCACAAGTTTTCAAACACTATGTTTATCATAACTTAAAAAGGTAAAATAGATTAAATTTCTTCTACATGTCTTTTTACTTTGCGGATTTACTTACTTTATTTTACATGGGCGAGTGTTTGTCTGCATGTAGGGATGTGAACATGACTACTTGGTGCTCACAGAAGTCAGAAGAAGGCATCTGATCCCCTGTAACTGGAGTTACAGGTAGCTAGCTGTGAGCCACTATGTAGAAAATAAACCTAGGTCTTATACAA
Organism: Uromys caudimaculatus; assembly: GCA_028551405.1. Classification (NCBI taxonomy): domain Eukaryota; kingdom Metazoa; phylum Chordata; class Mammalia; order Rodentia; family Muridae; genus Uromys; species Uromys caudimaculatus. The sequence goes on along the minus strand of CM052704.1, from coordinate 97,677,388 downwards.
GAGTAACACGTGCTCTTAACTGATCAACTGTCTCTAGCCCCAAACTTACCGTCTTCATTGATACTGTGATTAAACGTAGTGCCCACGCTTAACAAGTGGCCAAATAGCTGTTTTAAAACTGCTCGAGGTCCCTTTCCCGGGAAAAAGTGTGATGATTTTAAAACTGAGGATTTACTCATTGTAGCACAGGCCAAATAGAATTTGCCTCTAACAACAAAATGTCCATTACAGATTACAGTGTAGTCAGGTACAGTCAGATGCACAGAATACCATAAACACTAGTATTAAGCCAAGAAAACATAGTGGCATAAAACCAAGAAAAAAAATAGAAATTGAAAGCTGAGCTTTTTGAAAAGTAATTTCTTTCTTCCTATTTCTAATTTAAGGCAGTATTTCAACTCGATAGCACAGGCTGGAGTCTTAACCTTCTGGCCTCCACCACTACAGGGCTGGGTGTATCAGCACCAAAACTAGGTTATAGGTGAGCTTTTACATATCATGTGTTACTCTGGTGGAACTTCAACATTAGCCGAGTATCACTGAGGGGCCCTATACTGCTATAGCTTTGAGCAGCCTGGCGAGCAGTAGAGATGGGGCAGCCGGCCAGTGATTTAACTTTCAAGCATCAATTATGTTACATTGAGTTAACTGATCCTCATCAGATTTTTCACCATAAATTGAAATGATAGATTACAGAAGCAAAATTAACACCATCAAGTCTAAGTAGGTCAAGGTAAGTAGACTAGTCCCATTTTACTCCAAAAAGATCTTTAAGTAGCCTAGGAAAATTAAAATTAGATAAAACGCTAGCCTTCTGTACAATTTCCACGAGCCTTTTGCTAACTAACAAAATTGGGAAGTTACTTGTGAACCCTCAGAAATAACAAAGTAAATGCTTTCCATATCTGCCTCCCAATGATTATAATGAAATGTCCAAAATATTACATGCTAATAGTAACATTCTAACAGGGACACTGAGGCCTTCTGCGGTCTGGTCCTCCTTGCTGACTAGACACGTGTGGTACTGCAGCAGAACTTTCTGTCATGAGAGCAGTGCTCTGCCCACTAGTACAACAGCCATGGTGGCTACTAAGCCTTCACAACATGGCTGGCTCAAACTGGAAATCTACTGAAAGTAAGACTTCAAACAGATGTATAGTTTTTCTTTTTTCTAAAAGTCATCCTGGAGATCTTTGAAAGAGAGAAACTTCTCTGATGAAAGACTTATCATAAAGAAAAGTCCAAGGTGGTGAGACTCTCAAAGCCTGGGTCATGATATATGTAAATTGATACATATGCCTATAGAATAAGTGTCACCCATGAGTCTTCATCTTGCTCAGGGCAAGCCACTTACCTGGCATCAGCTTCACTATAATATTCTCTTGCCACTATGTCTTCAAACAGTTCGCCACCAGTGACTCTGTGAATACAAGAGGAACACATTTAAAAATGAGAGAAAGCAATTAGGTATCAGTAAGTTTGCAGTGTTCATCCAGACTTCTTTTCCTGATACTATTTTTTCAATAATAAATTAAACACAGCTATTTTGAAACTTTATGACATTTAGTTTCTTAGCACAGATTTATATTATAGTATAGATTCCGAGGTCACAAATTTTTCATATATACTAAATATATATAGTAAAATCTTCTACATAAAATGGTTTCTAAGAAAGTCATCATTTTAGTTTTATAGATATTGATTAAGGTCTGACAAAATATATGGCATTGATTAGCAACATTTTATAAACAAAAAGATATGTGCATAGATGCTAAGTAGGTTAAAAGTAGCTCTGAAGTCTGTTATGTCTCTGTGTATCTCTTCAGTTTTGCGTGTGTATCATTAACATATAATTTTTTCCTTTGGAAAGATACACAAAGATATAATTTTCTAAAAAGTGTGGGATGCATATAACATTGATAAATAAACCATACTTTTCATATTATGTTAACTCAAGATCATTTCTTAATATTGGAAATATTTCTCCCTGTTTAATACAACTAATAGTTATTGTATTTTTGTGTTTATGCACACACATACACATTTGCATGTTGTAGGTTAATTCTAGAAGAAAATTCTTACTAGTAAAGTTGTCAGGGTAAAGAGCATCATTAAAATTGTGGGGAGAAGTGAAGGCAAGCTGCCTTCCAAAACAGTTTACCCCCAAATTGGGAAGGTGCCCACAGGGTACATCATTCCTAGAATTTGTTATCAATAAGTGAAAATATCTATCTAGTGAAGAGAACGGTATCTCACATAAGTATGAATGCCTTTACTCTTGCTGAGATGGGTCTTCTATTTGTATTGATGTGTGATTCCTTCCTCCATCATACTGTGTTTGGGTTTCAAGAAGGTTTCAATTTTGGGGTACCTTGTTGTAACTAGTATCTTTTCACACAGTGTGTCACACAGCGTAGAAAGCTAGCTTACAAAAGCTTCACAACTGAGGTTTATTTTTGACAAAGTGGAGGCCAATAACTATAGAGCATCTAGTGCAGAATGGATGACACTCTGTCCAGCCCAGCCTTTCCAGTAAAGACACTGCCAATCACGGGCCTCCAACCTTTAGAATGGTATCAATGGATGCCATAGAGCCTTGTGCATGATCTTAGACCAGGACTATACACTTCTTTTTGTTCTCTCCATTGCCTGGTTGGCTTTTCATGTTCTGGAACATCATGGAAGGTCTGCATTCCCCCAGACAGCAGCACTCTTTCCATACTCATTCCTTCTTCTACTTAAAATACTTTTTTTTTCTGAATGAAACCATGTTATCCTTTCAGTACCATACATGACAAATGTCTACAAAAACAACGACTGGAAGCTAGAGTAAAATTTGCTGTCTTAAGAGAATCTGTTCCCAGACTCGCACTATTGTAAAATAGAGCACAAAATTAAGATATTGCATTTTTGAAAAGTTTTAGTGAGCTATGTGAAGTTTCATAATGCCACAAATTAAATCAGTTCCATGAATAAACTGTTAGATTAATTAAACAATTAGACATTTGTGCTTAAAATAGTGCCAGCGTTCTGCTATGATCTGAAGCGTATCAATTATAGATTTGAATCATTAATTACTGTTTATAAATCTCAGAAATATTAGGACTTACAGGGAAAAGAATAATTTACTACTCAAAATAGGATGCTCCGTGCATAAAAATGACAGATACTTGCTACTTGTATTATTTAAAGTAATTTTGATTCATGCTGTATTCCTCCTCAGAATTAATTGTCCTTTTGTTTCTAGTTTATATGAATGAGTTCACTTAGAAATGATCACAAGTAATTTTATCTTGAGTGAAATATTTGTAAACTTTCATGAATAATACGGCCCTGACTACAAGGTTAGATAGCTGGTATGGTTCAAGATGGGGTTTCAGGAAATAACGTACAGCCACAGTGATCCAAAGAGCAGACTTGGAGAACAGAATTGGTTCCCCATGTGGTAGAGGGAAAGCAGGAGTCTTGGGCTGATGTTGGAAAACAGGAAGCAACATCAGGGCCCAGCTATGCACAGGGAAGAGGCAGTCTTGTCATCAGGACCAGAATCCGTTCCACTAGTAAGAAGTTAAGTCCCCTTCACGTGTCAAGTGCAAAGCTGAAAGGTGAATCTTATGAGCTCCACCCAACAATCCTGAAGTTCAAAGCTACAAATGACAGTTCTTGGGACACATAGACAAATAATTACCACAAATCAAGCTTCTGTTCACTGGGTTTGTTTTGTCCCCATGTGTCCGGTGCTCTTTCATCTAGTGGCTATAGCAGAAGTTTGAGGCAGCAGCTGTGAGTATGACACATTCATCTGTCCACATGGTACCCAGCACACTGCCTTCCATACTGCTGAACAGCGAAAGCAGACATCACTGCTACTTCCTTGTGTGCAACAGATTAAAATATCTTTTCCTTTTCATACAGAGAAATCCAATGGGGTTCCATTTAGAGGTGGGCACTTGTGGAAAGGCATGAGGGCAGGGCCCTGTAAATGATGACACAGAGTTCTTTCTTTCTCTCCCTTTCCCTGCCTATGAAGCTGTCATAAAAAAAGTCAATCCTGTGCAAGCTGAAAGGGAGCCAGGGTTGGGATCAGTTCAGGGTAGCCCCTGATTTCAGACTCCCTATCTGCAGAAACATCCGAGGTAACTGTTTGCTGCTCAAGCCACTCACCTACCTGGACAGAGTGTTGACTCCATCTCTACAAATGTCAAAATGATATTTGTGTGATATTGTTTATACTTTTGAAAGGGGGGGATACAAGTAATGAAGACCCAGACTTTTTCTAAAGAAACAGCTAAAGAAAGTGACACTCGTTTTCTTTAGTTTGTTTCTCCTTTCTGTAATACTTGGAAAGAACGTGTCTCTGGAAGTGCACAGGACCCTCTGAGACACTGGGAGGAATACTTATGGTTAAGGAGCCCACTCAACGTCCTTTAATCTTCTGATTAGAGTCTGACCACTGGACTGTGAGTAAGGGATGGAGAACAGGCACTGGTCAGACGGAAGCTGATGAGAGCTAATTTCATGGGTCTGTCTCCAACATGGCAAGACTGCCAGCCTGGTCTTCACACTGAGTGCCAGCAGTACCTACTATGTCTGTGTGGTAACCAGAGTGTTAATCCCACCTAATTCCAGTTACCTCTAAAGTCGCCCAGAGACCTCTGAAGAATCACTGAGCAAAGGGGGCAAATTTTGAAGGGACTCAATTGTAAAGTTAAGATATAAGGATAATGATACACTGGCCTAAGAATCTTTTAGGCAGAGTGGAAAGGAGGGAGACTCTGTATATTCAGCACTGTACATAGTGCCTGGCTAGCCATTAAAGGGAGCTTAATAAACATTTGCTGAAAGTTATAAAATATAGAGATCAATGGGCAGAAATCAGTACCTTTTCCATGTACCAGCAATGACTATGACAAAAACGAAATCAGGAAAACAATGCCAGCCACGGGAGCCTTACTCTCCGAAAAGATGATTCAATCAACAAAGAGCAAAACCTACAAACAGCCATCCCAAACTTACCAGCCATTTCTGTACTGAAAATGACAAAGCACTTAAGAAAGCAATTGAAAAGGACACTAGAAGATGAAAGACATCCCATGTTTTTGGGTTGGAGGAGTTAATATCGTGAAAACCGTTATGATATCCAAAGTTACCTATAGATTAATGAAATTCCCATCAGAATTGCAATAAAACTCTTCCTAGCAAGAGATAAAACAATCCTACCACTCACGAGGAACCTCAGAAACCTCAAAGACAAAACAATAAATCTGAGGTGAGCGACAAAGCAATGCAGGATGTGTCACAATACCCAAGTTCAAATTATACTACAAAATCACAGTAACAAAAATATCAGGACACTGGCACCAGTAAAAACATGCAGCTCAAAGGAATGAAACAGAGTGCTCGGATATAAGCCCACATGTCTGCAGTCTTCCAACTGATGCTGAAAGGACCGAACCACACCGTAGAGCAGAGAGGCCTTCACTAGACTGGAAAGTTGAGATCTCTACCTCTTAACCAGCGCAAAAATCAACTCAAACAAGATGGAAAGAGACCGAATGTTAGACCTGAAACTTTGAATCTAGTAGGAGAAGCCCTTTCATCTTTCAGAATAAGAGGCTAAAAGCTAAGATAATAACAGCAGAAATGGACAAATGGGATTGTTATCAAATTAAAAAGCTTCCACAAGGGAAAGGCAACAAGTACCATCGTGAACAGTCAGCCTACCACATGGGAGAAAACTATTCACCTATCCAGGAACCAATATTCAGAATACAGAAGATTAAACACTCGAAGCACAAGTAATCCAATCGATAAATGAACAAATGAATTGAACAAGGACAACTCAAAAGAAGTGGAAAGGCTAATAAATACATTTATACACCTTTATACATTTAAATACCTTTAGCCATGAAGGGAAGGTACATAAAGTTACACTGAGGACAGGGGAGCTGCTTCAGTGGCTCAGCTGATACAGTGTTTTCCCTTGCATACAAGTGGAAAAGATTTCCATCCCATGAATCCATTTGTATTGTCAGAGTTTGGGAGACGCAGCAAGGCAAGTGAAGGATGGGCTTGAGTAGCGGTGGAATTAATGAAACTGCTTTGGCTCCTGGCTGCAGTCATATGCACGTTCTCCGGATTCGCGAATGAAAGACTAATTTTGATATGCCTTGACTAGCTCAATGGCTGGACACTAATAAACCTCCCCGAGGCTAGCAGATACTTCTCTCATGTATTCCTGGCTTAACACCTTTTAAATCTGTATTTTATCTTTGCTTCCCTTCTGCCTTCTGGGCAGCTCCCCCATAGGGCCGCATTCTCTTTCCACCTACTTTGTGGGATGCTTTCTCTCCTGCAGCTCTTAAATCTGATCCTTCTCCCTCCTCCCAGTCATGGAGAATCTCTCTCTCCTTCCCTCTCTCTCAGTCCTGCGTCCACACAATCTAAAAGTCCTGCCCCATCCTTTTGCCCAGCCATTGGCTGCATGACAATTCTTTATTATCAATGGAAGGCAGCTGGGGCAAGGACCCCTGGGTCTGGAAGCATGGCTTTCCGGAGCTGAAAGAAGACAAAGCATTAGAGCCAACTCCCAACACTGGCCTATCGGCTGGACTCTAAGCCACCTGAGTTTGACTTCTATAAGCAGACTGGCCTGCACTTGCACATGTGTGCACATACACATACACACCTACATTAAAATTCCTTCTCATTCTGGTCAGAATCGTTATCATTTTAAAAAATGAGTCCCGCTACTGTGGAAATCAGTATGGAAGTTCCTCAGAATGTGAAAAACAGAACTGTCAAATAATCTAGCTAGATCACTCTTGGATAGATACACAAAGGAATAAATCCCACCAAGACACACTTGCATTTAATGCTAAAATGTCACATTAGAGAAGATATGGAATCAGACTAAATGTCCATCAAGAGACGAATAACAAAGAAACACAAGCATGCATGTACACACACACACACACACACACACACACACACACACACACACACACACACACACACACACACACACACTTTTAAATGCATACACACATGATCAAGTATTATTCAGCCATAAAGAAAAAAAAACCAGAATTATGTTATTTGAAGAAAAATGAATAGGAGTGGAGACCATCTTAAGCAGAAGAGGCAAGAACCAGACAAGTATTTCATGTTTTCTTTCAAAGTTCAGCCATGAATAAGTCATGTCTGACTATAAATGAAAAACTACTCATTCTATTCAATACAGGATTCATTTTCAGATTAGAGATTGAGATGAGAGAAACATGTTTTATGATGCTGGAAAGAAAATCAGTTGCTTATATTTCATTTCTTAATGAATGGAACACATCTCTTTTACTATAACCAAACACAGATAGAATATTTTTATGTGCAGTGACTCTTTGAAATTTGGCCTATTTTGTGTGCTTACAAAGTCCCCAAATTCTCAGTCAGCATTCAGAATTTCTGCATATATCTTATAATGTCTCTGGCCAGAGACAAAATCAGGTGGGTCAGCCTGAACTGTAGCAGCCGCAGTGGCAGGTGTAGGAGTCGCACACTAGCCAAGTGGGAAGGAATTGAACACATAGGTCCAGCTTCTCCGCCAATGTCCTCTCCAACTAAGTTCACCCATGTACGTACGCTATTTAATAACTGGACACCTAATATTCTATGATACCTCAGAGTAGCGGATAACCTGAGCCTGTCTAGATAAGCTGCTCATCATGGATGTCATGTAGAATGATGGAAATAAAAAAGGCTACAGAGACAGGGCTGGGGACAGGGATAAGAACACATGCCACTCTAGCAGAGGGTCTGAGTTCAGTTTCCAGAGCCATGGCCACTTACAAGTCTCTCTCCTGAGAAGTTGATGTCTCCAGCCAGTGAGGGCACTTACACTCTGCTATACGGCCACACACAGATACACACATGCATAATTAAAACTAATAAAATACACTTTTTAAAAAAGGCCACAGATTTTCTTTAATAGATAGCCTAAGGACTTTTTTGTACTGATCTTTGTATGGGGCAGTGAGCTGAGTCACACTAAGAGCTACAGTGGACATGATCCGACTAAGAGACAGGCTATTGGAGTTGCTGTATTCAAACGTCTAGCTTAGTCCAGGAAAGAAGCTACAAGGTGAGGGACTAGACAGTGGGAAATTAGAATGAAGCTATCTTCAGGGCATCATTCCTCTTGAGGTTGTTGAGCAGGGAAAGGATGTGAAAGGGGAAGGATACTTAATACTGCTTTCCTGCCTGATATTACTCAAGGACTCTCCTGTCACTGCTTGCCAACGTGCTGCGAATACAGACATGCACACAGGCATGCACACAGGCATGCACACAGCCATGCACACAGCCGTGCACACAGCCATGCACATAGGCGTGCACACAGACATGCACACAGGCATGCACACAGCCATGCACACAGCCGTGCACACAGCCATGCACACAGGCATGCACATAGGCGTGCACACAGACATGCACACAGGCATGCACATAGGCATTCTCCTTCAGTTCTAAAGCCCATATGAACTCTGTTTTTCTTATTTCAACTCTTTCATAAACATGTGTAAAATTACTACCAAAAGTTCTCTTTCTTAAAGTTGTTTTTCTGTCTCTGCCAACCAAACAGTTGAAAACTGTGACTGTTTACCACAACTAAGCATGTGTGGAGTAAAGTGAAAGAAAAGAGAAACGGGTTATTGTTTTCTACTAAGAGGACTGACCTTTTTTTGGCTTATTTACTATTTATTATGCGTGTGTATTTCTGTGTGTATGTACATGAAGGTGCCCAAGGAGCCCAGAGGAGGGAATCAGATTCCCAAGAGCTGAAGTTGCATGCAGTTGTGGGCAATTTTATGTGGATATTGAGATTTGAACAGCATTCAGTCATCTGCAGTAGCAAGTGCTCATAACTGTTGAGCCATTTTCACACTCCCATGACTGAGCTTCTTAAATGAGCACATTTGGCACTTCATTCATTCATTCATACATTCATTCTGTCTGTCTGTCTGTCTGACTATCATGTACATGTCATATGACAGGTTTAATAAGATACTTTACAGAATGACTGAATGTCTAATTAAGCACTCAGGCAATGTTTTCCCAAGATATATATCAATGTTTGCTTCTATGGCTGGGGCATAGCTCACTGTAGAGCACTGGCCTGTGTATCTGAGGTCCTGGATTTCATCCACAACATTGTAAAAAGCAAAAGCAAATAAATAAAAAAGGAATGTTTCCTGAAGGCAAGTGATAAGCTATAGTGAGGACATTTTTTTAAAATGTGATACAAAGCAAAACCACAGTGCGATACATACCACCAGACAGTAGTTAGGGTGGCTATCATTAATTAAACTAGTTACAAGGCTATTGAAGATGTGAAGAAGTCAACATTCTTGTACATTGTTAGTGAGAACAAAAGATCATAAAATCATTCTAAAAAGCATTAAAAGGAAATTTACCACATGATCTAGCAAATCCACTTCTCGGTACAGATACCCATAAGGATTGATAGTAGGGTCTCAAGAAAATACGGATAATCCTAATTCTAAGCAGCAACACTGGTGATGAAAGAACAACGTACGTGCCCATTAGCAGATGAAGAGGCAAGCAAAATGTGTTAAATGCATACAAAGGAATATTATTCAATCTTAAAAAGAAATTCTGACACATGCTACCCCACACATGAACCCCAGAGATGTTGATAAGTGAAACAACCCTGTAAGGAAAAAAACAAAACAAATACTCTACGAGGTACTTACATGAACACCTGTAATAATAAAATCATAGAGACAAAATAAATAATAATCATTGGTTGATCGGAGTAGAAGGTAAGAAGACACGAAGTAATGGATACGCAGTTTCAGTTGTTAAGATGAAAAGAATTCTGAAGATGTGCCATGATGACGTTCATAGAAGCTTAATGCCAGGTGAACTGGAGACTTCAAAATGATTACGATGATCAATGGTATGTCACGTGTATTTTCCTCTAAGAAAACAAACTTGAGCGAAGACATAACCAGTGTTTGAGGACAGCATGGATGATGGACACTGGGGTGGACAACTACAGCACACGATGCAACTGACAGGAAATAGAACTTGTCATTCCTGTTTCTCTTTGTGGCCTCCATAGGCCTTTAGGAAACTATCCATACTATAATATTGAAGGACAACAAGTAGTTACATACCAACCAGTTGTAAAAGCAGATTTTCTTTTCATTTTTTCTTTCCTTTTAGTCTTAGGCATTATGGTCTAGTGGACAATGAGATGGAATGTGGATCCCTTAGAACTGGAGCAGAGACTGACTCTGACTTTAGTGTTTCCCCTTAGATCCCTTTTCCCTAGTTGGGCTTCCTTGTCTGTCTTCAGTCGAAGGAGATGCACCTAGTCCTACTACGACCTGCTATGCCAGGGTAGGTTGGTACCCATGGAAAGGGCTTTCCTTCTCAGAGCTAAAAGGGAAGGGGGCATGGGGGGGGGGTCTATGAGGGTGGGACTGGGAAAAGAGGAGGAGCAGGGTGCAATCAGGATGTAACATTAATTAATTAACTAATTAATCAATTAATTAAGGGGGAAAGAAAGAAATAGAAATGTAATGAGCATCCCAGGATGTAACATTAATTAATTAACTAATCAATTAATTAATGGGGAAAGAAAGAAAATGAAATGGAATGAACATCCTGGCTTATTTTGTGGGGTCATGTAAGGTTATAATCTTACTATGCTATGTTTGACTTGCTCCTAAAGAGAGAGAGAGAGAGAGAGAGAGAGAGAGAGAGAGAGAGAGAGAGAGAGAGAGAGAGAGAGACTAGGCATCAATTCTATTCATTCACAGCCACTAGGAAATGGTTGTCTAATTGTGTTGTAAAATGGAGGGCTCTAACTCAACTGATTATGTTCTTTAATCAGGCTTACTAAAACCCACTTCTTAAGGTACAGAAACACCAACAGGCTAACACACAACTCCATCCATTTTAAATAGAGTTCCACAAATAGGCCAGTGAGATGAACAGTTGATAAAGGTATTTGCTATCAAACCTGATGGTCTGAGTTCAGTCACCAGATCATCCTTCACAATATCTGCATCATGACATGCATGGTACACATAAATTTTAAAAAGTAGAGTTCTGTGAATAATCTAATTCTCAGTGTTCCTACCTCATCAAGATATAACTAACCTGACACCAGAATTCCTTGATGTCCGGAAGGATGCTTACTGAAGCAGCCAAAGTGTTCTCTCTCTGGGGAACACGGAATTTGAAAATCAATGGCATTAATTTTAGGGGAGTTCAGTCAGTCAATACATGCATCATACACAAGCATGAGGACAGGGGATTAATCCCCAACACTCATGTGAGAACACAATAAAAAAGGAAGAGCAGGAGAGGCTTTCCTTTGATAGTATGTGACATGTCTGTGGAGTGTGAGCCATTGCATGTGATGTGTCTGTGGAGTGTGAGCCATTGCATGGGATGTGTCTGTGGAGTGTGAGCCATTGCATGTGACGTGTCTGTGGAGTGTGAGCCATTGCATGTGATGTGTTTGTGGAGTGTGAGCCATTCATAGACTTCTTCATGGAAATCTCAAGAATTGAATCTAAGGCTGTTATGCATTGAAAACCAAGTAGCCCATGTCTCCTCAAAGTATATCACTTTCGGATAATCTTTTTGTCAACCATTTTTGACAATCTACCCAGACATTACTAGGGTCTCTGTGACTTATAACTATATATCCTCCTATTAATTCAGCTTACACAAATCCTCCTGGGCACATGAGCGGGGATGAAGTGATACAAAAATGCACAACATTTTGAAGGAAGACCTAGCAGCTGATAGATAAACACATGTGTGTTATTCAGTAAAAGCCACATCAATAAACACTGACATCGATCCAAAGCACCAAGCTCCCTTTGGTCTCTTAGATATTTAGCCCCTGAAATGGAAGCTGTTGTCACACTCAAATGAGGGAGGCACTCCTGTCTAGGTAAATGATCTGGCCGAGGAGTCTGGTACAGTCTCGGCTCTGAATCGGACAATATTAAAAAGGTCAGACAGCACGAGAGAGAATGGAGCTATGGAGCTGACTCTTGGTGAAGGACTTGCTGAGCAAGCAAGATGACATAAAAGTGAATCCCCAGGATCCCCAGAAAAAACAATTAGGACTGGAGGTATGCATGTGCAACCCCAGGACCAGGGGTGCAGGCAGGTAGATCTCTGGGACTTGTAGGCTGGTCAGTATAGACAAAATAGTGAAATCCCAGCTCTAGGTCCATTGAGAAGGCTTGTCTCAAGAAGCAAGGTGAAGATATTGAAGAAAAATCCCAACATCAACCTTTGCCTTTAAATACCAGCATGGGTGAACACACACACACACACACACACACACACACACACACACACACACACACACACACACCCCCCAAACACTTATCACAAAAATAAGAAGGAAGTATAGAAGGATGAGATGATCACTAGTTTGTAACATAGATAATCCATATATTTAGTGTTTATAGTAATAACTTTGTACTTCATCTATCCAAGCTGACCACAAATACTATTCACAGTTTGCTACTCTTTATATTTTCATAATGCACTCTTATATGTTAGAGTTACAAACATATTCTTTACTAATATCAGCATTTTGGTAATTATCACACACACACACACACACACACACACACACACACACACACACACACACCCCTAATATCTTGTAAAGTAATCCTATTACGTTCAAAGCTCCTAGATGGTCTATCTGTATATGAGTTTGGCCATGCAAATAGATGGGCTTAGAGAACTGAATTATAAATTCTGTATGAAACATAGGGTGGCTGAGAAAAATAAAAATGCAAATGTTTTTTGTGGACATAATTTAAAGCATAGATCTGTTTCTGATACCAGAATCCTTAAGGCCTTAGCAAACCTGAGATTATACATTCTTCCTGTTCATGAGGAGGTACACCTAAGTGTAATGTGTCTCAACCAACATTTATTCTTTTGACATGATGGATAAGGAAAATGAGCACCAATAAGCCTCTTGGGTCTCCCCCTTCCTGGAAAAGCTAATGAACAACTGATACACTGTCCTGCAAAACAGTCAGCCAGCCAGCAAGGCCCCCAACCTTTGTCCCATTTGGTCACTTACTACAGACTAGGAAGAATCCTTGTTACTCCCTCCCACCATTTTGAATATCTCACAAAGGGTTCTAGAACATTGTACTGCCGAAGTTATACTGTACATGGAATAACCCAAAACAAGCAAACAAACAAAATAGAAGCAAAACAAACAACCTGGGGTGTGTTGATAAATTCACAAAGACTAAGAGAAGGCAGGAGAAACAAGGAATTACTCCTCAGAGGGTCAGAGTCTCCTTAAAGGAGAAGGTGCTGCTCCAGGCTGGCCCCACAGACAGGGAAAGCTGGCTGTGCAGAAACAGCTGGGGGAACAGGGGCAAAAGGGAACAAAACAATTAGAATCGGAGTCTTCAGTCCTTACTACTACAGAGGATTCTAGAAGCTACTTTCTCCCAAATGCTTCCAGCTTCTTACTTTCTACCTCTAGTCTTTCTGGTGTATGCAAGTAGCTGAGCTTCTGTAGAAAGCTCATTTCCAGCATCACGTTTCCTCATTTATGCAAATAAAGGCTTAAGTTGATCAAGACATTGACAGATTATTTCTCACATAGAAGTTCAGAGACAATGCTTCCTGAAGAGATGCCTGCAGGGCAATTTCATTTTAAAATATCAATCAAGAGGAGCACTTGTTTTATTCCCAAGCTTTTGATTCAGTCAATAACAAATTAGTGATTTAGTAACACTTTCTAGAATTGATGTTTAAATATTCCTAAGTCTTCCTGGCTGTGGCCTGAGTCTGCTGTTCTCAGTTTACAGTGCACATGATCAGAAAATGTATTTGTTGTTTTCAGAGGCATTTTCATTGTTTCTCTGGAATACGACTAAATTGTCTACTGCATGGCTGTTTGCACATGCATGCATGTGCAGACACACCACACACACCTCCTAAATAAGGGTAAAAAGTCATATTTTCTCTGGCATTTTATGACTTTTACTGATTATGAAAGGTTAAATGAATTTTGAACTAAAAAAATAAGCATCCCAATAATGCTACAGCGATTCAAGGTTAGTTGAAAAAGAGAAGGTTGGTCTGAATGTCTGTATTTCTGAATTATGGATTTCCTTTTAAGAAAATGAGGCATGACTTCTTTCACGTTAAATGTAATAGAGATCTTTGTCTCCTTTAGAGTTCAAACTTCTACCAGTGATATATCAAGATATGGCTGAGTAACAGCAAGCCACATGCAAATTACTGTTAAGGATTTGCTTCAAACCTTATATACGCCCGAGTAGTTACTATTTCTCCCGTCTATAATGGAAAGATTTACCTAAGCCTAAATCGTTCTAATTATTATCACTTTAAAAATTACTAGTTTTGTTTGTTTGTTGGAAGGAAGGAAGGAAAGGAAGGGGAGAGCATATTAAGCTGCATGGGTAGAGAGGTGAGGAGGACCTGGGAGGAGCTCAAGGAAGAAAAATAATGATCAAAATATATTGTGTACAATATTTTTCAATTAAAATTTTTACTTTCCCTATAAGGGATCGGAAACAGCTTATTCTTATCAAATTATCAAAATTTCTCACCTGAATCCACCATACATTTTTATATGTATGTGGAGGCCAGAGGTTGGCACGAGGTGTCTTCCTCAATCACTCTCCTCATCTGCTGCTGAAGCCAGAGTTCACCTCTTCCGCTAAAGCGCCTGGCTAAGGAGCGTGGTGGTCCTCCTCTCTTTGCCCGCCTGTGCTGGGCTCATACGCATCGCCTACACACCCATCTTTCCACACTCGCTGTACTAATGAGACTATTCTCCCCAGACCCCCGAGCATATGTTCTTATATGCTAACAAAAGAATTAACCGATTTTATACTCAATTGCTACTTACAGAGATATACATGATGGTACGCTGCTCTCAGTTTTTATAATTATAATAGACCAGTGACTATAAATGTCCCTGATTTTAATAATAAATTTGCCTGTAAGTTGTATGTTGTGTGTGAAAATGCTTGCCAGTTAGGCACAAGCCTCTCTGTTAGGAAATAAACTTTTTACAAACCAGACTGTGTTCCCAACTTATTACTATAATTTCTTAATCCACTCAGCACAGAATTGGTGGTTTTAACACTAGTCAACCATAAGAAAATATAACCTCCAGTGATGACTTTTAAGATGAGATGCATTCACACTTACATGGCGACTGCAGTACTTTAAGCATCATTACTGGCAGCAGCTAATCCCTGGAGGGCGAACATTAAGGTACCACAGTTCAAATCAGACAGCGCGATGGCAAAGGGCAGTGTGAGCGTGGCCTTGGGAGATGAATGGTGGAGGGTTCCTGTGTGGGCTTCAGCCCCGGTTTGCCCCATCTCCATCCCTGTAGGACAAGGATGTGGCAGAGCTACTGGGCTCTGTAAATCAAAGCTCAGGATGGTTCAGGTTTTCATCCCATTCTGAATCTAAGATGGTGGGCTAATGGATGCAAGGATGAGGACGACATCCTACAGACCTTTAGTACCAGACATGGGAAGATGAGTCCTCAAAGGGAGAAAAGGTAGCAGAATTCTTCTCCACTTGATAGTCTACAGGCTGTGTGTGCAGCTATGTTGTATGAATCTGGAGTGTCTCTGTACTGACCTATTGCCCCATGACGCACAGTGAGAACAAGCAAAGTTTATTCATGCAGTTCCATGTGCCTAGTATCAAGATTCATGCTTTACATAAGGAAATTTTAACATTAGTATCTCTTGAGAAAAAAGAAGATTAGTAGGAAATGCTTCAGATTCTGGCACTAGGATGAAGGACCCTAAACTACTATTTAATAATTCTCTCAAGAATCTCTGAAACAGGATTAATAAGTAGGACCTCATGAAGATAAAGTGCTTCTGTAAAGAACATCATTACTGGAGCCAAGTGACATCCTACAGAATAGGAAAAAAAAAACCATCATCTCTACCAGAAAAAACAGAACTAAGCTAAGCTAAACAATCACCACTAAAAACTGACGTAGTGATTATGACACAGCACGATGAGACATTATTTTGACACTAACAGGATTATGAGCATCATGTAGAGCCATGAAAGATATGTTTATAATAGAAGTGTGTGTACTTGAATACAAGCTAGTACATGTATGTGGCTGCAAATGTAAATAAGTATGAATTTTCTATAATTTATAAGAGACCTTTCTCCTCCCATATCTATGCCGTTTACCATGTCATCATTGTTAAAAGGCAAATTTACTATGACATGGCCCTACTTAAAAGGTTTACATGAATACCCATTCCTACGTCAGTGATAGTACAAGGTGTATTTTTGCATGTATGAGTTTCATGTGCAATTTCAAGGCATCAGTGCCTCCCCTCTCAAAGATAAGTTCTGCCAATAGCATATCATCTTATGTTGTTACTGCATTTTTATAACCTGGCTCATTTGCTTTGTCTTTTGGACAGGGCCTGGTTCTGTCGACCAGGCTGCCTTGGAATTGCAGCAGAAGGTTTGTGTCAGCCACCTGCCACCATGCCCAGCCTCGTGTATTTCTTTGCAATGCAATTTCCAGCTAGCAATGCTGAAGCAACCTTGACCTCATTACACATCCTTTAAGGAAGAGCCTGGGATTTTTCCAGAAAGGCTCAGGAACTTCCTTTCCCAGGTGCTCACAGCCTTTTGTGCTTCCTTGCTTTATGTTTGACGGGACATTGAGACCATGACTTTATATACCTCTTACCACAACTCAGCTTGTAGACTAGAACAGGTTAGGAACATGTCTTGCTCATCATTTGTCTCCTCCAAGGCTAACAAATTGCCTGAGATGCAGGAGCTGTTCAGGAAGCAGTGGTTGAATTAAATCGTGTGTAGAGGTTAGATGTGAATACAAAATTAGGTAAAATGGGAAGTGAAACTATGGGGACTTTTTAGTTTTAATATTTTCCTTTAAGAGGGGATTTTTAACCTTTATATATATTCACAACTTTATTCTCTCAACACATATAACATGACTGTGTGTTACGTACCCCTCTGTTACATAAGGAATGTGACCGTTTCTAACTTTAAAAATGACTAGAAAATACATGGCGTAATAGGGTATTATAAAAAGGGTCTCTACTCATACTTCAAAGGATAAAGATCTGGCTGTTAGAAGAAAAGTCAGTTGAAACATCTACAGAAGCAACTAAGACAATGAGTGTTCAAAAACAGGGTTGGGGCTGGCTGGTGGGAGAAGAGCACTGGCTGTTCTTCCATTGGCCCTGAGCTGGATTCCTAGTACCCACATGGCCACTCACAGTTTTGCAAAACTCCATGAGATGTGATGCTCTCTTCTGGCCTCTACAGGAACCAAACATGCACAGGGTGCACAGACACACTTAGTGCACATATAATAAAATCAAATTTATAAAACAAGAGTCTTCAAAGGTCTTACTTTAGCCTACAGAGTGTGATGAGTCCTTGCTCAGACAGCACGTTCATTGTATGAGCTCTCTGACTAGAAATAGGTTTTGCCAATGCGAGAGTATACAGGTTTGCAAAAGGAAGCACACTGGATATGGGATTGGAGACTGGACTAGAGCTACAGCCATTCTATAAACGTACCACAAGTTTAAAAGGCTCATTCAGGATGCTGAGCAATGCTTTTAGTTTTTGGGGTCTCGAAATCAGAAATGCTTTTCACTTCAAGTTACACTATAGAATGAAGGTAAGCAAGACAAGGTTGCTATCTGATGAGAGAGTCACCTCTATTTGAGGTCTTCCTCGGGGGAAGGGAAGACAGGAATGAGACATGATAGCTGCCCTAAACTCAAGAAAAGATTTTTTTAAAGTGTGATTTCTGAGTGGCTTCCTGCAGAATAGTGACCAGTTCATCAGAGGCTCCATTGAGCCTGAACAGTCTTTGGAAGACAAGTGTGCTATTTGACACCCTGAAATATCCATCAGAAATTCAACTTGTTTCCCTCATTGTAAATATGTTTTACTTTCTCTTTGTTATTCAGAGAAGGTGTGAGATTCTTCTTCCCATATTAAACTCAGCTCCTATTTAGAGAGAACAGATCCAAGCTGAAGGGGGATGGCTGATAGGGTACAGGAAAGATTCAGCCATTTTTCCCCTGAGGGAAAGGTAGCTGATGCTGTCATCTCCAGAGTCAGCTCTCTACTCCAGGAGTGGGAAAGCCTGCTTTCAGTCCCTATATGGTTCTAAAGCTCTCAGTGTACTGCATCTGTAGTATGTCTACATTATACACACACACAAAAAATGAGCATATTTTTAAAGTCCAGTTTACATTGCTAAGATAAAAACTTAAGTTTTAGTCTTTCTGGCTCCTCTTCTCATGTCTACATTGCTATCTTTTTAAATTTTTGTTTGTTTTGACTTTTGCGATACTTATCATTCTATTCTGGGCTCCTGTAATCCCTTTGCCACAGCGCCACAAGAAAGAGCTTTGCAAAATGAAATCGGATTATTTCCTTTCCCATTTTTAAAGCCTGCCATGGCTTCCTGCAGCACATGCAGTAACCTTAAATTGACTTTCCTGGCCTTTGAGGCTTTGTGTTCTCTGACTCCTGCCTGCTTCACAGTTTTGTATCTTGCCCCCCTGCTGTGGTTTTCCTTTTGCCCCTTACTGAGGCTACTCTTAGGCCTGCACCTGTTGCTCACCTCTGCTCCTGATGCCCCATGGTGCTCATCACTTTGTCATCCATCAGTACCTTGTCACTTCCTGAATCTCACAGGTCTCTTCACAATCACATAACCAAAATTATTTCTGTGGATTTGCTTGGTTATTTAGTAATTACTTATCTCCTTCTCCCTGGGCTTGGACACAGTTCTGCCCTCCAACACTGGGTCACGAGGGATGGCAGAGTATAAACATTAGCAGCATCACTCTGTGTCTCTTAGCTGATAATACATAGCCAGAAGTACTGACATTGAGATCAAACTAAGAAGAAGACAGACCAAAGCTGAGACAGAGCCATGAGATACCTAACTCTGATGTCAACTTTCTGATCATAGAGGGAAACCTCTCAGATGTCAACAAGACAGTCGCATCTGTTAACTTTATCATTCTCATAACGCTTTCAAAAAATAGTCAGTGGTTTTTGGTATGTCTCAAAACAAAATTCTGGATACAATTTGGAATTGGTTAAAATTGGACCAATGTGATAGTTTGGTGGGTAAAGGTGGTTGCTGTCAAGCCTCAGGAACTGAGTTCGATCCCTGAGACTCACATGGTGAAATGAGAGAGAACTGATTCAGTAAGGTGTCCTGTGACTGGCACACTTATCATGTCCCTACCTCTCTTCTCCTCCCCCTCTTACACACACTCTAATGTTTTTAATTTTTTGATTTAATTTTGATTGATCGATTCCAACCATATTACTTGATATCATTATATCGACTATCAGGCTCACGTATTTCAGATATGCAAGGGACTGATAACAAACTGTTTAACATACGATTACAAGTAGAGTCCATTCCATGTGAAAACAACGGAAAAATTAGCTTAGATTTTGGTGAAAGTTTATTTTTTCCATTGCTAGAGTCTTGTAATTTAGGAATAAAGGGGCTGACATTAACAACAAACACATTGGCCTGTGGAGTAGTTTGAATGAGATGTCCCCTGTATTCCTGGGCATTTGAATACTTGGTCCCTGGTTGATGGCTCTGTTTGGGAGATTTAAGATCTGTAGCCCCACTGGAGGAAGTACGTCACTGGAGGTAGGCACTGAAAGTTTAAAGACTCCTAACATTTTGAGCTAGCTCTCTGCTTGTGCTTTTGGTTTAAGAAGTGAGCTCTTAGCTCGTTTCTCTAGTAGCCAACGCCTTTCTGTGGTCACGCTTCCCGCCATGATGGTGATGCCTCTGTTCATCTGGAGCAGTAAGCCCAAATAAAGGTTTCCTTCTGTAAGTGGGAAGCTAGGATGTTTGATCAGAGCAACAGAAAAGTAACTAATGTAGCCTATAAAGTTTGATGAAAAATATCAAATGTTAATTCTTTCTTTTAGAAATTAACTTTTAGGGAAAAAAATGTAAAAGGCATTTTTTTTCCTGTTCTTTACATGAAAGGTATCAAAAGTAGCAAAAGTGGACTCATGAGGGCAAGTCAGAGAACTCGGATCAAGTTAGGTCAGGTTCTGAGAACTCTGGAGGTGACCAGAGCACAGGTCTCCCTCCTGTGTATCTGAAAATGCAGGGCTTTGCTGAGCTGTCCTGAAGGCTTGCCCTGTGCTCCATTCCGTATGACTTTACCTAATCCTTTTCTGTGACTTCCGTTTCAGCATTATAACATGGATATGTATTTTTTTTTTTTTTTTTCCTGATCCTCAGTCCGTAAGCTCTTAAAATGTTAGTTCCCCGTCTTGGTTCTAATTCAGGCTAGCCAGCTCTCCATTTGATCCAATAAGCTGTGTCCAGCATTTGGAGTCACATGATATTCAGAGTGGCCTGTTCTGGGGTATGAATGAGATTTATTCTCCGTGAGTTAGCATGGGGCAGGAAGGACATTTGCTTATGAATCACTAAGTAAGTAAAAGCATTTGAATCTAAGGTGCATGCTTCTGTCTCCTATTGATTTTTCTTTAATGCAGCCATCTTCCCCCCTTCAATGACTGAGGCACAATTTGCATAGCTTAGTCATGATTCTTGTGGATTTTGAATTATATGTTGTCATGCAGTTATTACATATGATCAAGAAAGAAAATTCATAGCTAAACATTTTTTCACGTCACATATTTTAAATATCCCTTCTTGGACTTTTAAGACAGAAGCCAATACTTTAGTACAATGTCTTTAGTATATTACCTTAAACAAAGAACAACAACAAAAAATCTGGGCTGGCAAGATGTCTCCGCCAGTAAAGGCGACTGCCACTAAGCACGCCAACCCGAGTTCCGTATCTCCAACTCTGGGCAACATGGTAGAAGGAAAGAATTGACTCCTGCATATACATGTCCTTTGCCCTCCACATACACACGCTAGTCCACTTCAGTCACACATAGGTCGCTAAATAAATAAATAAAATTGTAAAAAATGAAAGCCTTCCTTTAGGAGGCAGCATGAATATTATATACATGGGTGCTTATAAGAAGCTAGATGATGATGCTTCTCCTGGGTGCCTGTTCACAACATCATTTAAGTAAACACCGAAGGGACTAACTTAGGCACGGACTTCATGAAACAGGTAATGTGTGAGAGAGCAGTGGTGCACAGGAATCGCAGAGATTTCTCTTATCTGTTACACAGGTAAAATGTCTCTTTTACTGTATGTACAGTATTCAGAGTAGGCAGCGTTAGAAGCTCAGACAGTCTCTGCATCTAGACCGAACTGCTTGACAAATATGTGCTATTCCATGGCACTCTGCCAGTGGAAATGCCCCGGTGATAATCAGAGGTCACAGCTTTATTTAACACCATCACACACAGAATGGGAGGAGACAGACTGTCCTCCCATGACTGCTCAGCAGTCCTCTGGAGTCCAATCTTGCCTTTAAAAGGTGGGGCTCACCAAGTGGCTTAAAACAGGTCTCATCTTTCATCAAGGGCTTCTAATTTTAAATTGCTGCATGCTAAGTGTTCTCTGAAGTGTCACCCTGAAGCTCCACCCACTTCGTTCGGATGAACCACTGGTTTTAAATGAGAATTTCCCAGGGCTGTGATTTTCCATGCACACTCTGTGATATGCAGCCCACATGGGATGCAAAGCAATGAGAACTGATTCATCATCTGAATAGAAGCTTCCATTATCAAGTTTGGTATGTTTCATGTAAGAAATTAGTCTAAAATATTCTATATAACTGATACTGCTATTGGTGATAAAAATAATTCCCTTAGAAAAAAATAAAATCAGGACAAAGAATTTCCTGGAATAACAAGCTAGAATTCTTCTTTCTTTCTTTATTTATTTTTGATACTTTATTTACATTTCCAATGTTTCCCCATTTCCAGGTCTCCTCTTTGGATGCCACCTATCCCCTCCCCCTCCCCCACTTCTATGAGGAAATTCCACCTCCCACCCACCTGCCCACCCACTCCTGTATTCCCACCTTGACATTCCCCTTTACTGGGGCCTCTCCTCCCCCGATGGCCAACAAGGCCCTCCTCTGGCACATACGTGGTCCGAATCATGGGTCCCTCCATGTGTATTCTTTGGTTGGTGGTCCAGCCTCCATGAGGACCGGGGGGAGGGGGGGGTCAGGCTAGTTGATACTGTCGCTCCCTCCATGGGGCTGTAGACTCCCTCAGCTCCTTCAGTCCCTTCTCCAACTCCTCCATCTGGGACCTCACTCCCAGTCCAGCAGCTACTGTAAAGTGAAACTTGGGTATTCCGAACGTTTGGGCTAATATCCACTTATCAGTGAGTACATACCATGTTCGTTCTTTTGTGACTGAGTTACCTCGCTCAGGATGATATTTTCAAGTTCCATCCATTTGCCCGCAAATTTCATTAAATCATTGTTTTTAATAGCTGAGTAGTACTCCATTGTGTAAATGTACCACATTTTCTGTATCCATTCCTCTGCTGAGGGACATCTGGGTTGTTTCCAGCTTCTGGCTATTATAAAT
>CM052704.1:97620371-97638206 GCA_028551405.1 Uromys caudimaculatus | reverse complement strand
TGATCACATCAGGAAAAATATTTTCATAGTACGATTCACTACTATCTTAATGGTGATCTAAATATTGTAAATAATCCTTATTCAAAAGTTATTGGGTCACACAAGTAACTCAAAGCCTTATTATAAAATCTATGATAACAATGCATTTGGCCAACAATCATGATGGTGGGCAAAGACAAACCATTTGTCCAAATTTGGTGTTTCTCATCACACACCCAGAGTACCCAGCCATTTGATGTTTGGAGCTCAAAGCTGATAAATGGCCTTCCTTATATGGCAGACAAGTCATCATTGTCTTTTCCTGGGATGAAGTTGTGCACACAGCCCTCCTTCCTTTCCTAATGCCCTGCTAATCTCCTTCCGTTCTGTTTCTCTTTTTTCCATTAATTTATTCATTCATTCACTTTATACGCTGATTGCAGGACCATTACCAGTACCCCCCTCACACAGCCCCTTCCCCCCCATCCTTCTCCTTCACCTCTGAGATGGGAGAGGTTCCCCAGCACAGGGTACCAACCACCCTGGCACTTCAAGTCACTGCAGGATTAGGCACATCCTCTCCTACTGAGGCCAGACAAGCCTGCCCATTCTGTTTTAAAAATAAGAAACTAGAAAGGATGACATGGACCACTGCAATTTTTCTTTCTAAGCAGAACTGTATGATTGTCCTCATGTTCACATATGCATACTCACGACAATGGGTCAGCTTTCTTCTCTGGTTTTTAACTCTTTGGCTACTGTTAGAATTGATCCGCCTCTACAGTTGGTAGGATGGTTTTATAGTCAGAAATAAACTGGTTCTCAAGCTTTTGCTGACAGCTGAGAGTATTCCTCATCTTCCATAACAGATTCTCAAGGACTGAAAAATGTGTTTACCCTTATAAAATGTTACATCAATTATTCCCTATAAATAACAGTAAATTCCTTTTCAGACTGAAGGAACGACATGGCATTCTGTTCACACAGCTGTTAGCCTGAGCCTGACTGCAAGGCAGGCTCACAAAGCAGGATGGCTGCTGTGTGCTGAAGCAGACTGTGCCTCACTCTTGGTTCTGCTGCCCTGCAACTGCCATACGCTGCACATATGGGTGCACACAATTACGATAATTGCATGTTTTTAAGAGGGGATTGTTAAAGATAATGAGAGAAGCATGGGAGAAAACAGGTTAAAATACATCTTGGTAGTCACTACTTTCTGACATTTTAATATAACTTGATGTTACTCAAAAGTAACAGGTATAAGACTAAATAGATGAATTTTCATAAATCAGAACAATATTATGATTGGTGAGAATAAAATTTAAAGTTCTGTAACTTTAAGTATGAGACTTGAAGAAAATGCTACTGAAGCTAAAATACTTTTCATGACCTAATTTTCTTCCTTTCTCTACTGCGTAAATTTGATGATTTATCTTCAAAGTGGGGTTACTTTCCCCTTTTCCTGCCCTATGCTATTGTATAATTTCAATACAATTCCAGCTGATTAACAGAAAGTGCCATATCCGATCATGGCCTTGTATGATGTGAGAAAAAAAAAGAAATTTCAATTTGACATTTTCTACTTGTTTCAACATTTAATTTTGTTTAAGGAATAAGAGATAAAATATAGTTTTAATTCTTATATCAGGCACAATTTGAAAGATTGTTGTAAGAGTTATTTTATTTACTACATTGAAGAATCACGATTGTAAATGTGATGGATTTTTCCAGTGACTGTGCACAGTATCAGAGACTTTAAGGAAATACCTAGCTATGCTTAGCACACGGTCAAGCTAGGCCCAAAGAGCAAACTGTGTGGACTCCCTGAAGTCCACACAGCTATTATAACAGAATGAGAAATGGTGTGTGTGTGGGGGGGGGACTGAGCCTGTGTGTCTGTCTGTCTGTGTGTTGGTCTGTCTGTCTGTATGCATATTGCTTTCATATATGTTTGTATGTGTTAGTGTGTATGCTTGTATCTGTATATATGTGTGGTGTGTGAATTATGCATTCCTGTATACATAGGTATATATATATGTGTGTGTGTACATGCAATGTATTTATATATGTGTGTGTGTGTGTGCAAACCTATATGTAATTAGAAGTGTGTTTGTGTGCATATGATGTCCATGTCATATATGTGTGTGTGTGTGTGTGTATTTATGTGCTTGTGCATGGTGTGTGTTTATGCAAATATGCATGCTTTTGTGTGTATCAGCAAATTCCTCACTATCTTGAAGCTAATTAATAGGTCAGTGTGAGATACTCTTGAAAGGTACAGAAAAAAAGAGAGAAAAGGTACAACAACTAGGAACAGAAAATTAGGCTCAGTGAAGGACAATTTCCACAAAAGGAGATAGCCACTGTGCGCTTCAGTTAAAAATATAGTTACGGGATGTTCGAAGACTTAGAGAAAGCCTGGGAGACACAGGGACAGAGAAAGCATATTTGCCTTTTGTACAACATTTGATAATCCTTTAAAAGGTGGTACGTTTATACTTCAGAATAGGAACTTACTCATGTTCAGTGACTCAGCTGCATTTTCAGACAGGAAGGAAGTGGAAAGAGGGAGAATCATGCTCTAGTTCTAAGGCACACCAAGGTTAACTGTTAGACACATCACACTAAGAACCCATGTTTAGTAGTTTACAAAAGTGGACAGTACCACGGCACGCAGCTCAACACCATAAAGCACACTCTGGCCCTTAGCTCTCACCTCTCTCTTACTTCTCTTACCTTCCCCCATTCCCTTCCCCCTCTCTCCACGTGGTCATGGCCGGCCTCCACTTCTCTTCTTCTCTACTCTCTCCCTCTCTCTGCCTTTCTCTGCCTCTACTACCCTCTTAACTCCCCTCCCCATGCCCTGAATAAACTCTATTTCTATACTATACCTTCGTGGGTGTCTGGCCCCTCAGGGGGAGGGGATGCCTGGGCTTGGGCCTGCACACCTTTCCCCCACACCTTCCTCCCCTACACCCATATAACATATATCTTATTATATTTTTATAAACACATCATAGAAAATAAAGCACACTCTGCATGTTAAATCTGTGTTAAATCTTCACCAAATCCACAAACATAAGCTACTGCATTATTTATGGAGACATATTTTCCTTAGTAAACCCTTGACAGGATGTGAAGTCCCATTCAAGTAGTCCACGTAAGTACTACTCCCTTAGGCTTTCATTTCACACCCTCTATCAGATGAAATCAAGGTCATTCGTTATGACGATTTCGTGAAATTACGTTATGCAATTCCGATGCAATTTATAATGGTTATAACTTAATATTATTATTATAATTTTTCCACACAACTCAAATTCAGGACCTACTTCCCCCCCCAATACATTTCATTATGGAGATGAGCAGTCAATCATACTGGTGGACTGCCATGAATTCCTCAGTATTCGTGTCCTTTGGAGTAGTATCCTGCACCCCTCTGAGCTGGTAGTTAGCTCTAAATGATTAGCATGCATGAAGGGAGCAAAATCTTAATAAGCTCTCAATATGACAGCTGACCTCTGGGAAGCCACCTGCTGTGCTAAGAGAAAGGTGTGGTTAGGCTACTGAAAGACAAGAGGCCAAGTGTAGAGATACCCTGACATTCCATCCCTAGCAGAGCTCAGAGCTAAATGTAACCACTTGAGTGATCTCACCTCCAACTGAGCAGAAAAGCCATCTGATGGAGCAGTCAGCTCACAGAACCGTGGCAAATAACAAGGGGATGTGATTTCATCCCACTGACTCTGGGATGCAGATGGCCAGGCAACAACAGACAAACGTAGAAGAAAGGGTTAATCTGAACGGTGTAACTGTCCTCAAATGATTTTTCCACATCACAAGCAATTTCTAGTGAAAAGCAGTAAGCTTGGCCTAGAAACCTGGCATGAATTAGTGTGACTCTCTGAAGTTAAGCATGGTAGGGTGACATGCTGCCAATGTTATCACAATACTAATAAAGTATTTCACAGCGAACAGATTGTATTGCATTCTCATAAGCAGTGTTTGTCAGCTCTGAGTCACAGTTCTGATTATAAATGAGGAAGATTTTACATTTGTTGTGGCGCAAGGATGGAGGTAGTTGGATTCAGTTCACATCCTGGGATGTAAAAATGGCAGCTTGTAAGTCAGAGGCTCCTTATACTCTCCTCAGCGGTTAATTATAATTCACAGCTAGAGCCAGTCCCAGCCAAGTTAGGTCATGCAACACGCCAAGCTTTCCCCACAGAGGGATGCCAACACTGGGTTCATTTGTGAATTTTTAAAATTGTGCTAGGAAGAGAACAGTTTTAACAGGCAAACCACAGCACTCTGGAAAAATGGCAGCTCAGTCATTCCTACCAGGTCTTCCAACAAAGCTGTTCATTTTAGAGAGAAGATTTTCAGACAGAAAATAGGAACACTGAACAATAAATTCAAAGTCTAACACTTGTCCAAAGAACTGGAGGTATATCTGCAAATGTATCTTGTTTTACTTAAACTCTATCTTTCTACAATACAAGCAATACAAATTAGCAAAATGGGATCACTTTTTAAAATCTTTTTA
Organism: Uromys caudimaculatus; assembly: GCA_028551405.1. Taxonomy (NCBI): domain Eukaryota; kingdom Metazoa; phylum Chordata; class Mammalia; order Rodentia; family Muridae; genus Uromys; species Uromys caudimaculatus. The sequence continues at coordinate 97,633,681 of CM052704.1, read as the reverse complement.
ATTAAAATACATCTGAAATATATATATATATATATATGATCTATTTCTTTGACATATGGGACCAAGGTCATGGCTTATTTTATTTTCAGTTAGTAAAACATAGCTAGATGTAGTTGTACACACACAAACACACAGAAGTGCATACACACATGCACACACACACACACACAGATATGCGTACACACATGCGCACACACACACACACACAGATATGCGTACACACACACACACACAGATATGCATACACACATGCGCACACACACACAGATATGCATACACACACACAAACACACAGATATGCACACACACACACAGATATGCATACACACATGCGCACACACACACACACAGATATGCATACACACATGCACACACACACACAGAGATATGCATACACACACACACACAGATATGCATACACACACACACAGATATGCATACACACATGCGCACACACACACAGATATGCATACACACATGCGCACACACACGCACACACACACACAGATATGCATACACACATGCGCACACACACACACAGATATGCATACACACACGCACACACACACACACAGATATGCATACACACATGCGCACACACACACACACACAGATATGCATACACACATGCACACACACACACAGATATGCATACACACATGCGCACACACACGCACACACACACACAGATATGCATACACACACGCACACACACACACAGATATGCATACACACATACGCACACACACGCGCACACACACACACACACACAGATATGCATACACACACACAGATATGCATACACACACGCGCACACACATGCACACACACACACATGTACAGATGGTTACTGTCGTTTAAGGCATGGGCATCTGTACATTACCTTCTTTTACTTCTCTTAATGTCACTTTTATAATTTGTGAATCTGACTGCCACAGTTAAGGTCACACATAAAATCCACAGCCTATGCTAAATTTAGATATCTGAACACATGAATTTCTTTTTTTTTTTCCCTTCAGCCTACAAGTTTTTGGTTTGTTTGTTTTTTGTTTATTTATTTATCTATATTTGAGGAAAAAGTCTAATTATGTACATCAGGCTAGCCTAAACACTATGAAGTTTTTCTTGTCTTATTTTCCAAAAGCCTGAGATTATGCATATGCACCCTTACAGACAATAGGAGAATATCCATGCTTCTAAAGTTGCAAAAGGTATATTAATTTTGGCAAAACAGCTATCATATGTTATAAAAATGCCAATAAATATTACTCAAGAATTAAAATTACTTCTACCTCTAAAAAATATTTAGTAAAATTTCAAACATTTTTTTCTTGTAGTCAGAGGAAAAATCTATACTTCCAACTTAATAATAACCAATATTTAATTATATTTATAAGCAATTAAGTATCTTTAGAACACAGACTAAAAATTACTTGAGCACTTTTTGGCATAATCATTTCAATTATTCCATACAAACTTGGTGAGAAATTCAATCCACATTAATTTACAAACTTTTCTAGAAGTATATAAAAAGAATGGAGCTTAAAATGAGTCCTGGAGGTGCCTTGTTGGGGACACAGAGAGCCTCATACTCAGAGACAAGCAGGGAGAGAAGCAGGAATGCTAATCACGTAGGGGTGTCTCCTCGATGGAGGAGATAAAATCCAATACCTGCATCCCATCCAGAAAGCTGAGAGTGGATTTTAAGGACCTAGTCACCTCTTTTCAGTCTGTGGAGGCAGACTTCACCCACCTTTTGCTATAGAGGCAAACTTCATCTAAATTTCCCAGAATAATTATCCCAGACTCTTCCCTCCCTAGACCATTACCCACCCTTAGGGGAGATGTCACATGTACTTTATGGCCTGCTGACCTCTATGCTATCAGTCAGTGACCACACTAAATTCTAGGATTTCGGCTATAGATCCTACCTCGTGGTCACGTGTGTAAAAGAGTTGCTGTGTAGTCACACCTTAAGCTTTATTGTGCACCTGGAGCTGGACTGATTGTTGCCTGGAAGCCTTTCCCCAGATTGTACTCTGTTTTAAATACTGACAGTGAATCGCCCAGCATTACACCCCCGATGTCTGATCCAGGTGGATCTGCATTTTCATCTTTTTGCGTGGTTTGATTCCCGGCCAGATGTGACAGGGATGCCCCTCAGTGTCTAACATCAACTTTACTGAATATGGCCTTCTTTATTTCCAGTTTCCCACCCTATTCTTGACTCAAAGTTAACAGTCAAATTAGACTAGCAATCACAAAGATATGTTAATAATACCCTTCAGGACCAACTAGGAGAGACAGTGCTGTCTTCTCATAGCTTAGACACAAACCAGCTTAGTCCCTAGGACTTCTAGGTGGTCAAAAGTTCTATTACTGGGGACGATTTCAACTCAAGAAAATGGTAGGAAGTAAAGAGAATAGAGAGAGGTCATCAGTGGCTGTCTACTGTTATGAAAAGATATATATGTCATATATATATATCATATATATATGTCATACATACCACATATATGGCTCATATATCATATGTATGTGTGTGTATGTGTGTGTGCACGCACACGCACATATCCAAAAGAAAAAAGAGGAAAGGAGAAATTTGTGTATGTTCATTTGTGCACACACACACACACACACACACACACACACACATTTGCATTATAGCCCCAATAAAGAATATTCACAAAGAAAGACAAGCAGCTAGCTGTGCTCTGGAGACATTGTGGCTATGAACCATTTGCCTTGCATGTATAAGGCTCAGGGTATTGCTCCAGTAACATAGAAACACAAACAGTTACTATCAATACATAGCAGAATACAACCCTTTAAGTGTGAGGCCTTTCTCTTTTGGACATTCCAAAAATTTAAAAACAAACCTCACTTCATTTGGGAATTGTTTTTAGTGAATAACTAGAGATAAAGCTTACAACATGTATCTTGCCTGAACCTTCACCAAACTAACTAAGCAGATGAGTTACACTTCTGACAACCGTCCCGGTGAGCAAAGAACGGAGAACTCATTAGCGCAGCCTTTTCTCTGCAACTGACACTGGCAACTGAAATTCCCTGGCAAATCACCAAGCCAAATCTTCTCATCTGTCAAATCTTCTGTTCTGAAATTCGTTCTTTATATAAAATAGTGTCCAAACTCGGTTTTCTCTAAACACCAGAAATATATGAATTAAAAAATCTTCTAAAATAATAGGTGCAAAGTAAATCTGTAGGAACTAACCATGGTATACTAAATTATAATACATTTTTACTATGCTGACATTTTTCTCTCTACAGATATTTTTGCACCAAAAATACTTGCAGTGTTTGGGGTTCTGTGCTTGTAATCAGGAGCTCGATCCCTAGAAACCACATAAAAGAAATGCCTAGAGCAGTCGCCCATGGTGGGTAATCCCAGTGTTGACTAGTCAGAGAAAGTGTGGTTAGTGGTTGCCTGGCAGGTCAGCCTGGTGAGTACCAGGCCAATCACAGACCCGGTCCCAAAGGAGAGGAATGGCTTTCCTACAGAAGACACCTCAGGTTGTCCTCTAGCCATGACATGTGTGCAAAACCACAGATGTACACACACATACATATAAACACACACTCATACAAATGTACACACACATACATTTAAAAAATGTAAACATTATTCTTCTGAATAATATACAAGAATGAGACATACTAAATAATTCTGTAATTCTATAATTGAGGAAAAACATTAATGTTATTTATATATTTATTCATGAATGTGCTGCCAATGGAATGATAAATTCTACTGATTAAATGAACCTGTACATGCTATTTATCAATCTGTTTCTATCAGGTATATGGTGGTTAGTTCTGGCTAGTCCATGATTTTTTTTAAGTTAAAAAAATACATTGTACATTGTCTTAGGATATCTATTGCTGCAATGAAACATCAAGGCCAACAAACAAATTGGGGAGAAAGGGGTTTCTGTGGCTTACACTTCCATATTGCTTGTTCATTACCAAAGACAGGACATGAATTCAAACAGGCAGGATCCTTGTGGCAGGAGCTGATGTAGAGGCCATGAGGAGTGATGCTTTCTCACAGAACGCAGGACCAACAGCCCAGGGATGACACCACCCTCCATGGACTGAGTCCTCACCATTGATCATTAATTGGGAAAATGCTTTACAGTAGGATCTCTTGGAGGCATTTTGTCAACTGAGGCTCCTTCCTCTGTCTGGCATTTCAAACATTTCCACATTGGCTTACCTCATGGACTTCTTGAACTATACAACACTCAAGAATTTGTGATCTTTCTACTAAAATCTGTTGACCCATGGTAATTCCTTTTACATTTTATCAAGAAAAAAGTGAATCCTGTGTGAGTTCTGGCTCCTCCCTATGAGCGATATCCAATATGAAAGACAACCCTTTGGAATACAGAGATAACAATATTCGCAAGGGTGTACATACGTGTAGCACAACAGCAACACTTTTCCCTCCTCCACCGTTGCTAGCCCGAACACTCATCACCTCCCATAATTTTAGCAGCCTGCTCTCTGATGGATTTCAGGAGCATCTGACATCATTCCTGTTTTTTCTATCCTGTCCTCTCTTTCTCTTTATCCAAATCCAGACAACTCGTATGTCTGATTATTGTCTGGCAGCTCAGAACCCTCTAATGACTCTGCTCTGCCTCTGTAGAAGAGCCCGAGTCCATTCATGGATTAAAATGTCACATCTTTTTATGACTATCCCTGCCCCTTTTACTGGTTCTCCTTACACTAGTATGCTTATGATCTCCTAGGTATCTTTGGAGAACTCCAGGCAAGCATTTGCTTCCTTTATCTTTAAACTTTCTGCTTCCTTCTTCTGTAAAATTCTTCTTCCTGATAAATTCCCAGGACTTACTGTCTCATGAACTTCCAGCCCTCACTCAGCTTTTGAGAAGATCTGCTTTGACAAAACTTCATTGGAACCCTGTTGTGTTTATTCATATGCATTTTATACATGCCTTCTTTCAAGTGAGGATTTCAAAAATTTAGTATTTGCAACAAGAACTTATGGCCAGGAAGCAATCTTCTGATTATCTGGCCCTTTACATAAGTGTGTTGGTCCCTGAAGACAGTGATTGAAAGAGAGAGGAATCTTATAAGAGGCCACAATAAGACATGCTTATTATCTGTATGGCTAACGATGGTGGAGAGACAGAAGAGAATGAGGTTCCATCCAGCAACGGTTAGCACCCTGAACGAGAGATAGGAGAAGAAGGTAAGCCAGTGCCTATGCAATGAACCAAAGAAGGAGACTTCCGGGAGAATGGTGAGAAACTGTCAGAATGAGAAATGTACAGGGTGTTAAAGGAGCAAATGTGCCTCAACACTGAAGAGGGGCAAGGATGGCCACGGCGGAGTGAAGGAGGACGTGCTATCGGTTATTTGACAAAGCAATGAAGTGTAAGGTAACAGCCACCCAGCCCTGGGCAGCAGAATGGCTCTCACAGACAAGACAGTGCCCATTGCTTAGGCAGTGCAGATATAGCAGCCCAACCAAGGCAGAGGCAGACCCAGTCACCACAATCAGAAGGCATGGGCATGGGGAACTCTCTAACTGTGCCCCATCAATGGACTAAATCTTCGCCTCAATACAGCAGTGCTGGGAATGGGGTCTAATGAGAGATGAGAAGGCCAGAGGGTGGAGAGGAGGGATTCATGCCGTTATTACAGGGTAATATTCATCCATGTAAAAATGGCGTCAAACGCCTCTGTTCTCCTACCCGACCCCTTTGTCTTTCTGTGATGTGATATGTGAACTCCCCAACAGCCATCCTAATGAGCTAGTAACTTCCTGATAGGTAGAAATCTCCCAGACTCCTATATTTTATCATAGCAGCCCAAAATGGACTAAGTCTAAGACTATTTTGAATATGAAGCGCACCGCAAAGGCTCGTGTGTCTGAACACTTGGTTCACAACTGGAGCCACTGTTTGGAGACTATGGAACCATCAGGTAGGAGGCTCCCTGATGCTGTTCAGTACAGGCTGGCCTTGAAGGTTATAACCAGCCTCTGCTGGATCCAGGACTCTGCTTCACCCTCGTCACTGGGATGTGACATATGTCACAGAAGAGAAGAAGTCTGCACCAGACTCTGTGATTTCCTCCATGAAGGAGACTCTCCCATAACCCCATGGCTCTCAACCTTCCTAATGCTGCGGCCCTTTAATACAGTTCCTTCACAGTGTGCTGACTCCTACCGTAAAATCATTTCTGCTGCTACTTCATAACTATAATTTTGCTACTGTTATGAATCAAAATGTATAATGACATCTGTGAAATGGCCATTCAACCTCCTAAAGGGTCACAACCCACAGGTTGAGAGCCTCTGCCCTACACTGTGGGCCAAAATAAGCCTCTCCCAAAGGTGCTTTTGTTAAGCTATTCTGCTACAGCCGTAAGTAACTGCTACAGTTATAAAGCCAGGCTACGTGTTTGATAATTAAAGAGAGGCGAGTCACTACAACTTAGCAAACTTCACAGTAGCTAAAACAAGTTACTAAAGATTCCTTCACAGCTGGTAAATTTTCACAATTATTTCCTCTTTGTAGAAGATACACATTTTAAGTAAGTATATTCACTTTTAAACATCAAATCGGAGGACTATGATTTTCTGTTACTTGGTTACTGTAACACCCTTGGGGTAATCCTAAGTCTCACTAATGTAGTATGAGTTTGAAACCTTTGTGCACATGCCTAGTATCCATAGCTTCAAACTACTACACGAGGATCTCCACTCTGCTTTTTTATTCACGTCATAAAGATGCTAATATCTCGTTACTTTCTACATGCTCCTTCTAAGGAGTTGTTCTTCTTTCTGGTTCCTGTTTGCCAGAAAGGAATACCTCTTCATTTGTTTTCAATAAAACACTCATATAACCTTAATTCATTTTTTTTAATGGAGATTTGTTTTGCAAATGGGCATGGTAGCACATGCCTGTACTACCAGCACTCAAAAGGAAAAGCAGGTAGCTGAGCTCAATAGAGAAACTCTGTCCCAAGACAACAGCAACAAAAGGGAAATTTACATTTTTACTCCTAAGAAAACACTTTGTCAATGATTCTAAAGAAACAACATAAGTAAAAATATTAAATATTGTAGGTCATTACTTTAGCTCTGTGTTCTTGAGAAGATTCTTCACTCAGCAGTGAGATCAATTGTTTAAGGAGCTGGACAAATGGCTATAGATTAGATTTTAAAAGAAAAGACAGTACAGCATCCACTAGAAATAAAATTCTTGAGTGATACATTCTTTCAGTCATTCAGAAAATTTACTGGAGCATTATATCCTGGTTTGTGTGGGCATCTCAAACCCCACAGTCCCTAGAACAAATCTCTTAAGAATTTTGATTCAGTGTTCTAGATTTTTAGATTTGCAGCTAATTTTGTGAGGTTTTCTTTTGTTGTTGCTGTTGTTGTTTTGTCTTCCTAGAGTACCAATATTGCCTAGCAAACAGCCTAAAAGTGTTGTAGGCTATGACTAAATGAACCAGAAAAGTCTCTTTACCTGTAGCTACTCTAAGATAAAGACTTTTCAGTCAAATGATTTTGTAGCTTTTCAATTTTATAAGTGCTCCATTATTAACCTGCCATTTAGAAAAGTTAGTAAATTTAATCTGAATGATAACAGAAAGCAGCCACTTAGTGTCCTCAGTAACCTGCCTCAAATTCACTGCATGTAAAGTAACTGTCATTCTCTTGAAGTGCAAACTGGATTCTTCACTTGGAGGTCTCAGTTCTTCCTTGTTTCATATTGACTTAAGGCAGGGAATGAACTCCTTAACATGGCCCAATTATGCTACAATTTATCATCCAAACTGGGACAGTGTGAGAGGGAAAGAGAATGACTAATTTTACATCAGTAAAGCAGGACGGTCCCTGGGAGAGTGGCTAACGTGTCACCCAGCCCTGCCTTTTTTCCTTTTGTCTTAATTCATCCAATCAAGTTCCCTCCAATATCAGAAGCCCTCTCCAGACAGCTTCTCTCCATCCTTTTGGCCTGAAGCCACACTCTACTGCTAGTTTTCTGGCTTGGCCTTCTGTCTTCTACATCAGGCTAACCTATCTGGCCTGTAGAACTTATTTTCCACACACTGCTGCTTCACGGAGTCTCTCTGTTCTCCAAATCCAACTCCATTGTACTGACATCATCTTTTATAGATCTGGATACCTTGAAATACTTTTGATTCTGCAGCCATTTAATTAATATCGTCTTCCTCACTTAACCGAATGCCTTGACAAGATTCATGCAACCCCAATGAATATTGTTAGATACTTCAGCAGAGAAAAAATATAATAAAATATAAATATAAAAATTTTAAAAAATCTGTAGCAGAAGAATCATATGTTTTTAGAACGTCGTAGAAGAATGCTGACTGGCTAGCTTATCCAAGGATTATTTCATTCTATAGAGCAGTGGTTCTCAGCTTTCCTAATGCTGTGGTCCTTTAATACCATTCTTTATGTTGAGGTTACCCCCAGTCATAAAATTATTATTATTCCTAATTATATTCAAATTATATTCATAACTGTAATATTTCTACTGTGATAGACCATAATATTAATTTACAATATGCAGGATATCTGGTATGTGACCCCTGTGAGTCTTGCTCTTGAACAAGAATCTGGTTTTAGCTATAGTTTCATAATTTATCATTAATTAAGCTTTAATCAGGAGTCTATAACTAAGACTTATTTTAGCAGCCCACTTTTGTACTACCCATGAGCATGATAATTTTTTTTCATATTTAGGAATTTGTAAAAATCTGGGGGAAAAAAGCAAAATATAAAGGATATACAAGACGCTCCATGGCCTAAAAGCCTAAAATATCTACCACTAAAAGAAGTCTGTATTATGGTGCTTTCCAATAGAAAACTCAATGATAAAGCAAACAACTCTTCAGGATTACAGCTCCATTGTGCAATGCCGTGATCAGCGTAGCTTCCATAATCCTGCTCCAGCCTTCTTTCTGGTAGAGACTATAAAGATTTCTGATACTGCTATACTTTTAAAAATATAGGTAAAATCCAGCTGCTTTCCCAAAATACTAGTTAAATAAGTCTTGTGTTCCAGGTAGTATAACTGTGCCTCTCATATATCTCTAACTAGACCTGCATACATGCAGATTCAATTGTTCTAATCGGGGAGCTGTATTACATTATAGGCATCTACTATGGTCCACTTAGCCAGTCAGCCCGGGAAGGAGATCAGAATTGTTTAGTGCTAAGGATTGAACATAGGACCTTGCTCGTGTTAATGGCACATGTTAACTGCACATACTATCTCTGGGCTACACCCCAGATTGTTTCAGCCCCAGAAGGTCACCAACTCTAGAACCCTACTGTTCCAGTTTGCTTTCGGTTGGGTTTATTTTGCATATACATCCTGACCACAGTCCATCATGAAGGATGTCAGGGTAGAAACTGAAGGCAGGATCCTGGAGACAAAATTTGAAGCTGAAACCTGGGAAGAACACTGCTCACTGGCTGGTTCTCCAAAGTTTGCCCTAGAAACTCCTGCCCAGGGGTGGCACCATGCACAATGAGTTTGGCCTTCCAACGACAGTCATTAATCAAGATAATTCCCCAGACTTGTCTATAGGGAATCTGACTATGTCTATATGTCTATAGGCATTTTCTCAATCGAGGGTCTCTCTTCTCAGATGGCTGTAGCTCTGTCAATTGACAAAAACAAACCAGTCAGCTATGTTCTTGAAACTCAATAGGCAGCCATTCAAGAAGCCACAGGGAAGTCTTATTTCCTTGTTTGTATGCGTACTGCCCATTTGGTCTCATTTCACACAAAATGAAAGAAGGAGAGCAGGCAAACTTATTAAACGAAGTAAAATCATTTATCCTGAGCAAGTAGACTATTTTGTAGAGAACAAATCCTGCTGACCTAATACATAACCAGGTTTTAAAACTAAGAATATGGTTACTCGTGGTGGCATAAGTCTTTAATCATAGAACTCAAAAGGTAGAAGCTGATAAATCTCTGTGAGTTTGAGAACAGTCTGGTTTACAAAGAGTTCTAGGTCAGCCAAGGCTATATAATGAAAGTCTATCTTAGAAAGAAAGACAGAGGGTAAGAAGGAAAGAAGAAAAGAAAATTAGAAATTACAACAAATCCCGGTTTAAAAGTGCCATTAAAACAATGAGTTGAATATAAAATGTATACAGACATAAACCTAAATCTTACAATATAGTTGATAAGAAAATATTTTTGTAAATAACGAAAATTACAAAATGAAATAAAACAAACCAACAAGAGAGAGAAAAAGAAAATAAGAATTTTGTTCTTATTGTTTCTTAATCAATTGAAATGAACATTTATGTTCATTTGGTAGAAACACTGGACACCTTTCTTTACTCTTTATGTTTACATGTTAATATACATATTAAGCATCTTTCTATTTCTTCAGCCTGGTACACACAAGAGAACTCACTGAACAGTCAAGATGGCACCCACAGTCACCAAGCCCCTAAAACCTGGTACTGTACTTCTGATGTCAATATTCTTTGTGACGAGCATATTTTGGTATATATAACCATTTAGGTAAATGCACTATAAAAGAAGATATAGATCTGCTATTGGCCCATTGATAAATTTGTTCTGGGTCAGTATATTACCAAGTTTTATACTGGTATGTAATAAGGTCAAACTTCTATAGGGGCAAAATAATAAAAAATAAAAATTCAACCCTGGGCTGACCTACAAGTATCACATTGGCAAGCTAAGAATCCCTGAGAAAACTTCTAAGTTCTTATAAACATTATTAACATCCTACTGTTTACAAAAAACACTGCATCAAACCTTGCCTTTTCTAGGAATTTTATGTGTGTCCTTGACAGAAGCAAAGTCCTCTCTCCTGGCCAAGCAGGCGGAATAATAAGGAAGGAGCCAGCTGCTTGGACTGTCAGATGTCTGGTGACCAATGGAGCAGACACAAAAGACTGCAGCAAAATCAACCTTATCTTCCAATTCTTTGAGCATATGTTCTTTAATATGAAATTAGTCTAAAATAATGAAGATAGTGGGCAGGAACTCAGTAAAGAGCTGGTGGAGATTGTTGTGGGGTCTGCTTAAATCCAACATAAACCCAACATAGCTCAAATACCAGGTCAATGCAGATGGCAAAAGATCATGGCCATCAAGCCTCTACTTGATCAATCAGGGCTGCAGAACAGACTTGGGAGCTGAACTACGACCCTGAAGAAAAGCACAGAATATTTAAAGGATGAAACCACAAAGCGAGCAACAAGGTATAACAATGTCCAATGATATTTTGACATAAGGGGTTGAGCAAGGGAGTTTTCACCAAGGTTAGGAGTAGATTCTTGGGCATGGGAACATGGACTTAGTTTGACTCTTCCAGCAAGATGGAGAAGTTGTCCTTGAGATGTCCAGACTCAGACAACTGTTTTGTTATATAATACAAGTGGTTCAGCTATTGGGGAGTCTCCAGCTCCCCTAGGGCTTGGGACCTTGAATTTAGTTTCTCCCTGTCATTAAATGGAGTCTGAAAATGAAATGATGTACTTACAACAAGTTTCTTTCTCTTGTTCCCAACAGTGATGGACTCATTAATTCTTGCAAAAAATTTTTTTACTGAGTCCACACATTGTGCAAAATACTATACATGTGGGAAGCAAAGTAATGATTGAAGCTGATATTCAAATGGGGGAACACTGACGAAAGTAAATTTAGAGATAAGAGTGGTAATTGCTATGGTCATCAATATAACGAGAGAGAGGGGAGTACTAGGAGGAGGCAGAGAGGAGTACTGAGAAAATACATTGTTGATAAGGTGAATTCGAAGAGGGAGGCCAGGAGGAAATGCAGAGAAGGAGCTGCGGGGTGTCTCTGAGAAGACAAGACATGAATTAGATGGAGGATACACATAAAAGTGCGAGCCAGTCCATCTGTGGCAGGAGACCTCTGCCTGGGCCACCAGGGTTCCATAGCCAAATAGTGCTGGGAGAAAGCTACCCTCCCAGGAGCATGGAAAAGCCTGTGAAAGGGGGTAAGACGAGCACCACTGCTCAGCAGGACCTGCCTGGAATCCTAGGGACACAGGGACTGAGGAAGAGCTGGGGTAAGGAGCCTTCTGGTTTCCATCTGTGGCTGGAGACCTCTGCCTGGGCTACGAGAGCTCCATAGTCAAATAGCGTAGTAGAAAGCTAGCCTCCCAGGCCCTTGGGACACAGGGACTAAGGAAAAGCCTGGGACAGGAGCCTTCCTGTTTCCATCTGTGGTTGAGGACCTCAGCCTGTGCCACAGGGCTCCATGGACAAATGGTGCCGGGAGAAAGCTAGACTTCCAGGAGTGTGGACAAGCCTGTCTTCTCAGAGGGACCCACCTAGAATCTCAGTATACACAGTGACTGAGGAGTGGTCTTCTGGTTTCTATTGGCGGCCAGGGAGCTGATCCTGTGACACAGGGCTCCATACTCAAATAGTGCCAGGAGAGAGCTGGTATCCCAAGAGTGTTGACACACCTTCGAGTACAGGCAAGACCACCACTTCTGTTCAAATTCACTGGATCAAAAGGGACCCTTGCAGAGACATCAGGACACAGGAACCAAGGGAGAGCTGGGGACAAGATTCTTCTGGTTTCTGTCTGCACCCCAGAGCTGACTGTATGCCACAGCTCTCCAAACACAAATTCCTCTCAGAGAGAGCTGGTCTTCAAGGAGTATTGACACAGAGGCTTGCAGGAGGGACAAGCCACAGTCAGAGAGAGTAAGACCAGCTAACACCAGAGTTAACCAGATGGCGAAAGGCAGGGGCAAGAGCATAAGGAACAGAAACCAAGGCTTCTTGGCATTGTCAGAACCCAACTCTCGAACATATGAGTACAGGGGAAAAGTTCCTGAACAGAACACCTAAGATCAAGAATCGACAAATGGGACCTCATGAAATTACAAAGCTTCTGTAAGGCGAAGGACACTGTCAATAGGACAAAACGGCAACCAACAGATTGGGAAAAGATCTTAACCAATCCTAAGTCCGATAGAAGGCTAATATCCAATATATACAAAGAATTCAAGAAGTTAAGACTCCAAAGAACCAAATAACCCTATCAAAAAATGGGGAACAGAGCTAAACAGAGAATTCTCAACTGAGGAAATTCGCAGGGCTGAGAAGCACCTAAAGAAATGTTCAACATCCTTAGTCATCAGGGAAATACAAATCAAAACAACTCTGAGATTTCACCTCTCACCAATCAGAATTGCTAAGATCAAAAACAAGTGACAGCAGATGCTGACGAGGATGTGGAGAAAGAGGA
>CM052704.1:97590180-97620271 GCA_028551405.1 Uromys caudimaculatus | reverse complement strand
CCTCAGAAAAATGGACATAATACTACCTGAGGATCCAGCTATACCACTCCTGGGCATATACCCAGAAGATGCTTCAACATGTAATAAAGACACATGCTCCACTATGTTCATAGCAGCCATATTTGTAATAGCCAGAAGCTGGAAACAACCCAGATGTCCCTCAGCAGAGGAATGGATACAGAAAATGTGGTACATTTACACAATGGAGTACCACTCAGCTATTAAAAACAATGACTTCATGAAATTCACAGGCAAATGGATGGAACTTGAAAATATCATCCTGAGCGAGGTAACTCAGTCACAAAAGAATAAACATGGTATGTTCTCACTGATAAGTGAATATTAGCCCAAAAGTTCGGATACCCAAGTTTCACTTCACAGCTGGACTGAGTGTGAGGTCACAGATGGAGGAGTTGGAGAAGGGACTGAAGGAGCTGAGGGAGTTTGCAGCCCCATGGAGGGAGCAACAGTGTCAACTGGCCTGACCCCCAGGTGCTCCTGGAGACTGGACCACCAACCAAAGAATACACATCGAGGGACCCATGGTTTGGACCACATATGTGGCAGATGAGGGCCTTGTTGGCCATCAAGGGGAGGAGAGGCCCTTGGGCCTGAAGGTGTTAGAAGCCCCAATACAGGGGAATGCCAAGTGGGAAGACCCGAGTTGGTAGGCGGGTCAGTGGGTGGGGGAATACCCTCATAGAGGCAGGGGGAGGGGGGAGAGGGAGGGGGTTTTCCAAAGTGGAGACCTGGAAAGGGGGAAACATTTGAAATGTAAATAAAGTATCAAAAAATAAAAATTAAAAAAAAAAAAAGGTGCGAGCCAATACTGAGTGTGACCAGCCTGTGCAGAGAAAGTAAGTGTTCTACAGCAGAGGCTGCAGCAGATGAGGTCAGAGGCATGCTTTTGTGGAAGGATATCCATAGGGCTTTTGTGGCGGCCATTATTAAGGGCTTTGGCTTTTTTCCTGGAGTAAATGGGAATTCACTATAGGGGTATGGGAAGGAGATGATGTATTTTACCTCTTTAAAAAAACAAACACGATATGAAAATACACTGTGAAGAAGCTGAGACACCTGTAAATTCCAGATGACAGTAAGTTTCAAGAAAGATAGAAACACTGAGTGTGGTGTCCATACACCTGGCACCTGACAAACAGTGTGAGGTGAGGGAATGAAGAAAGACAACCACAGACAGAAGCTGCCGGATCAGGTAGTCTGGGCTTGCAGCTGGAGAAAAGCCAGCACCCCTACTGCTCAGCATATTTACTATATAGAGTTGGATAGATTAATTATTGTATAGTTAGAAAGGCAGATAAATAAGGAGGCACGACTTGGGGCACAAAGCTGGCTCTGGGAGGCATTTTAGCTGCTCTTTGTGGAAGCAGAAGTCCCCAGGCTGTAAACACCCACAGGGAGAGAAAGCTATGGAGGACACACTATGCATACACCATCAACACTAGCACTTGCTGCCAGAGGAAGGCTTTACTATGTCTGTGAAGCTCACACTAGGGAAATGGCGTTGCCATTCTACCATGGGTGTGAGGCTCTCAAGTCTTCAACATGGCTGTGCCTATGACAACGGTACAATCAGTTCTCTCGCTCTCCTTTCCCTACAACTAAGGGTGCAGGTTGGGTTAGCTGATGGGACCTTCTGACAGACTAGAGGTAGGGTATGAAGTAACAGGGCTTCAGGAGTTTTAGCCTGCATTACATAGAAAGAGGTGAAGCCATACAGAATCAGAAAGCATTCATTTTGGTCCTGACTTGGTCTCTAACAATAGAGATGGATTCACAGAAGAATTAGGAGGACAAAGTCAGACTGGGCTCAGCTCTAAGCAGAAATAACCCACTAGTATCTAACTCCAATAACACAGTCAGTGTGAAAACGGAATTAGCATCGCTGAACTACTGTTTCCTTTTTTAAAAAAAAAACCCACATGGTTAGTATCCTACACGCTTAGAATCATAATTTTTAAACTAATCAATATATAGATTTGCTTTATCTGTGTTTCTGTATAAAGACTGCTCATTTAATACAAATTATTGACATACTAACATTGAGGCCTGGGCCAAGAGCACCATAAATCATGCATGAATGAAGCTTAGCTAGCATATCTATTTTCTCCATAAGGCATATAATGGCCTTCTTGAACTCTGAAACATCACGCACGAGACCCCTTCAAACAGAACAATATCAACAAAAACACTGCATCCCACAGCTAGTGAAGAGAATATGTGCTTAAAAGTTAACACAAACATGAATACTTAAGCACTTCATGGCTCCTGCCTCTGACTGTCCACGAGGCCGACCAAAACCCTCTCATAGACTAGCACAGCTGTCAATAAGTCTAAGGCAGAAGAACCTGTAGCTGTTGAATCCACTAGCAGCAAGGATTAACTGTGTTCTCTGTTCAACCAAATTGATCATTGTGTTTAGCTCTTTATACTTATCTGCTTTTGAGCACAATGGTCAACATACTATTAATTAATAAATACAAATACATAGTTGTGGATGAGGAAATTAAACACAGCTGATTAACTACTCATAATCTATATATTTATAAAGCAATTACTGCATAACCCATGTGCTTTGTAAACTTATATTTTTTAGATTCAAATTTCTAAATAGTTAATATTTCATGCCTAATTATAAGCACTATGAAAAGATTCTAATTTATTAGCAAATTGAGCTACAGGTTAAAACCTACTGAAAGATTAGTTTCTGTTCAGGAAAGGGCATATAAAAATCGAATAGGATATATCCTTGATAATATTAGAAGGTCATATTGAATATAAATATGAACTAACTTTAGCATTAATATGAGTTATGATTAAAAATGAACAGAAAAAATCAAAGGTCCAGGCGACCTTCCTTTTAGATTGTTGCCTAACATCAGAGGGGTCTGACATGGGTTTGGTACCTGTCACCCCCTCTGATCCTCTCAGAGGACTTATCTTCCCTGCTACGAAGACTCTACATGTTCAAATCATTCATCAATTTGTGACAGATTTGGGGCTCCTTGGAAAAAGCACCTCTCCAAAGATGATGCATGTAGACTGGGCTGGAAAAAAAGATAAATCACAGAACGAGAGTGAAGGCCACACTCTTTCTGGCAAAGGTGAATCTCTTTTCTCTTTTCTTTTTCCTTTTAAAGGATAATACAATCTTAGAAAATGAAATGTTAGTCCAGAGTCATTTTGGAAAAATATTCCATTAAAAATGTCTCCTAAGCAGCAAAGCTTCTGAACTAGTATGTGGCCGACTGAGTCCCAGTTACCCTTGGTGACAGCACAATCAGTTGGAATGGCTTTCCACTAGCCTAAATGTCTTCATTTCTACAACTGGATGAAACATGTAAACAGTGCAAGAATATTTATAACCATAAGAGTCTAAGGTTTTTTTTATTTGGAGCATATTATTCCTCAATGGTATCATTCATTAAATACACACACACACACACACACACACACACACACACACACTAAGAAAATGAATTTCAGCACAACCTATATTATACGTAATCACTCAAAGTTAGGGCCTTCAGTACTAGCATTATTGAACTGACTCAATATGAAAAACATATGACATCTCGTAAGTTCATTATATGATAACTCTGTTGTCAAATAGATTATGTTCTTAGGGAAAATAAAACAGATGAGAGAGAGAGAGAGAGAGAGAGAGAGAGAGAGAACACCAAATTCTCTATGCTGACATTTTATTTTGAGAGCGCTCAAATTCAATTTTGCTCTGGAAAGTTTCACACAAGAGATGATGAATACCTCACAACGTCTTTAAAGCGCCTCAGTGAACATTACAATGTTGACGAATGGAGGAGACCTAATTCAGCATCACGATGAACCAATTCTAAATTATCCAAAAGCCAAGCAATGAAGACATATAATCCACACTACCTAGGTTAATCATCTTCTTTCCTTATCACATAATTTAATCCCTACACGTAGTACTCATTTTGTAGGCAGCCAAACATGACTGCTTAGCTATTTTCCATGGAAAGTACTATCTGTTCTTTGTCTGGGAGAAGGCTGAAGGCAGAGTGTACATAGAAGGTTTTAATCGATCTTGAGGAACAAACATTTTATGATTCTATCAATAAGAAGCTCCATACATTCATTATCCATTGTGAATTTCTAATTTGTCATTAATTCATTCTATTTAGAATTAACACTATATAGCTTTAGAGAAAATAACTTAGACATTAGCTTAATTGAGTATCCATGTGACTATACTGAAGATAAAGTTTTGATATAACTCTAACTAGTCTAATACATTTCCTAAATTAATATAAAATATCTCTCTTCATTATAGGGCCAGCTTAGCACTACAGGTCCAGGAAAACCTAGGAGAGAGCTGTCACAGGGCAGCCACCATTCACACCAGTGATGATCCCACTATCAGCTGCACCAGAACAAACGCCATCGGTAATCTACATGCAGAGCTTAGAGCTCTGATGTCTCACATCAGCTCTGCACCATCACACTCACTGACAGGAAAGACAATCTATGCAAAACCTTTTTTCCAGCAGGAACTAAGCCTCAGACTGTATAGGGCAACTGTTAGTCAGATTAGCCAGGACTTTAGCCTATACTATGCCCAGCGCCCAGCACAGGGGAACTGATTACTGTTATCTAAGATAATAGATCAGGAGTTGAAATGCTTGACTTTGATAAATTCTGAAAGCCTTCTCAGAATATAATAGATGTGGTAACTGCCTGCCACACTTATAGTGTGTGTATGGTATCATAAACACAACATATTTTCTTTTTATAAATCATGTCTTTCAAATAAAATTGACATGAACCTTGCTAATTAATTATAACCCATCTAGTCTAGAAGAATTATTCATTTAAAGCAAAGAGCAAGTTGATGTATTCTTTTTTATTTATCTTTTATTTTAGAAAAGGGATTTTTATTTAGTGTGTACGTGAGCATGCAAATGTTTTCGTGGCTGGCTGGGTATATGTGTGCACAGGTCTGTGTTTGGCACAATGAGCAAGACGAGCTCTGGAGGCAGAGCTCCACCTCAGCTGTCATTCTTCATGAGCCGTTTACCTTGTTTACTGGTTACTAGCCTTAGAACTTAGGCTCCCAGGCTAGGCTACCGGTTAGTGATTCCAAGGGATCCTTCTGGCTTAGCTTCCCCAGGACTGAGATGAGAAGCGAATGTCATCATAACCAACTTTTTCTATGGGTTCTAGGGATTAAATTTGGATGCTCATGCTTGTTAAGCAAGCACTTATCTCTCCAGCTTAAGTTGATATTTTAAAGAATGTAGTATTTTTATTGGGTTAGCAAAAAAAAAAAAAAAAAGTTTTCGACCTCTTATCACTAGTATATTTATCAACATTCAGTGGATCCACTGAAAAAGTATGGAACTATATGAATAGTTGTACATTTGGGGTATGTGTGTGCATGTGCGTGCACGCATGAGCACACACACACACAAACACACACACACACACACACACACGCCCTCTACCTCTGATACAGTGCTGGCCATTTGATGATTTTAAACAGTATCCAGATCCGCTGCAACCACTATCTCCATCAGTGGCTAACGTTCTCTCACCACAGAGAATGTGCTAGTTTGTGATTTCGTAGGCCATCTATAACATAACAACCTTCTGGACTATGTCAACTCATCTCTAATAACTCAAATACACAAAAATAATGTCCTAGGAGTATGCCCAGACCAGAACCAACCATCTGCTGAGTACAATTTGCTTTTCCTTGGAGCTACAGCATCCAAGAGATGAGTCGAGCAAGAGGGTTGTGTGAAGGCATGGACCATGGACTTGTTGGCAGCTATCAAGAGAATCTGAAGCCAGGTACTCAACACTGAGTGAGGGAACATGCATCCTGGATGACAGCAAGCTTCTCTACAGCAATGCTGAAAACAAAGGTTCTTTAGCGCTCAATTTTATCGAGGTATCTTGAAGAAAAATATAAAAGAAATGGACCCTCATGGTCGGTTTACACATACATGTCTACTTAGATAATTGAGCCAGTATTATTTAGAGTTAAGAGAGTAATCAGCACACCAGTTTCTGGCCTGGAGCTTTGTGTCACAGAAGTACATTTATAGAATAATAGTCATCATCTTTTTTTTCTCTCCAACCAGAGTTTAAATAAAGTTTTTGGCTAGTTACACTGAAAGGCATCTTCAGCTGGGTACTACAATTACTTGGCTCTCTTCAGAGGGCTATTTTTTAAAATATATGATTCAAGAAGTGTAAAAAAAACAACAAACAAACAAACAAGCAAACAAAGAAAAAAACATTTCTGATGCTCGGAGACCAAAATCAGCCACACAGAATAGAGCATTGATCACCAAGTTCAACACAGCAGCCATGGCTCCAAGTAACGTCGTTTGTAAATCAATTAAAACCAGCATCCAGAGATACCACACATTCATTCAGTTAGCCAAACATAATCAAATTACACTTCCAAGGGGAATTAATGTCACAGTGTATTTGGCCATTACTGTAATTGTCATTCTAATAAGACAAACAAAACAATCCCAGATTTCCTCAGCTGTCACTGAAAGCCAGAATGTGGAAGTGAGTGCATCTCTGACAGCCGAATGCCTGGCCTGTGATCTCAGCTTGATTGTGTGCAGAGTACTGGTAGGAAAGTACTTAGTACCTCTGCTCTCTTTGTTGTACTTGAACAGATGAACGTAATAGAAAGTCCCTGCTCAGGGAGGTTTTGAGGTAAGAAAAACTCAAGAATACTATAAAACACTCAACACTGGCCATGGTGTGTGTGTGTGTGTGTGTGTGTGTGTGTGTGTGTGTGTGTGTGTGTGTGTGTGTGTGTGTGTGTGTATTACTTGTTATTAGGTTCAAGATTTAGTATAACAAAAGTTTGAAAGAATGACTGGGAATATTACATTAAAAATATTTGAGAGATGACTCAGTGGGTGTTTTAGCTTGTTTTTTATCGCTGTAGCAAAATGCCAGCCAAAACAAACTTGGGAGGAAAATGTTTATTTCAGATTACACTTTCTGCACAGGAGGTCACAGAAGAAACTAAAGGCAGGAATGAGGCAGGAAGCACAGGGAAAAGCGGCTTGCTCACCTACTTTCTTATATAGCCCAGGACCACCTACCCGGAGGAGGTGGTCCTACTCATAGTGGGTTTGGCCCACCCACCTCAATCATTAATCAAGAAAATGCCCTACAGACCTGCCTATAGGAAATTTGAGGGAAGCATTTTTCTTAATTGGGGATCCTGTTCTCAAATGACTCCAGCTTCTGGCAAGCTGACATACACACATACATACACACATACATACATACATACATACATACATACATACATACATACATACTAGCCAGGACACTGGGTAAAGGTGCTTATCTTCAACCCTGAGCACCTGAACTTGATTCATGACCGACATGATAGGAGAGAGCAAACTCCTTAAGTTGTTCTCCGACCTTTATGCATACATAGGTGCAAGTATGTGCACACATGCACCCAGATACAAATGTAATTCTTAGAATTAGAAAAAATAAATAGTGTAAGAGAAAAATCTTCATTCACTTTTTAAATTTTTATTTTATGTGTATGGGTGCTTGCATGCATGTCTGTATGCATGTATAGCAAGCTTATCTAGTTCCCTCAGAAGCAAGAGGGCATTGGATCCCTTGGGAGTGGAGTTACAAAAGGTTGTGAACCATCATAAGGGTGAAGTGAATGGAACCCATCTCTTCTGGAAGAGCCATCTTTCCAGCCCCTTTCATTCACTTTTAAATAAGAGGAAAGCACAAATAGAAGGAATAGTCCCAACTCTTTTTTTTTTTTCTTTTTCTTTCTTTTTTTTTTTTTTTTTCCGAGACAGGGTTTCTCTGTGTAGCCCCGGCTGTCCTGAAACTCACTCTGTAGACCAGGCTGGCCTCGAACTCAGAAATCCACCTGCCTCTGCCTCCCAAATGCTGGGATTAAAAGCGTGTGCCACCACTGCCCGGCTAGTCCCAACTCTTTTAATAAAGCTCGAAAGAACATTGACAGCCATTCTTCACCTCTCTACGGTTTCATTAAAAAAAAAAAAAAAGAGTTTGGATTTTCAAAATTTTCTTCCCGTCTTTGATCCTTGTGGTTGCCTTCATTTTATTGTAAGCCTTTCAGAACAACGTTTGACTCAGGGCTGCATTGACTTCTACCTCCTGACAATTTCATTCAAGCTTGTCTGGCAGATTAAGGTCAGTGTTCATAAACACTGACAGGGATATCTCCTAGGGAAGAACTCTTTCAAAGAAATGTGAGAGACAGACAATTAGTATTGACTCACTGAACACTGGAGAGCACCGTTTCTTCTACATCCCTTTGATACGGTGCAACGTCCGTAAGTAAAATCCATAATTTTAACAAGGAGAAAACAAGAAGAGCTATGTTGGATGTAACAGGACCCCAAACCCAATAGTGTCTGTCACAGCTTCAAGAGATGTCATTTGTAAATCAATCAAGAGCACATTCACCAGAAATGAGATGCCCGTGTGGTATCTGTTTCCTGTAAAAATCTATAGACGCTGTTTTATAGTTAGAACCACAGTGCTTTGTTTCCAAGTGTCAGTTCAATGAATGTCCCAATTAATGAATGTCCTGACTATTTATTGTGGGAGGAGAAACTTTCTAGTTAAGAGGGAAATAAGTAGGAAAAAGAACAGCTTTGAATAAAATCCCCTAGAATGTATAGTCCTACTTATCTGGGAAGCAAGCAACCGAGGCCTTCTCCATTCTGGCCAGAACAAGAAGCGTCAGTTCCTCAGATTACCAGATCTTCAGAAGCCTGGGAAGACAAGGCTTTCCTTGCCTCGGTATACACATTGCTTATAATTTTTACTTAGTAATTACTTATACTCTTCACTTGTAATCCTCCTCATATAACAGCACATAGGCTGTGTTCTAGAAAATCAGAAGGAAGAGGTGGATTCTTTGTTTTGTAGGAGCTTGTCAAAAGAAGGATGTGGTGGCAATCACTTGGAGAAAGAGTTAGCAACAAAGGACAAAAACATAACCGATACGTCACATGGCAGGAGAAAACACTTTGTGCTGGGTTTCTCAATAAGCAAGAGTAACCAAAACCATTCTTTTCCTTATAACTTCTTCCTCTCGGCAAATGAAAGTGTCCACCATGTATGTAAGTTTAAGCCTAAAGGTTTCTGTCTGAACACACATCAACTGGAATCTGAGTCCAACATAGATGACGATGGGTGGTGTGAGACAAGCTTTGCTTTTTGTTTGTTTGTTTGTTCTGCTGTTTGTTTAAGTATCTGTACTGCTAAGATGAACCCAGGACCTCATGTACAGTCGGAAAGTGCTTGACCACAGAGCCATGAAAACATACCGTCAGCTCTGGCATCAAGCATCAACACTGTTTAGATAACTGGAATAGTTACTATTAAAATGCAAGCTGAATAACAATTGAAAGTCTTAAAGCACATGGTTCAGGTAGGAGGTCATCCACAGTTAGTAGGCTCCTGGGTAAATCCTGAATATATGGAACTTCGAATCCTCCTAACAAAGTGAGGGAGAGTTGCTACTATCTGCACAGACTTGGTTTTTCAGAGGTAGGGAAGAAAAAAAAATCCATTTCTGTAAAACCAAGTAGAATGGAAGGCCCAGGACTGGAAGTTATGATGTACTTGAAAGCCAGCAATTTCAAAATGGGGCTTGGCTTCAAAATTATGATAATGCATCATATTTGAACTCTTCCTAAAAACAGAAAGTGTATAATCAGAAAATGGAGAAATGTCAGTGCCTTTGGATTTAGTGAGGAGCTCGAACTTTTGGTTTAGACTCTAAGTTTGTATTCTGTCTGTCAGCACTGAGAGTAGCCAAGGTAAGAACAGAATCCCCAGCCAACGGCAGTGCGTGTTGGACTAGCACCGTGCCTACAGGGAGCTGTCCTGCCATGCCTCTGGCATTTGCCCTGACTGATTCACACTCAGAGTAGACCATTTGTTTCTATTTGCACATTGTCAATATCTGCTTTCATACCTCCAGCTCTGCCCTCACTGAACCTCAGCCTCCTATCCAGTATCTTTGGCATCTCAACCTGGAGATCTGACCATGTTTAGAGATTAATGGATGAGTAACTAACCCTCTTCTCTGCTCTTCACAACCTACTCTGGGGAAAGTCCATTCTTCCAGTTTCCCAGAGCTTCTCCCTGACTTCCCCAACACACTTGTCCAGTATACCTGTATATTCAGCTCTACCTTCAAAACACACCCTGCATCTGAGGACAGAGCCATCTCCACTGCTGCCACTTCAGCCTGAGTCACTAATTACAGCAGCTGCCTTCCCAGGACTTTTCCGGTCTCTGCATTGGCCCTTCTCAGTTAAGGGGAAACTCGCTTCTCTCCTCGTTCTATCCAAAGCCTTCCCGGCTGTACAAATCAGTTTGGGCTGCTGGAGAAGAGGAGCCTGGGTGACCTCAACAGCACACACCTAGTCCTCGCAGTGCCTCAAGCTTGGAAGTCCAAGTCTTAAAGGAAAGGCATCCTTCCTAGCAGGCCGGTGGTGGTTCTTGTAACCTCAGATGGAAGAAAAGGCACTCTGGTCTCTTCTTACTAAGTTCTTTAATCATATCAGAATAGCCTACCCTCCCAATAATCACCTTCCAAAGACCCATAGGTCTCAGCTCTAAATACCTTCATATCAGGAGACAGGGCTTCAGCATATGAGCAGGGTCAAACAAATATTTACTCTGTAGACTATCTCCTAAAGAATGTAAGATCCTCTCACACAGCGCAGAGCTCCTGCCCCCTTTCTGGTAACATTACTAAGACTTCTGATCGCCTAACTCCACATAGTGGTGTCTGGCTGGGGTGTTTACCCTCGTCCAAGTCTGTCAGACTCCATGTCACCTGCCTTCAGTGTTTGCAAAGCCTCTCCCACCCCTGCTTCAGAATATGGCTCATTATGGCAATAGAACCAAGCACTGGCTTTGTCATGTGCTAATTTGCCAGTTTGTTCACTATTGTAATGAAGGTGTCTGGAACACAGAGTTTTAAAGACTGATCAATGGATGAATTAAAGAATGAGGTTACTTTTGACTATAGCTTTAAATCCACTGTGCTCTGTCTACATTTCTGTAAATAGCTCCATATCCAAAATAGAGCATGCCCCAATATTTTATTTTACAAAGTACCAAAAACAACAACAAGATAATATATCAAGCGACAGGACGTGCACCTTTAATCTCAGCACTTGGGAGGCATAAACAGATGGACCTTTGTGATTAAGAGGTTGGTCTTGTCTACATAGAGAGTCCGTCTTTTTTAAAAATATAAGATATGATATCAAGCCCAGATGAGGGGGGGGGGGAATATGACTGACCACAGGGGAGTTATTTAAAGTACCATTAGCTAGTTTGCTAAACTCGCAGGTCCTTATCTCTCTTTCCTTGGTTTCAGTTGTGTTTGGTTTCCTAAGCTCTCACTGAGGGAAGCTAAATGCATTCTTTTGTTTCAGTTTGGGCACAGGATCAACAGTGTCAGCAGGCAGCACCCAACAATCCAAGTGTTCAGGAGACTGAAATTCATCATCCTGAGATTTACTGTGGCATGAGCTGGGAGGCCAACAAAACACTCACTAAGGAAGAAAAACCATCTGAGTCCTTTTCCACAAAAATTATAACACCATAAAAAAGAGAGCTTGGCTTTAGTATCTAGGTTGGTTCTTAAGCTTTTACTGAATTGGCTATTCTAGGATGCCTAGGCAAACCAGTCTGATGCTTTTGAAGCAGCAGTAAATACGCAAATCTTGACACAAGGACTCAAGCCCTCAGAATGGTTTCCTAGGTCTACACTGGTTAGTGTAACAAAAACAAAACGACTAAGAGCGCTGTCCTTGTCTACTACAGTCCTTGTCTACAAGCAGAGCCTTCCCACCCTCCCTTCCCCACTACCTCTATCTAGCACTGATCCTCTCCTTCCCTCCCCCCACCTCTTCTCTGTTTAAGTCAGCAGAAAAAGAACTATTCTACGCATTCACTTCTGCCAAACCTCTAATGTGCAGCTTCAGTGTCTTCTGGCTAGATAAAACCAAAGTTCCGAGTCCTTGGACCGTAAGCTATATGCAGTGATGATGTACATTTATCTAAGTCCAATATGAAAAAGCAAGTTCAGATGAGAAAAGGGATGCCTGATTAGCATACTATTTTGAAAATTATGGATCTTGAAGGGAAACAGAAAAAGTTCTGCCTAGAGCAACAAAAGTCACAGGAGGCCAGGGGTGGAAGTGTGGGAAGCAGGAGGTGGTGGTGGGGAGGTCATGAGAGAATCACAGAGTGTGAGAGAAGGACGAGTTAGGGGTTTGGACAATGGGAACAAGTGAATAATGAAAACCAGGCAGGAGGCTCTGTGTTGTCTTTTCTGAGGTGTGACTCCTACAGAGGGTAATGTCCAAGAGGGAAGGTTGAGTACTTACAAGATACAGAATGTGCTCTTCTTTCTGCCAGCTGCACTTTCAAAAACAACAGCTTTGAATTAGAGGTAAGACGCAATAGCTGGTTTATGACAAAGTGAGGGTTTGCAACGTGAGGTTTAGGAAAAAGTCAAAGAATTCCTCCAGGTTGGCAAGAAGCTATAGCCCTTAGCAAACATCCATTAAGGCTTTGTTCTGACTCAGATTTGTATAACAAACTCTAAAGAAAGTACTACCCAAATGTCCTCCAAATTTGTGCCTTACTAAACTTCATTCACTAGAAAAAAAAATAACCTAGATAAATGCATCGACATTCCAAGGACGCAAAGGTGTGTTATGGGTGAAACGAGATGGTGGGGAGGGCAGAGCTTCCGGAGTGACTTAAAAGGAGACACTTTAATCTACTTTCTTCCCTGTAGAAACACGGAGAAAAAATGCAAGCATCAAATGCTTAGTAAATATTGAAGCTATACGGATTCAAATGATTGGTATAACAAAGTTTGTACCATAGTTTTAAGAACAACTTGTGTGATAGACTGCTTCTAAAGATAAAGCCTGAATAAAGTCCCTCAGGTCAAGGAGCTAAATTCTAGGGCAATCCCACATGTGAACAGAAGATAACATGGTACCTAAGCCATCCCCTACCTACACAAGACTTCTGGACAAAGAAGAAAAGGCAGCTCCCTCACATCTCTGAACCACCTACCAAATGAGGAATGCCAAGAAGGCTGGGGATGACATCAGAGATGAGGCTGAAAGAGAAAGGAGGCCATAGGCTGACGGATGCAGTGTATCCCGGGGTATAACACGCTTCAGATGCTCTAAGCCTGTGTCAAATGCCTAGCTTGAGAGAGGAAGGGAGGAAAGAATGAATGAATAAAAGCCAATTGGACAGATGGAGAAGGAAGAAAAAGAGTAATAACTACCCTAAAAGTACAGTGTGGAAACCACTGAGAAAGGTTGAGAAAATAGGAAATTTCATGGTCTGAAGATGAGTGTATGTGTTTTGAGAACATATAGAGAACAATTTTAGAAGCACGGAATGTTAAAATTTCCAATGTTAGGATTTTAGAATTTAGTTGAGGAACTAAGGACCTCTCTAAGAAAAGCTATTACTAAGGGAAATGATGCTGAATTTGCAGTAGAAGATTCCTCACTCAGTAGCCAAGGGGGGTCTAAAAAAGGCTTAGCCGAGAGGGACTACAGGGTGTGGACCAAGAAGAAGAGACCATTTATAAGCCACTGAGGAAAGTAGAGAGAGAGGAATTTGATTATATAAATCCTCAAGGAATAAGAAGTGAACAGGAGAACACTGAGGAGTCTGCAGTCTAGGTACATCTCTCAGACAAGGCAGGAGCTTCACAGGCTAACACAAGCCCAGGAGCAGGTTTAGGTAGGGGTTCGAACCCTTAAGGTTTCCAGTATAGTGTAATTAAGAAGATCTTGATACGAATCCATATTGTCTAGAAAATATTTCACAGCTGATACAACCCTCTCTTCTCCATATACCTAGTGTGAACACTTTCTTTACAGGCTCTTGTGAACAGCACTAGCTTCCCTCACAGGACTGAAGCTCCTGACATGGCTGGCACCATAGTTTGGTATTTTATGCAAATGAAAAGTAGCACTGTTACACAGAGCCATGGGGGTTTTGTGCAGATGAGGAAGTAAATCACGGAAGCTTGGTCAGATCGAAATGTGAACTTCAGAATCAAACAAATGTATTTGAATCTTGGTTCCACCCTCTGTAAACTAAGCAAGCTCAACCAAATTTAATTAACATCTCTGAGACTCACAGAGTCCCGATTTATAAAGGCATATGATCAGTTACCAATAGTGAACTGAGGTTTGTTTTTTTTTAATGGAGATTCAGTCTCCTGAGATGTAAAAAATAGTCTGGAGATTAGTAAGATAATTATATCAAATGTTCAGAATCAGTAAGTTTCAGGTTATTACTATCTAAAAACATCTACCTATCTTTCTTAAAGCTTTCTTCTTCCAAACAGGATGAAGAACTGGAAGTTTGGTATTCTGTGTAATTATGAAAAGATTATCTATAAAAATAAAATACTATCAAAATCTCTAATAATTAGAATACTGCTATAAAATAAAATTGATAAAGTTGTTGCAACTTGTTGAAATCATTATATAATCTGCAGTGATAAACCATGAGCTATTCACCCATGAAATAAAAGTGATATACTACATTTTAAAATTCAGAACAAAGAAATGAGAATAGCACCTCAACAAAATTATAAATTACTTAAGACAGATTTCTCATAAAAAGTGGGGAGTCTCTCTGTGCTATACTACTCAAGGATGAGGAGTTAAGCGATCAAAGAGCTATGAAAATCCAGAAAAACAGAAAACATTACTGGAAGATCAGTTATACTGTGTTTCTTCAGTTTATATCCATCCCAATTAGTAGTAAAATATGTGACATTTCAACAGGAAGGGATGGATCTGTCCTGGAGGATATGAGACAAACAAGGCAGAAAAGTCCAATAAGGGCAGAGGACAAAAGAACAGGGTCAGAGGAGCTGTCATGGATCCAGGTCATCCACAGAGCTGTTTGTGAAGTCATGCATGGATGCCCAGGAGCCCAGCCTGCCAAGTAGAGAATAAATTGCCCAGAGCCTCAGAAGTCCACTTTCAGCCTAAGCTGAGACAGCAGTATCAATCACTAGCAGTAGGAAAGAGACTGGAGCGGTGACAGCCTAGGAAGTCAGGGGACTCTGCAGCACTGCCTGCACAAAGCAAGACCTGTTCCTTTTCTGGCAGCTCACTGGTCCTATCTACGCCTAAGCCAGAGGACGCGTGAGAGTCAGAGGCTCTCATGCTCTGCAGTGACCCCAGCAGCCTTTCCTTCCACTGACCATCTTAATAACCTGCTGGATCTGGATCTGGGCCTTGATGTGGTTTGCTTATTTCTTTCATTAGGGTAATTTGTATACCTGGTAAGAGTGGACATGTTCAGAGCTGTCTGCCTTTCTGCGCCTCTGTCTGTCTCTCTCTCTCTCTTTCTTCCCACTCCCTCTCTCTGCAACTATACTAAATATCCTCGTCAAGCTGCAATGAGTTTTACTGATTAATGTCAGCTTCATAAATAAAAATAAAAGGTTCAAAGGATAATAGGAATTGTCTCATAAGAAATTTGCAAATGAAGGTGGATACATTTTCTTCTCTACTCTAATAGAAAAAGCTTTTATTATGCCAGCGTATTTCACTCTGGTTCATATCCACTGCTGTCTGAATGGGTTTCTGTTATATAAAAGGCAATCTCTCAATGAGGGTCATTCTAAGTCAGTTCCATGAGAGGGACAACTGGAGAACTTAGGGGATTTGGGGAAAGGTGGCAAAGGAGAAAGCCAAAAAGAAAACAAGACAACATCAACACAATCAAAAGAAACAGGAAAATACATAAATAAGTAAATGTGTCTTCTCAGTTTCTAGGCTGAGATGGAAGTGAATCTTTCAAAGGATGAAGAAGCTGGTCTTAGTGATATGCAAACCAGAAGCTTAAAATATGAGGAAAAAAAAAGTACAGTCAAAATTATCCTAATGATATCATGCATATATAAATTCTACAATCATCTCAAACAAATAGCCAACTTATATAAAGCAAGAATAGAGGGCTGGCCATGGGGGCATAAACAGTTAATCCCCACACATGGAAGATGTAACTGATCCCCAAAGTTCCAATCAGCCCAGTCCACAAAGCAATTCCCAGGCCAGTGAGGGCCACATAGTGAGAAGTAGGACTCTGTCTTACAAACAACCACAACAGAAACAAGAATAGAAGAAAGCCTGGAGTGGTTTAGCTTAGGTTATAAACAAAACTCCAAAGCCACAGGTGACCCGGATGTGGTAACTGAGGCATAAAGAGGTAGGAACCTGACATCTACAGGAATGCTGGGACAGAAAATCTAGTGCATGGGTAACTGGGAGCACAGGTGAGGGCAAACCAACCAGAAGACTCGAATAAAACTGAGCAATCGAGGAAAAGCCTTTCAGGCCACCTTAGACTTAGAATCTGGAGCAGAACTAATGTACAAACTGGATCCATCTTCCAGAATAGGAAGGATTTCAAATTATAAAGCCAGAGAGGTTATCCATGGAGTCATCA
Source organism: Uromys caudimaculatus (assembly GCA_028551405.1). Classification (NCBI taxonomy): domain Eukaryota; kingdom Metazoa; phylum Chordata; class Mammalia; order Rodentia; family Muridae; genus Uromys; species Uromys caudimaculatus. The sequence continues at coordinate 97,603,690 of CM052704.1, read as the reverse complement.
GTTTAGCTTCGCCACGAGATACAAAGATGTTTTCCCGAGTCAAGAGAGACTCAAGAATTCAATTCATAGCCCAGATCCCAGTAACTCATGCAGAAAAGTCTTCTAGCTTCTCAACCACAGATTAGCCAAACTTACTCCACCATCTCTGTAGAGCCCATAGCCTGGCAATGGTTTCACATTTTTTAATTGCACGAAGTTAATAAAAAACTAATATAGCTAAAGATTTATCTCTTTTTATAAATTTGTGTATATAGCCTCAGAAGTTTATATGTTTCACATGCATGTAAGTGTCCGCGGAGCCGGAAGAGGGTATTAGATCTCCTGAGACTGGAGTTACAGGTCTTTGTGTACCACCTGCTTCTTGTGAACTCAGCTCCTGTTCTCCCCAAGAACAGTGAGGGTTCACTGCGGAGCCATCTCTCCATCCCCTGAAGAATAATGTTTTATGACATTTAAAAATTAAATTCAGCTTTCAGTGTCTATCAATAATTCTGCTAGAATGCCATCGCTCTGACCTTCCCTCAGGAAATGATATGACTCCTTTTGAGCAATGATCATCGGGAAAGTGAAACTGGAAAGAAAGCCCAGCCGCCGGAGCTTTGACTATTTATTATAAGTGTGCTTCCTGGGAAAACTGAACTACACTCACTTCCCAGTAGACTCCCAAAGTCCTTTAAAGGAATCACACGCAGCAGGGCGAGCCGGTGAAAACAGCAGTGGGAGGCAGTGCAAGCCGGTGAAAACAGCAGCGAGAAACAGCCAACTCTCTCTCTTTAGTGACTGGTTTTGCGCTTACATCTGGAGAGCAGGTTTTTGCTTTAAATAACATGAAAGTCGATTAAGTGCTAAGTGTTTAGGAAATGTTCATCCAAGCATGGTGGCACGGTCTATAATCCTAACAATCTGGGGCCTAATTTCAAGGACAGTCTGGGGAGGGGAAAAGAAAACAAACCGTAACTTTAATTTATGATTATGCTTTCTGAGTTAGCATTTAATCACTCAGCTGGAGGATGAGGAAGCAGCTAGCAGCTTTAGCTGTCCATCAGATAAGAGACCTTTTACTCTCCTGACAAGAGGACTCAAGCTCACTATAGAGTGTGGGAAACAGCAAGAAGCACACAATGGACCTGGCCTAGAACGCCAGCACCTTGGAAGTAAATGTTGAGGGGCTGGGATGGAGGATGGGTATTAGGAGGTATGCTGGCTCCCCCACCCCCCTCCACCGCTCCTCTTCACGGGCCACACCAGATAGAGTCCACAGGCTGCAATCTTCCCTTAGGTGTGGCTCAGCCTTAGGCCCCTGGCATTCAGCTTGGCCACGAGAGATCCACAAGGCTTTCTTGTGACTGCACAAAACAGGCATGTCATAAATCAAAGTTTATGTGGCTTTCTCACTTGTAGCAATAGGACTTTTTGTTACCTATCTGAGTATCTAAATTTGAGCTTAATAAAAATAACCAGGCCTGTGCAGTGACTCTATACCAGGGGCTGTTTCCGATGTCAGTACAAAGGCAAATTCCTTCCTCTTGGGCTTTATCTGCTACTGGGAGGAAAGGAATCAAGAAATAACTATGTAACATCACCGTACGTATAACACAGAAAAAGAACAAAGCAAGGAATTGAGTTAGGGAAGCTCGGCTAGACTAGAAGGCAAGCTGTCCCTTCATGCTGAGCTAGTCAGTGCAGCCTTCGTTCCTCACCATGAGGGTGGGTTTAGCACAGCCTGCGGGGCAAGGGAGTGATATGAGGGGCAGGCAGACAGCAGCATGCTCAGGAAGAGTGGTGGGCACTGCCTCGCTGTGGCCCTCAGTTATAGCCAAAGGAACACAAGTTCTCCAGAGTGACTGGAGAAGAATCCCAGAGGAGAACCCGAAGACAGGAGGACCCGAAAGGTAAGGAGGAAGGGCGGCAATTCACTGGGCTGCCTCACTGGCCTCTGAGGACTTGGCTGTCCTGAGTGCTGTCGAAAGCCACCGGTACGTTTCTGAGCAAAGGAGGTCAGTGGCTACACTTTCAGCAACCATGGCCATCTTTTTATATTAAACTGGACATTGTCACAATACTCTTAAGAAAGTAAAATCTCCCCAAAGGAAACGCACATAACTGCATTCAAACACTTAGTCTATTTGCTTTCTCAGAAAAAGTGATAGTTTTTGTTATATAAAAAAATCACAATAGAGGCTGGCATCAACTTGTTTTCCTTCTTTCCTGTGGTAGCTGCTCGGCCTGGTTATATCACAGGAACATGCCACTGATTCAGATTAATCAAGAAGGCATTTAAAATTGGGCCAAAGTTTGAATTGTTTTACTTTGCTACCATTTGGTGGGTGATGGTCGGAATCGGGTTTTATATGGTTGTAGAATAAAACTGTTTTGCAAAACTAGACATACCGTGTGCCTGTTCCAGGCTGTGCTCCTCTGTCTCTGCCTCTCTTGTAGCATCGAAGCTTCCGTTTAATTAGTGCATCTAAACTATTCAGAACTAGTTCACACTCCTCACGAGTTGCCCTTTACTGAAGGTGCTCTACGGGCTGCTTCTTCATACACGTAAGGAAGACACCTGAATATGGGTGAATAAGACTGGCTATCTGTTTCTCTGCTCTTATGGTAGCAGGCCTTTTGAAGCCCGGGTTTCACAGCCTTGGACCTAGTAATTAACGATAGTGAAATGCTGCTCTGTGCAGTGAAGAATGCCCCATAGCATGCCCCAAAGATGTGAGCAGGGTATTCCCAGTTGTTACACTAAAAAATACTTCCATGATTTGTCAAATATTCCAGAAAAAGGAGAAAGTGAAGGGGCCAAAGTTCCTGAAGGCTGACAAACACATATATTTATCTAAAAAAATTAAACTAGCTGTTTTATATATAAAGTTTACTTTAAGCATATCCAGAATGAAAATAATCTAAGAAACGTATTGTTGCTGCTCTTTATAAAACTTTTTGTTAATTAGTTCTCCCATCTGTCTACAGTCCTTACTATAACCTAATTATACTATATTGGTGGTGGGCTCACCCACGTTCACTATCTGTTGTATGTAATGGGCTCAGAACATATAGATTCATACTCTCCATATTTCCATGCACTTTTACGTCATAGAAGCAAAACACAAATATGCAACAAATTTAAATTTGAGATGGACAATTAGCAAAGGCGTGGAATAGAGAACGAATACACTAAGCCACAGCTGCAAAGTTCTGTTTCTGCATTCACTATCTCCACTGAGAACCTAGCTTTCAGTCTTGGCCCAGGAGGGACAATCATACCTGTCTCCACCCACGTCCATCCTGAAGAGGAAAGTACAAAAGGTGAAAGCTCACAGATTCTGCCAAGAGGTCACAGATCAGAAGTTTGAACAGGTGTGCGCGTGCGTGCGTGCGTGGGTGCATGTGCGCATGCGTGCGTGCGTGCGTGTGTGCGTGCGTGCGTTTCTATGGTCCACCAAGAAGGGTATTTTTCCAGTCCTTAGTAATAAAAATGCAATCATTCTTCACTCGTCTAAATTTCTACTGTCTCACAACTTTGTTTCTCTCCTTTGTTCTCTGTTAGACAGATGAATTAACTTCCGGGATTAGAAACCACAGGGAAATCTCCCCTCCCATTCGTCACAGTGTAGCCGCTGCCCAGGCCCTCCTGAAGTTATCTATAACCAGCTCTGGTACTTTCGCCTTGTCATCCTAGCTGCCACACTATAATTCAGGCCCCAACATGGCTCCACGTCTAGAATAAACTCCAAAGCTTTTCAAGGCTCTCTCTACACCAGGTTCCCCTGGTCCCAACCCCTTTGCCTTTTACCACCAATGCATTTTTTTGAGAAACTAACTGTCTGTACAACTTTAGAGAGAAACTAGTAAATTCCCTAGTTTCTTCAGATTAAAGATCAAATCCCTTCCCTTCGGAGGTTGAAACTCTTCCCTATTCCTTCCATCATTATCTCCATGCCTAGAAGACAATCATCCCAGTTGTCTGTCTTCGGGAAGGATAAGGACGTTCACAACTCCTAACTTTAACACGTCTAGCCTGTATTTCCTGCCTCAGTGGCACCTAGCTGCCAGCTTCGTTATATATATGTAACTATACTGCATTGAGGTTGCACAAGTAACTATTGGCTCTCTGCTTGGGATTAAAGGATATTCCCCGGTCATCTTCATGGTCTTTCAGTAGTTTAGCTGTAAATTAGTGATGCGGCTAACGACTGGACTCAGTCAAACCTACCCTATTCACTGAAACAGCCGACAGCTCCTAAACTCTTTACACAGTTTTATTCACTCACCTTTTGCTGCATTTGTACCATTATTCACAAAAACATAATTTTCTCTAATTCAAAATCAAATGTGGATCTAAAACTCATCAAATGGTAGCGAATAAATTGTAAACAAAATAACAAGAAGGGTAAGTTGTATTTTTAGAAGCATTTAAAAAACATCCTCAGAGCTAATCAAAATGCAATGCTGTTTCACAAAGTTCAAGGCATATAAAAATAGATAAGATAAAAGTTGGGCTGGGTTTTTTTTTTCTTTTTAAATATCCAACACAAATGCATGTAAATAAGCAAAACACTGATACTACAAAGATAATTATGGGTGTGCTTGCAAAGCAATATTTATAGAATGTAAGATTCTTCTTAGATAACTGTGAAAATGACAACAAATGGCCCTTTGGTTTTCTCAGAATCATAGATGAAAGACAAACACTTCAAAATAATATGCCCACAAACCTTCCATCTTCCCTGATTTTCCAGCTATATACATTTCTTATTATTTTAAAAATATTTAGTAAATAAACTCATTACTAAAAGTCTAAAGTTTGAAAATGAATTATAAAAGCTCTTAAATGTCATTAGTATAAGCAAACTCTTACCAAATATTTTTTTTTGTCTACTCATGGGAAATAAATTTAAATTACCATTTAAGTGGAACACATGAAAGAATACTTCAAGAGAAGAACTGAAGTCATTCCTCTGACTATTTCTATTTCCTTCAGTGCAGGCCTTTGGTCTTTAAGTTAAGCGCTAAATGTACCTTTATATAAAATATTGAAACTCATAAGTTCATGGTAAGTTAATTCAACCTGAATCTGATTTTGTTACACAATGCACTATGAATCAAATTCAAAGGTAAAATTGTCAACCTACAGGGCATTTCTTAGAAAATAAAACCCCATATTTAAACTTATTAGTAATAAATGTATAGAGTTACTTTTCCCAGTACAGCAACTTGTCTACCATAATAAATGACAACTAGCAAAACGTCCAAAAACAAATGCTATAGTCATATGCTAAAGTACATTTTCAGAAATTATCTCAACACTCTGAGACGGGCTGGGCGTGGTGGGACACATCTGCTGTCCCAGACCATCCCAGAAGTCGGATGGTCTAAGACAACATGAGCTTCACACACAGTTCTAGGCAGCCTGAGCACACAATAAGACTTTGTAAAAGGATTTAAAATTTAAAAATACCTTTAAATTAATAAATCAATATTCTCCCAAGTGCCTTGGGTAGTTTAAAGATGCTCATGTGCTTGCATGATGCATTATGCCAGCAGTTGTGAGTTAATATTCAGCGACACACAGCAACTCCATCTTGACTTCGCCCCACGGTGTAAAACCACAGTGTTTGGTAATTAGTTTTGTAAATACTATACAATATCACATCAGATGCTGTGGTATGTTGCTTTCCTAGCATTTACTGCATTTTCATGAATATTTGGTCCTTTTTTCCTAACCAAAGAGGAGAAACTAAAAGACTTTCTCTCACAACATGTAAAATACAGAAATTCATCGTGGTCAAGTGTGGTCACGTAAATGACAGGACAATTTTGTCACCGAAATACTAATCCATGTCACTGAAGAGCACTTGGTTCTATAGAATCTGTGTTAGCCATTACTATTTAAATAATCTAGTGCTAACGACTCCCCTCTAGCAAAAGGGTCTGAAGATAAAGACCCAAATCAGTAATTGCTCTAGGAAAGAGAACTGGTCTAAGAATCTTTAAAAAATCTTAAAGATGGGGCGACGAACTCAGGCTGCTACAGTGGGTAGCAGTAACACGGAGCGTGGGAAAGCCGAGCTGTGATGCCAGAGTTCAGATGTGTGGATTCCAACCCGACACTCATGACATGGTAAACTGCAATCTGTGGGCTTTCATTCCTATTCCTTGTCAATAAAATGGGGTGGGCGTGGGGGTAAATCACATGTGTTTGCTGTAAGAATTAAGACACTGAACATACAGACAGATTCCTCTTAGACCAGTTCCTGGTAACACAATTTTACTAATTCTAGCGACTAAACTCATTGGAATTCTAACACAACACTATTTATCATTATTAAGGCCATTTCCAAATCTTGTGATAGGTGAGCCTCTATTAGCTGTCAATAATACAGAAAGGGTTGGTGGGCAGGGGCATGATAATATCACTGTGAATAAGTGATTCCAAGGCTCTTGTCGGGAGCTCGTCTACCTGGGTGTGGAAAGGGAGTAGGGGTTGAGTCCTACACAATTCAAAGCCAGACAAAACAAATGTGAATGTATGGGGGGGGGGGGCGTGTGGCAGGAGTTGTGAAGGGGCTGTTGCCAGGAAGCTAGAGATGTAGCATGGGGGAGAGCATGCATGGCGCCCTGGAGAAAACACTGCTCCTGGGCATAGTGGCACATCCCTGTCACCACAGCAAGCAGTAGGACTGAGATTCTAGGCAGGACTAAAGGTCAGACTGCCTCAAAGAATCAAACTAGCTTAACTCACCTGAAATGGTTTATAAACAAAACCATTTGGGTCTTATTTTCCCTTCGAATCTCAGTTTAACAGAATTCTCACTCAGGCTAAGAGACTATCACAGGTTTCTGGCACTTTGTGAGAGGATTCCAGCTTGACTTGTAGGAAAAACATGGCAGGACAGAAACACATCAGAGCAAGGAGAAACAGCTCAGTAGATACTGTGTACTGATGGAAGTCGCTACTCACTGAGTCTAAACTACACTGTTGCTTTGTAATATAGGGCATTTTTCCCTATAACTTCACAAATAAATCAACCGTCTCTTTTTGTTGTTTTTTGGGGGGGAGTGGAGGGGGGAGTGGTGGTGATATGTCTTGTTATGTAGTCTAGGCTGGCCTCAAATGCAAAATCATCCTTTATCAGCCTCCTGAGGGCTGGGGTTACAGCTATGTGTTACCGTGCCTGGCTAATTCCAACCATTTCTAATGTAACACAGTGAACCTGGCTCTTTACAAAAAGAAAAAAAAATATCTACAAAGAAACAAGTAACTTCATATTCAGATGAATAGATTACCAATTCAAAAGATTTTAGAACATTATTGAATATATAACTTTCATATTCAGATTGTCTTTGTACTAATGGGCTGCATAAAGGTAATGATGAATTTCACTTTCAGTCAAGAACTAAAAAAGGCATAATGCTGGTATAACACTGCATAGACAAGGAAGAAAGGGAGGGAGGGAGGGAGGGAGGGACGGAGGAGGGGGGGGACACAATTTCCTCACATTTGTTAGGAAAAGATAATCAACTATTCAGACAATAATATATTATAGGAAACAATGTAGCCTTCACATCAAATAATCAAGACGAAAAGGTGAGATTTAATCAAATAAAAGTTAAGCATAAAACAAGAAAGCTTTGCTTTTTATACTATATAATATGTGACCTTTCTCCCTGTCTAAGGGCTAGAGAAAGTAACGAAGTAGTAAAAACTATTCCCTTTGTGTAATAAAATGTTGTGACTACTAGGATAATCAATAATAAAGGAAGAAGTCATGTGGAAAAACTGGGAAGTGTTACATTTTGGGATGTTGAATTTTCATCATCCAAAAAAAAAAAAAGAAAAAAAGAAAGAAAAGAAGACTCGCCGGGCGGTGGTGGCTCACGCCTTTAATCCCAGCACTCGGGAGGCAGAGGCAGGTGGAGTTCTGAGTTCGAGGCCAGCCTGGTCTACAGAGTGAGTTCCAGGACAGCCAGGGCTACAGGGCTACACAGAGAAACCCTGTCTCAAAAAACCAAAAAAAAAAAAAAAAAAAAAAAAAGAAAAGAAAAGAAGACTCCTGGGGTTTTATCATTTTTATCATTTTCTTTCAGGATAAGTAAATCAGGATTTACTCAACTCTGCTTGCCTTCTCTGTGTCACTTTCATTCAAAGAGTTCAAGGCTAGAAATGCCACAGTGATGGTTATTTATCCATTTGTTGAGTAATGACAGTAGTGTTTCGGTGTGACAGTCACGGTGTCTCAGTGCACTGCTCAAGGCACCTGCAGACCTGAGGGTGCTGAATGACAAGTACCCACAGAGAAGAATGGAAAATGGCATTTACAAGTTGGAAGACGTGATCTGCTACAACTGCAAAAAGATGAAAAAGGAAACGGTGATATTGTCTTGTGGGAATTGGAGGAATGGTCCATAGCAAAGACCAGGAAGGTGGAGGACACAGCCTGAGCTTCCTGACCATGCTCATGAATCGGCCACATTTGTTTTCATGATAATTTAAGCATGACCTCCACGGTCATATTTTACAAGACAGGCCATTTTAACACAGTGACAAACACATTCCCTTGATCCAACCCTAGAAAGTTCTTTTACAAAAGGCCCTGCCTTGGACCCTGCACATGACCTTCCTAGGACAGTCTGTGGCTACAGAATTCTGTCAGTCATGCTACAGGTGAGAATGTGATTGGCAATGCAGTTCACTTCTTTCCCATAATGCACTAGTTCTGAGTAAAATCTATTTTCCTCTCTAGCATCTAACTCCTCTAGTTCCACATACCCAATTACCCTACATCAATTACAAGCAGAGAAGGAATCGTTCTGACATTATTGCTTACACACTCAAATGCAAAGCTAATAAGCAAAGGCATCATCTCCCGTGACTATTCCTTCTTCACCTTTGTGACAGCCTAGGTCACTGCTACCCGAGCTCACTAGCCTCCAGTCACTGTGTTGAGTGGGACAATTCTCACATAGTGGGTAAAGTGATAAAAAATGCACACAGGAGAATGGTCAAAGTTAGCCATGCATAAGATTCGTTATAAAAAGTCTGAACCATATAAAATAAAATTTACAGACTGCTTCCTCTGGATTCTTAATTAACCATCCTATTATTCCAAAATCATTCTTAAGTATACATATTACTTTTACAATTAAAAAAAAACATGGCTTTAAATAAGCACTGAAAAAAATGTTGTTTCATAAAGTATCAGTGTGGGTCCATTTAAAATGTTTCTCTTTAGGGAAAAACAAAATAAAACAAGACACTTCTAATTGCTGTAAGCCTCAAGACTTTACTCTTTGGTGGTAGTGCCTTGAATCCTAAAACTGGGGGCAATAGGAGAGCCAGCCTGCCTACATAGTGAATTTCAGATCATGCAGTGATATCCTGTCTAAAAAGAAAAAAAATGATAAAAGAAGTAAAAAACGAAAAATCGGCACAGAGGGAACAACTGTTAAAAACAGTGCCTGTGTTCTTGAAGTTTTAAAATATAACAGGTTTTACATGATAAAATAAATAAGGCAGTAAAAAAGAGCAAGTAATAAATAGAGGTTAAGAATCTCGGAAGACATTAGGAGCTGCAGGGCCTACTCACAGAAGTAAATACAATAGAGCCAGATAAGGTCATTTAGGGACCTTAAATTGAGCAAAGCAAAAACTCAGGCACTCTGATTTCCTCCACTTAGAAAGCGAATGTTCGTAGAATTCAGTGGGCAAAGTTTGGCCTTGGGATCCTCCCCTTAGCTGGTCTCTCCCTGTGTCTGCCTGTCTGCCTGTCTGTCTGTCTCCCCTCCCTCATCCCACCCCCGACCCCACCCCTTGTTTATTATAACTAGCTCCTAGCTCCAGGAGGTCACACGACTAGCTTCTTCTCATCTCCATTCAGAACGACGTGGCCCTGCCCATCTGTGTGCATTGCAATCCCTCAATGGCACAGGGTAAGAAGTGAGAACAACTGAGTTGATAAAAGCATAGTTCTTCTCTGCATCCTGAACCATCAGCAGCTGACAGCTCCTAATTACACACCACAAACTGCACGTCCAAACATTACCAAACATTGGCTATGCTTTTTTTTTTCCAAATTTCATTCACGTTTCACATGACTATACATATATTTTTTACAGTTTACCTGTATAGAATTGCTACTCCTTGAAAAAGTAGAGCTACAAATTTTAAAAACTCATGCTTGTTTTGTTTTTACTTTTACAACTCCTCTTCTAACTAGGCAAAAGCTTATCATTTTTTATTTCAGAGGCATCCAGAGGAAAACTGATAGCTAATATATCAGACTCCAAAACATGTAGTTACAATAAAAATGAATAAAAGATAATCGGAAATTACCTAATTTAAATTTCTAAATTCTACTCAGCATGCTCATTGGCCAGCATGCAGTCGATCTCCAGCAGCACAGGGAACAGGCCACATTTATTTCATTACTATACTCATTTCTACACACAAAAAGGTTAAGCTAATTAATTGAAATTTTTAAAAATTTTCACTCTTGCTTCACAAATGGTATCAAAAAAAAGGATGACTTAATAAATATATATGCATGAAAACTTCTGGATAAAACGTAACCATGATCAAGAGACTAGAACCTATTTGTTACCAGTCGTAAATGTACTAGTTACTGAAATGAGTACTTTTACTGTAGCTTCATACAGAACACATAACAAATATTATTGACGATATCTGAAAATATTTCCTCACCAATATTGGGGTGCTTCAAGAGCCGGCAGATTCTAGCTTCCCTTTCCAGTTTCTGGTGATCTGTTTAAAAGAATAATAAAAATAAATTACAAGCAAGCCAAAACTAGTAAGGCGTAATCAGCAGCATGCAGATGACATCAAGCTTTTGTTCTGCTTAGGCTTTGACTCCTTTTTTAAAAGGTGATCGTGTGAAGCTGCATTTAGGTGGAGACCCCGAATGCGACTGTCTGTAGTCTGTATAGGCTTGGTGTTTGACTGAGTTACAGAACGGAGCAGAATTGCAAGTGGATGTTGGGCGTGGTAGGGCAGGCCCCGAACAGCAACACTCCATGTCTCAACCTCAAGTGAAACGCACTGCATTTCGTTTAGTATTTGATTTTATTTGGGGGTTTTTGAGTCGGTCAATTTTGTGAGGCAGATTCTCACTCTGTACTCCGGGCCGACTCATGATTCCCCTGCCTCACTCAGCCTCCCCTGCGCTGGGACTTTGGATTTTCATTACACCTCGAATCACTCACTATGAGTAAATCTGTAGGATGAACATCCGGAGACAGGAATCCAGATGTTACCCGTGCTCATGAGGTCACTATAGTTTACCCCTAGGAGCAATGGGATTCCTGTGTTCTCCATACAGTTGCTAGTCCAAATTCCTATGTGAGTGTTGTGCCTCCAACAATAGGAACTTCCAGAAATCTGCACTGACTGCTCAGCTCTGCCTTCCTCTGCCTGCTTACCATATTTTTCAAATGCATAAAAATATGTAAATACACTACATTTTCTCAAGAAAATAAAATAATGATGAAAATAGAGAATCCATTTTACATCTGACCTTACAAGTATATAAAGGATATAGCTTGATTGACTCTCCAAATAACTATTAATACGGGCCTTAATATCACACCCAAATTTCACATATGGTAATGTTTTGTTGTTAATTTTAAGCTGAGGTGCAACGTGAAATTTGAAACCTTGCAAATCAAATTTATGACCCCTATCAAATGAGGTATAAAAATACAAACACAGGTTCTACGGTTGAGCACCACTGCCTTGAGACATTAAAACTTCAGTAATGCTCCTGGGCTATTTCTTTTGCATTCATGACACAACCCATGTCAACACATACACACAACTGTTACCAGCTGGTTTCCAAAAGGCAAATCGGGTCTTAATTTTGTTGAAAAATATGATCTTACACATCCACTGAGAGAAGTCCAGGAGGTTCCCAGATCCGTATTTTGAGAGCTGCAAGCTCATAACTGTCAACCTCTGCTGCACTCTCTTAGAGTTTTTGAAAAAATAATGTGTATGCACACGTGTGTCTTTGTGTGGGAGAAAGGAAGTGTGTTCACAAAGTGGACACACTGTGTGGACAGGCCATCAGTGTCTCTGGACCGCAAGTAGCAGTCTACACCATCTAAAACAGTGTATCTAGAAATTCTTCAAGTCTTGAACAAGTCCTAATTCTTAGCTATTTAACAATATACAAGTAAACACTAAAGATTACACCAAACTTTGGGAATGCACGTATCATTATCTTAGTCAAGTAAACTGTTTCATGTGAAACATATGGAAGACATATGCTTACGAGGTTTATAATTTCATTATTGAGGTAAGGATATGCAAATAGATGCTAGCCATGTGGCATCCAGAAATATAAAATATAAAATATATGTAATTATATACTTATAAAGGAATGAAAACGAGTAAGGACAAGACCTTTACAGACAATAACTTTTATATAGTTTTAGCCATACAGATAAAAATAATTACAGATTTACTTTTACTTATTTTTTTAATTTTTGTTTCTATGGCTAGCCTGGAGTTGCTATGTAGAACAGGATGACCATGAATTTCTAGCTGACCATGAACTTCCAGCAATCCTCCTGCCCCGGCTTCTTGAACACCAGGATGAGAGGCATGTGCCACTATAGTTATCTTACTGATTTTTATAATGCCAATGATTATTGGCAGAGCTTGCAAATTTCATATCCTGCAGTCCTCATCCCAGACCTCAAAAGTGACTACAGTTGTAGATAGAATTTTTTAGAAGGTAATTAGAACAAGGTCAGCGGTGGGTGCTCTAATCCAACATGGCTTGTGTCTATGCAAAAGGAAAAAACCAGGACACTGACACGCATGCAAGAAACACCGTGTGGAGAGAGGACAGGTTTGGTATCTACATGCCAAAGAAAGAAGTCACAGGAAAAACGTGCCTCCATAGGGAGAGGTGCATTTTCCTAATTGGTTCTTAATTTGGCCAATAAAGAACGCAGAAGCTAATTAATGGACGAAGGTAAAGATGGGACTTCTGGGTCCCAGAAGGAAGAAGAGACGAGAGGGAGGAGAAAGTTTTTTGTTTGTTTGTTTTTCTTTTTTTTGTTTCTTTTTTTTCCTCCTTTTTTATTTTTGATACTTTATATACATTTCCAATGTTTCCCCTTTTCTGAGTCTCCTCTTTGTATACCCCCCATCCCCTCGCAACCCGCCTCTAGGAGGGAATTCCACCTCCCACCCCACCCCCGTCCACCCATCCCCATATTCCCGCCTTGACATTCCCCTTTACTGAGGCCTCTAACATCCTCAGGCCCATCCTCTCCCCCTGATGGCCATCAAGGTCATCCTCTGCCACATATGTGGTCCAAACCATAAGTCCATCAATGTGTATTCTTTGGTTGGTGGTCCAAACTCCAGGAGGACGGGGGGGGGGGGGGTCAGGCCCATTGACTCTCTTGTTCCCTCCATGGGGCTGCAAATTCTCTCAGCTCCTTCAGACCTTCCTCCAACTCCTCCATCTGGGACCTCACTCTC
>CM052704.1:97558752-97589680 GCA_028551405.1 Uromys caudimaculatus | reverse complement strand
ACAGGAGAGAGTCAGGGAAGTAAGGGCGAAAGCCATTCTCTTCTTTAGTTTAAGCATGGAGGATCTGGTCCATGCCTGTCCTCTTCTGTTGGAGGGAAGTAAGAAACCGGAGTGACTCTATTCTGATACAGAAGGTCACAGACAGCAAGAGGCAGATGTAGAGGACGCTCCTGTGGTCCTTTCACCACAGCTCACTCTCCAGCATTGCAGTTTCGCATCTTTCACTCTTTGAGCAGCTTCCCTGACTTTTTGGCTCACACTCAGTCATGAAGCTCTAGATCTCCCGTGAATCATCAGGCATTCTGAAGTCTCCTGGGTGCATGTTTTGACATTCCAAAAAAAAAAAAATGATGATATAACTAAATCCTAGCTTTCACTAAAATGAGAATTTTATAATAATAGATATGCATATCACCTGGTGTGATTCAGATTCAACCTCAAGTTCACAATTTTACTTTTAGACAGAGTGGGTAAATATGGAGGAAGAATGTCTGTATTTATCCTGCTGGAGAGATAAATTCATTTATCTATTTAAAGTTTCCTTTACTTTTAATCTAGTCAGCAACAAAACTCCCACATTCTACCTGACTATCCCCAGCACTCACAACTACAACAACAAAAGACTGGGCTACTTATAAAAGGCAAGAGGCTCATGATACTATTTGAAGTCTTGTTTATTGAGATACTGCCTCGTGTAGCCCACGCTGACCTTATTTACTGTAGAGCTGAAGTTGACCTTGAACTTCTGATCCTCATACCACTTCCCAATTGCTGGAATTACAAGCATGTATCACGGCTCATGTGGCTCTAGAGCTAGGTCTCAAGACTGTGCAAATAACAGGCACGTAACAGTATCAACTGAGCTATATCCCCGGACCTGAAGATGTTGTTAGCCACAAGCCTTGAAACTACTATAAAACCATCCTCTCTTGTCATTTCATATTTATTAAAGCACTTTAGCTATAACAACTGGGCTTCATTCTTCCTGTGAAGCTAAAACTCATATTTTTATGAATAAAAATACAAGATTTTAGGATGTAATTTTTCCAGATTTGATGAAATGCATGGTATTAGCAACACATAGTTGAAGAGCTGTCATGGACAATGCTGTGACCTGGATTCAGTGAGGGAGAGTGTCACTAAGAACATGGGCCTGGGCTGAGTAATGGCACATGTCTTTAATCCCAGCACTCCGGAGGCAGGGGCAGAAGGAACTCTGTGAGTTCAGGGACAGCCTGATCTACAGAGTGAGTTGCAGGACAGCTAGGGCTACACAGAGAAACCCTGTCTCAGGGGTTGGGGTGGGGAGAACATAGGCCCCTGGATTGTAAAACAACTTCGAAGAATCTGAGTAAAATATATTCACCCTTTAAAGCTGTAAGATACTATAAACAAAAATGAAAACTTGAAATTCAGACCTATTGAAGAAGTGGCTCCTTCACATGCTCAAGAGTAAAATTTTAATGTTATGCAAAATATCTGACCATACATGTGAGTGCTAGCCCTTTCCCACTGCAGCAGGGGCACCATGAGAACTATACAATGTAACAGCTTGTCGATCTGGCTGTCAAGAAATAGCAGGATTCTAAGTATAAGTATCTGGTCCCCATTGCACAAATACCAAAATATTGAACTGTATGGGAAGGAGTTGTCATTGACTCTTTGCTTTGTGACTTCATTGTTACTAATGCTATCAATTGGTTATCATGCAGTGAAGCCCCTGGGAGTCCTGAGTGGGAGAATCCACAGCCCATAGAGCAGAGAATCTTAGCATAGCTTTGAGGGACAGCTGGGCAGAGGAAGAGTTTGGCCTAATGTCATGGTCAGTTACCGCCCATCTTACCAACACATGCACATACTTACATACACAACACAAACTACATTCTTAAGTGAATGTAAGGCCTAGAAAAGGCTGGAATTTGCCACAGCTAACTTTGCCTCTACGCAAAGAGAAGCTAACTGTTAAATAATTTTATACCAAATCTATGAAACTGTGGATGTCTCACCCATCGGATCCATGAAATCAAAGGTCTGAATATCTACCTCCATCATCACTTTCTGTCCACTGGCTTTACACTGGGCAGAATTAGTGCCTGTATTCCTTTTGCTTGCTGCCCAGGTCCTCACCTTCTGAGACTCTATGCTCTAGTCTGGGATCCATCTCTTGTTGTCTGTTGGAACTCAAGTTATCACTGCTCCTCTGGCTTCTGTATTTCAATTATCCCACCTCCAATTCCAATTCTGTCACATTTGTTCAGTCACCAATAAAACACAGGCTCAAATAAGAGAAGACACCCCTAACTCCTAGGAACTAAATGTGGCAAGTGAGCCATTCCCAGAAGAGGAAGAGGCCTTAAACTACTTTAAAAGTTGTACTGTTGCTAGTGGTCATTGCATGTCTTCCTACTTTTAAAGTTTTGTTGTCTAACAGAGACCATTACAGACAACCAGAACAAATCAAAATAGAGTCCTGCAGCCCAGTCTCAACAGATACATCTGCTAAACACTCCTTTACCTAAGGCTGGAGGACCATTTAGGAAGAGAAGTTAAAAAGAAAGTAAGAACCAGAAGATCAAGAAGTTCGCTAGGAAACTGTGTCTCCTAATACTGTCAAAAGCTGCACCATAAAGTCTCACCAACATGAGATTGGGAATCAGCAGACATGCTACCATGGAAAGGGAGAGCCCGTGAGACCTCAGCAAATGGTCAGCCCTGAAAACATACACAAGTACCAGTATACAGACTAATCAGGTTGCATTTGGGGATATGTCTAGATGCATGTAATATATATGTGTATTTGTATATATATATATACAAATATATATATATATATATACAAATATATATATATATACAAATATATATATATAACTAATTTAATAAAAAAGCATACATTTGAAAAAAAAAGAAAAGCATAGTATATTGGACAGTTTAGAGGGAAGAAGGAAAAGAGGGGGAATGATGTAATTATGATCTCAAAAAAAATAATTAAAAAGTTTTGTTGTCCACTTGAATTGCTGTAACTATCTTAAGCATATATGACAGTTTCAGATACACAAACAAGGACATTAAATAAATATTTGGTGAATTTCAAATAAAAAGGGAAAACATGGATGTTCTACTGAAATCCAAGACAACACAGTTATAAAACCATAAACCTGTTAGTAGGGAAATCTGGAGAAATGCTGCCTTAGAGACGGTACCATCATACATGGCCTTACCCCTGGAAGTTCCAGAATTAGATTCTAAACACACTTTTCATATGAAAAAAATGTATCTCAGTAATTAAGGCAGTCCTCTGGAAAGAATATAAATTTTGTCCATTTAAATAGGTCACATTAAAAAAAATCATTGAATATGGATTTAAAGTCATCATATTCACTCAAGTAAAGGTTTTAAAAATCCATTAATGTTTCTCATTTTATCCTTCAATTGTGAATGTGTTACAACACAACCTTGAACTTTTAACCATCTGATCTAGATTCTCTCTGATATTAGGTATCAGCAAAGCCTTATCAATTCTGCTGTGCACTGACCACATCAGCGACACCATACAATGATATGGATGGTATTCTCCTTGCACTGAACATTTATTTCTCATGATTTAGAAGTGAAATAGTAATGTTTTCTCCGTGCAGGAAGATCATACAAAAGTTAAATTAGGAGTTATGAGGTCTATCCAATGTCAATGCCATATCGACTAAAGAGAAGTCAGAGTTCTTTGATGGAGATGTCTCCCCTCCTTCATACTTATTTCATAAGATTACTTTCATTTTTTTAATGGGCAGGGTAACAAACTGTAGTTCTCCTTGATTTCGCCTTACTTCTGCATGTTCATCTCTGAAGGGAAGTGGCCCCACTCTACATAAATGAAGGCCTGTAATGTCCCTGATGTTGTAGAAGAACCTGGAATATTTTGTAAAAAGCAACCCAGAGAGATGGGAAGATCCTTGGCTTCGGGGCAGGGTAGACAAGAGTTGTTGCCCTGGTTCTAGCACTGAGTAACAACTGGATATCCAAATTACTTGGCCTAAGTGTGCAAAACTTGACTTATCTT
The DNA here is from genome assembly GCA_028551405.1 of Uromys caudimaculatus. Classification (NCBI taxonomy): domain Eukaryota; kingdom Metazoa; phylum Chordata; class Mammalia; order Rodentia; family Muridae; genus Uromys; species Uromys caudimaculatus. Next base: position 97,585,623 of record CM052704.1, on the reverse strand, counting down.
GTACTTTCTTCTATGTGTAGTTTTACTTGTGAGATTGGAAGGATCTGCAGATAATTTCACTTTTGTACCAGGCACCATAGGCCCCAGTCATGTGACACACAGTGTGACTTATAAATTGTAGGATATATCATTTACATAGGAGGGTTAACTTCCTATGCTTTAAGGCACAGCAGAACTGTACCTGACTACAGTTTAAAGAATATTCACTATCTTAAGTAATCTTTTAATGCTGCAAATATAGAAGAATTATAAACCTGAGATGACAAATATGCAAATTTGATCTGACAATTACACATTGAATATATTATCAAAACATCACACCACTGAAACCTATAAACATTTGTTAACTAAATATAAAAGAATATTTAAAAACTATTCACCTATAAAATCTGCATGACATATGCAGAACCAGGTACTGCACACAGGTATTTTTGCTAGTTGTATTTAGCTGGGAGGATGGAAGGAACACAGAATCTTACTATGTAGCCTAGGCTGGCTTTAAACTCATGAAGATCATCCTGCTTCAGCCTCCTAAGTATGTATGCCACTGTGCCTCTCATTATTATTTTGGTCATCTACTTCACAGATTCCAACTGAACACTGTTCTGATAATCTGTCGTGTAAGACTGATAATTACTGGATAATGTCACAGTTTATTTTTTAGGACAGTAGAGGAATAAATAAATAGCACTATCTTGCATGGTCTTCTAGGAGAACATTTTTCTTCTTCTACCATAACGATGGCGTCCATTCTGACAATGTTAAAGGGCCTGAAATAATGCTGTACACAAAATCATACAGATGTAAAGCAAAATCTGTATCCTGAAAGGATCTTATTCATTGTAATCCAAGCAATACAGTATGTCTTAAGCCATTTAATGTTAAATACAGTATACATCAGTTTATATAACCTCTTCTATGACCATTTATTTAATGTCTGACTATACAGAATATAGCGTATCTATATATGAAGACAGAGATTCCTGCCAGGACCTAACAAGATTTAGGAGCGCCTCCAGGGAAGCCTGTTACTATTTCTAAGTGATGACCTCTGGGTCTGAAGGAGCTTTGACCCACTAGGAGCCAAGGGAAAACACTGATAGGCAGTTTGCAAACACATGGATCCAAAGGACACCGGTACTAGACTGTATTGCTCTATAAAAGCAAGGGAGTGTATAGATGGTCAGTCCTGCTCACAGCTTATAGTTTGTCCTGCCTGAGCTAAGCCAGTTCTGATCCTGGTCCCTTGAATAGTTTTGCTACTATCCCTTAGTGGCCTTCCCTGCTCTCTGCTAACGTGGCTGAACCTCCGGCAGCTCCACCACAGGGCACTTGACTTGGATATGAAGAGTAAAGTGTCCTAGACAGGCCCAGAGCAGGGCATGGCCCTACAGGGTAAAGGAAGACAGTGGAGGAAGGTCAAGTCAAGGCCAGGACAAGGTGGTGGAGGGCAAGGGGTGGGGCGTGAATTCACCAGGACTGCATTCGTAGGACAAGGTGTTTATCGGAGCACTTTCCCAGAAGACTGTACATAGTACAGACTATCATCTCAAGTGGTTGTCAATATCATTTAAAAACAGGCCTTTATGAACAAGTACAGGAGCAAATGAGTGGAATGCATATTAAGTTTAAAATGGTTTATATTTGTGTATATATTTTAACTATGTCAACAATGTAATTCTGTAAATAGTTATGAGATTAAATTCTGTGTAATATTCTACCTTGTTTCCACATTTGCTATCTCCCCCATTTCCCCCAGTGTAGTGTTACTGGGAAGGCTGGAGGGATTTTAAGAGATGACTCTATTTCCATGTTAGGAACAAGGGAGCTGAGTCATTTGACACACTTTGCATGAAAATCCTTTAAACTCTGGCTGCCTAGAGATTAAAGAGGCCCAGAATGGACACAATGCCTACTAAATATAAATATAATCCACATTTTTCCATTCTTTACAACAGCCCTGGCAATTTTTATAAGCAATTGACTAAATAACGCGAGAGTGTATTTGCTTCTGGGACTTTTATTGTTATTGTTTTAAAATAAAGGTATTTTGCTTTTATTAAGAATTAAATAATACAACCTATTCAAAAAGTGAAAAGCCTGGCTGTCTTTTACAGCTTTCTGAGGGACAATTTTAATGTAGTTTAATATTAACACCTTAGAATAGAAATGAAAGAATGACTTTGAATAACAATAAAGAAGAATAAAGGAAAAGAACCACGAGTAATGTGAATTTTTATGGGGCTTGAAGTGCCTGAAGTTAATCATTCCAGCAGCCAATTTCTCTCAGAATAAAGAGGAGTGGGGGCGGCCCCAGTTGCAGGGTCTCTCCTGTGCAGGGGCTCCCTCCCGTGCGAGACTGCGCACTGAGTTCAGAGACTGGCGTGCTTTCGTAAAAGCTTCAGCACAAGGTATTCTATCAGCAGTCGACCTTTCTCCTTATTCCTCTTCCCTTCCCAACACGCTTGTGTCTGGTGGCACTGGGGTGGCTGTAAAGGTCTCTGAGAGCCAGGGAAGGAGAAGCTGAGCTGAAGATCTATTTGGTAGGTAAATTTGAAAATAAATGTACCTGGTTGGCAGCAATGTCTGTGTAGAGTTGGGCTATTGCTGGTCATCCCAGTGTAAAGTGTGTCCAGCAACACCCAGTACCTAGACGTCAGCAGGAGGGTGTGACGCCCCATCTGTGGCTTCATCATCATGGAGCATACTTACCAATCAGTAATAAAACCAGAAACTAATGGTTTAAATAAGGAGGGCTTATAAGTCCTGTGATCACAATGGAGAAGCTGAACTGAACGAGGAAGATTGCCAAGTGGTAGGATCGTTTGGGCTATGCTAATGGTGACCTTGTCTTTATTACCCCATCCGTATCTCCTCTGTCCCTCTCTCTGTCTCTGTCTCTGTCTCTGTCTCTGTCTCTGTCTCTGTCTCTCTCTCTCTCTCTCTCTCTCTCACACACACACACACACACACACACACACATACACAGAGAGAGAGAGACAGACAGACAGACAGACAGAGACAGAGGCAGAGACAGAGACAGACAGAGACAGAGACAGAGAATGCCCTTCAAAAGAAAGTGAAATCACCATTTTTGCAGACTGCATTTATTTTTCCATGTTAATGCAAGGAAATCGAAGTCTCAGCTATTTCATTAGATACATATCTAATCAACTCTTAAGGGGATCAAAATTGTGAATAAATCCCTGAAAATATGATGCTGACAGAAGAAAATCTAGGCGGGGCACGGTAAGACCTGGGCGTGGTTACAATCCCAGAGAATGAAAGAAAACCACCAGAGTGCTGCTTGGCACTCTCTAGATCAGGCCCTATGAGTGGTTTGAAAACTGTAAAGTAAAATTCTTTTTCATGCATGAAAAAACAATTTTAAAGAAAGATACAGGCTTAAGTAATGGATGGAGAGACAAGGGGACCGGAAAGGGAGATGAGGGACGGGGATAAATCAAAGCCGAGTAGAATGACATATGCTTATGAAAATGGCATAGTAACCCATTACTTCCTATGCCTACTTAAGACCATACTTCCAAAAACTGTGTCTATTTTTATTATATATTCTTGGTCTGCCACACTCTGTGAGTGCTTTTATTTCCTACTTGTACAATAAAGGAAGGCTAAATGCAACCACTTAAACGTAAAAATTCCCACTGAGACGAGATATTAAAGTGCAACCACCTCCATTTTAGCAGAAACCCTGGCGGGTAAAAATTAAGTGCTTATCTGGTACAGGGCACCGAAATCATGCACTCAGAACCACCCAACGGGTGTTTGCATCATTTTGCAATCAGGAACCCACTGCTCACTTCAGTTACATAAGCAGGAGGAATGAACTTGTCAGAGGGCACCGCTCTGGACGGAACGGTCCTGGAACCCCTCCCCTTCCCTGGCCGGGCAGAGTTGATTTAAAATACTAGACTGGTGGGCAGGTGTGCCTCTGAGAGGAGAGACGCTGAGAGGATGCATCAGTGTAATCCCTGCTCTTTGAGAAAAGCCAGGTGAGCCCTTTACTCCTGGTTAACAGGCATAAAACTAAGATAGGCTTTCTGTCCTGAGACTTCCAGGCCAGGAGCCTCTGTTGTGATGGAGCTATGCTTCCAGCAATCGCAAGAACAGACGGCATGTTTCTTAGGAAAAGGCTGTGGTACACCCTGCATAAGCCCCCTGAGGGAGAGCCCTAACCTGCACAGTCCACGTTCTGCGGCCCACCTGCCTCCCCCAAGGCAAGCCCTTTTTCCTCTCTTCAGAGCTCAATTCCTGACTTTTGTCCCCACCCTGGTTTAAGCTTTCCCATGATTACTTTGAGATGCTCGCCTCTTAATTGGTACATTTTCATAGAAAATATCATTGCAATTCAACTAAACGGAAAAAAAAAATCTCCTAAAACTTGACTATCTAAACAGACCAATGCTGACAGCTTCAGTGCAGGCCCTGCCAGAGCCTGCATTACCATGTGCACACACAGGGCAAACTGCACTGGCTTTTTGTTTCTGTTTATAAACTGCCTCAATCCCTCTTGACAATTTCTTGGTACTGAGAGACTGCAGGCTGGCAATGAACAATTAAAAGGCAGGTGACCCTAAACCAGGGTTGGAGGAAGCAAGAGAGATCCTTTCCAGGCACAGCGTATCATACCAGATCACTGCGTACAGGGCAACTCCATCTACAGAACCGAATTGGCTCTGGGAAATGTCTGCATAACTAGGAAAAAAATGGAGTGGAATCAGAATTAATTATTCTGACTAAAGGGATGGTTTTAGAAAGAAATCTCAAGAAACTCCTATGTTAATAAAGCACAGGAGAAGAGTCCTGCAGTGGCAGAAATAAAATTCCAGTAAACTTTACAAAATTTTGTTGACTTGAGCAAAAAAAGACAGTGTCATATTTTCTTAAAAATAACCGCACTGCCTAGTTCCTTCATAATTTATCACTTCACTGTAGCCATCAGTGTCTACTGCTTGGGCAGGCAGCAAAACATACCCTAGAGAAGAAGATACGATTCCTGTCATCTCAGAATATCCAATCAAGATTGGGCAGCCCCTGCCTTTCAGAGTTTGATCGATAAGATAATAGCCTTAGGCTGCTGAGCAATGGAGGAACAGAGCCACCGAGAACCCAGCGCTTGTGCTGCGCAGGCCATCTGAGGCTTGCGGGCTGCTTATCTGGCACACTGAGTGCTCCTCTGTCCCCTCTGCTCATGCTCACTCTACTTTATTTGTTAGAGGCCTGGCAGGCTACCAGCATTGCACTTTCCTGGGAATCTTCCAACACTGCTACTTCCACAAACACAGAGAACTGGCCCATGGCTCCCTCGCTCTCGCTCGCTTGCTCAGCCTCTCAGTTTCTTGACCTCCTAGTCTCTGGTGATCTACATTCCTGTTTTATCTCAGTCATCACTTGTACCCCCCCCCACCCCCAGAACCAGAAAGTTAAAATTCCCAGGCTCTGGCCCCCAACTGCTCATTTTCCAAATTGCTGGTCAGCCCCATCTGCCCTAGGGGTAGGTGCAAATTTGTAAATTCAGTTCAAAGTTAAATTATAAACCATTAAGTCAGTTATTTAAAACATCACGGCTGTTTTATTCTGTTGTGTGTGTGTGTGTGTGTGTGTGTGTGTGTGTGTGTGTGTGTGTGTTATATACATGTGGTGTGTGTGTGTGCATGCGGTGTGTCTGGTGTGGGTTGGTGTGAGTGGTATGTATTTTTGTAGTATACACGTGGCTTGGGGGTGGGGAAGCACTGGTTTGTGTATGTGGTATGTATGTGTGTATACATAGGGTGTGTGTATGTGTGTGTACGTGTGCATGCCCGAGTGCGCATGTGCAATTTCAGGGTCCCGGAGTGCGAGCTCTGTAGATGGCAACACTGTTTTGCAATGTAACAAGGTTAGACAACCTGACAAAATGGCGTCAAGAAGTCCACTCCTTCATTGTCCCCTTCCCTAACTCCTTCTCCATGTTTAATTTCAAATTTAAATATTTAATAAACATAATTATGTACATAGAAAATATTCAATAAATATTGATTAAACGGATCCAAAGATAAGGAAAGGGGTATACAAACAAGAAGAGTTAAGTAAAAAGTGCAGGTCACTCAAGAGAGAGCTTGGATAACTTCCTTCTTCAGGAGCCACAGAAACAAGAACAGAACCTATCCTGTTGGTCTAAAAGCTGCCCTGAGAGTCTCACAATACAAGGCCATTTGATAAGAATCTCAAGCCGAGAAAAAAGACATACAGACATTGACCTGAGAAGGAACTAAGTGGTTTCTAGAAAATTCAGTGCTCACTGCCGTAGATAAAATCCACATTCTTAGACACACGCCTTCTAACACAGACCTGAAAAACAAGAGTACCAGTGGGCATGCCAATGTAGACAGAGGAAATCTCACAAGGTCCCACCCCGACAGGAAGGAGGCTAGGAGGAGGCTCAGTAACTGCTCATTCAATACCAGCATATCACATATACACATATGTGTAACAATAGAATTTAAATAAAGAGGTCATGAATTTGAAAGGGAACGGGGAAAAGAACGAGATAAATCAGAAAGAGAAGAAAGGGTGGGTACAGCAGATACAGTACTAATATGAAATTCTCAAAAAACAATTGAAAAATACAAACTCTCAATTATATCCCTTGAATTAAAAAGACACATCAGTCAAGATAAAAATAGCCCCACATACATGAAAAAATGGCTTTCCACGGAGGCAGAGCACGTGTAGAGCAGAGGGCATATCACAGCAGTGTCACCTGGCACTTGGGAGGCAGAGGCAGGAAGACCGTGAGTTTAAGGCCAGCCTGAGTTATGGAGGAAGATCTTATCTCAAACAACAGCAAAAGCCAGGTTTGTTTTTCTTTTCAATTTAGCTGTACCATAATAGCTACTCTCAAGAATAACTGTCATGACAGGAATGCTTTTAAAGGCTATAGTCACAACCCAAATAAGGACCATTCCACAGTTTCCTAGTTCTGGTCAACTGAAAATCAGGTTATCCCATGTATCTGAGTTGCCATTATAAATCCTCAGAAGCTATGCCCAAGGAAAGCCTTGGGTAAGGAGAGGTTGTATGCAGGAGCTGCTCAGGGGGCTAGCGGAGCCACACAGCAGGACCTCATGTGTTGGAGGCAGGGGCATCAGGGTGTTCTTCGATGGCCATGGAAACATGGGCCATCTACCAAACCTCTGTAGTCATCTGCTTCCTCAGGCGCACAACATGGAATCACGGTTCTGTAGTATACCAACCGGACCCCAAAGTCCACAAGGAATCTGTTCCTCTAAAAGACACCAGAGGACTCAAGACCCTCTCCAATTGGGGGATTCAACACTTGGTTTTGTGATTCTTAAAGTGCATTTACTCCAAAGATATTTCCCAAGCCAGGTGTAATTTTAAATTAGTTATTTAACACATTCTAGCATGTAGGAAGCTGAGGCAAGAGGATCATGAGTTTAAGACCAGATTGAGCTGAATAGCAAGTCAGTCTCAAAAAATCCTGGGGTGGAAGACTTAGCTCAGTCTGCTGAGCATATGCAAGGCTCTGGGCTTGAGAGACATGTTACACACACACACACACACACACACACACACACACACACACACACGCACATGCATACCACACAACTCCCCCCCCTCTGCTTTTGTGTGTGTGTGTCTGTGTGTGTGTCTGTGTGTCTGTGTGTGTGTGTCTGTGGGGGGTGGGGAGAAGAAATAGAAAGTATGCCCTAAGTATAGTGCACAATAATTTTTTTACAAAACGAACAGACATTTAACCAATACCCAGATCAAGAAACACTATGAGCTCCCCAAAGCTCCCAGCCCCGTCTTCTACCCGACAGGGCCCAGCATTTTGACTGCTAATAGCAGGGATTCAGCTTGTTGTTAGACTTTAGTAAAAATACCAATACACTCTGCATTGAGCCTTAGAAGTGTGCACTTGCTTCTTATATCTGGAATGCACTTCACTGACATGATCTGTCATAGCATTAGCGGAAAGAGCTAGACTCCAAGGATGGATGGACGGTGTGAATGGACACTAATTCTAAAGAGATAATTAATAATAATTTCTAAAACATGGTATCAGAAATGTGATTTACTCTCTGATCACAGGATAGATGAATGGAGGGTGAGGTTAAAAGAAGCTTAAGTTTACTACACACACCAGTTAGAATTTAGTCTCTTCCAATACGGCTCATCAAGAATAAACTAATGAACAAATCAAATCACGTAAAAGGAAATAAAAAAGCAGTTAAGTCATATCACTGAATCAATGGAGAGAGGGAAATCAAAAATCTTCAAGTTACATAACTTTATGCAATAGAGTACAGGAACTCTCACTTCATAATGAAACAAAAATGCAAAATCCTTAAAATGGGAAAAGTATCAGCAAGGACCCACCAGCCTTCCGTTCCGGTGTAAAACTGAACTTCTTACACGCATACACGTTTCTTTATAAGTTCGACTTTACAGCGTCTGTCAAACAGCAACCTTTTTTTTTTTTTTAGAAGAAAACCAAGTCCAAAGCATTTAAATCAAAAGACATGGACAGAGGAGAATGAGAGAGAAAGCACTGTCTACACTGTTGATCCAAAAATGACCCTGCATCTCTAACATAAACCAAAGATATCTGGCGACAGTATGGTATTTCTTTCCAAAGTTCTCTGAAACAAAAAGGGGTTAAAGGTGGCTTTAGAGATTAAGCAGGTGAGTAAAGGCTTAGTTATAACTGTCACTAACAGGACTAACAACCTAGACTGCCAGAGGTGTCCTGTCCTGCCTATCACACACCCCTCGGTAACCGAACTCTTCCTGGTTAAGCCTCTCTTGCTTTCGTTTCAAAAGGAAGTTTTCAAATGAGTGAGGCACAGACTGAGAAACATCCTCTGTACTTCGGATCTCCCTTCAGCTCATTCTTTTTACATTCTGCTTGAGGTCTTTTCACCAGGTCCGATTCTTCAGAAACAGATGCTCAAATGCCATGTGTAGTGTAAGGTATTTTTAGGGGATCACCTCAAAGATTAAGTTGCTAGATCTCGAGAAAGAGAGAGGATAAGCCAGGTCATATAAGAAGCAAACTGAAAGCAAACCCATCAAGGTTTCTGTCTGGCCATAGCTTCAGAGTAAATCTGTTCCATTAGTGTGGTCCACAGGGGGACCTCAGTTCCTGCTGTGGTCATGAGATGTGAGATGCCACAGGAGGTACGGTATGATCGCTTGAGGACCAGCTATTTGTACCTGACCCTGATCTAGAATTTGTACTGGCTACGATGGGTTCTTCATCAGAAGGGGATCCGAAGATCTGCCACAGCATTTTAATGGAGCATGTGAAAAATAGCTTAGCAGTAGTTTAATGGGTGGGAAAAGGAAATCGAAAAACCATCGATTATGGCACATCTGGAGTAAGTTCCTCTTAGTGACTACCTAGTCATGGACGGTTGATTTGACAGATGAGGACACTAAGGAACACAGTGGGGAAATAAGCCCTGTCAACTGGAACTAGAACAAATATCCCTGGTGTCACAGGAAATTCTGCCTTTAGCCTGAATGTGGGTGGCTCCCTTTAGAACACTGACTGAAGGCCCCATCTCATGAGGCCTGGAGAGAGTGGCCTCTTAATGAATGGTCTGACCTGTGGAACATCTATCTCAGGGCTGAGCATTGGTCCGTCACCTGCTAATTAATCTTCACTTTTTTTCTTCATGAGAGAGGTAGGTCACAAAGAGCATTACCCTCCTATAGCCAGTCATCGATTAAAAATACTGGAAGATTCAGAAATTTTCAGGTCTCTGTTGACTAATGAAGTAAATGCTCATTTTACTGAGAGTGATACATGAGCTTAAGCTATTTCTCTTTCTCTCACCTTCCTGTCATGTATGATACTGCAGTATATAAGATTTAAAAATTGAAAACCTGTATATCCTTCATTTTCAATCCAAATGCAATAAATGGCATGATCACCCCCAAGTTCCACTAACCACAAGAAAATTCAGCTCATGACAAGGTACACCTCTTAGCTCAAATTGTATCTAGAGTTCATTCTATTTCATAAATGATAATAAAATTGAGTGGCAAAAGACAAACAAACGAAACACACACACCATGGCTAAAAACCTGGTTAAACTACCATTTAACTAAGTGGTCTGCTGAAATGTAAATAATTGACATGTCAATTAATATTTTACTTAATTTAAAAATAAAAGAAACCCCAGCCTTCTTGAGTTCTACTTCATAATCAGTCGGTTTTATAATTTCAGTATATAAGTTTCCATAATTTAAGAAATAACTGTACTTAAAACTTCAGCTCTGAGTATTGTAACACACACATTTAATCCCAGCACTCGGAGACAGAGGCAGGAGAATCTCTGTGAGGTCAAGGTGAGCCTGATCTCTATATATCTACATAGTGAGTCTCAGGTCAGCCAGAGTTATATACTAAGGCCCTGTCTCCCCCTCATCCCCCTCCAAAAAAGAAAGAACGCAAAACAAAGCCTGTGATACAGGACCACATGAATTAGGTCAGCCCTTTCTTTTCCTTGTTTACATGACAAAAGAAGATGCTTTACAGGATGCTATGGTCTAGACATGGTTCATATCCCCAAAGGTTCTTATGCTTGGACTACAACAGAAACACTGAGCGGTAGTAGAACCTCTTAAGAGATGAGGCCCAGTAGGAGGTATTCAGTCACCAGAGACACCACCTCTCACGAGAGTGAGTGAAACCTCAAAGGAGTAAATGGGTTACCACAAGACCAAAAACATGTTGGTCTATCTCTATTGGCCTTTTTGCTTTCTCCTGTGTGAGTGACTCATTGATGCTAAGCAGTTCCATGTTCTAAGGCCCCTAGAGATCAAAACAGATATGAAACAGGAGCTAAACAGACCTCTTTCCTTTACAGGGTACAAGGCTCTGGTGTTTCACTAACGGAAAACTGACAACAGAAAACAGAATACACAGGGTAGGAACAAGAATTAAGGTATATGTTTTACGCACACAGAGAGAGACAGAGAGAGAGAGAGAGAGAGAGAGAGAGAGAGAGAGAGAGAGCGAGCAAGCACGATAGAACTTTGTACCACATGGAAACAAGCCAAAGTTTCAGATGTTTGTGGTTATGAGGATAAACGATATTTTATTTCAGTGTATTGACTTTTTAAAAGAATTTTCAAATACTAGCAAAGGTATACGAGCAAAACAGGTATTCAAAACTTTTCGAATTGATGTCAAAAGTTACATCCACTTTTCTCTAAGCTGCAAAATGTTAACATTTACCATTCCTGCACATTTTCCCAGTCTGTAGATCTTTCAGTTCGGTTTACTGCTGTCTTTCACTGCCCTGCAGACATACCCTTCTAGTCAGGAAAACCTTAGTGCAGTAAAGAACAGGCCAAGCTCGCCCACCCTCCTGTTTCCCACTCCAACAAATGTCCAGCTTTCTCAGACAACCTCTTTCTCTCAGGCTCTGCTTTGCAGAAACCACACAGAGAACTTTACTTTGGCCTTCTTTATTTCATTTGCAATTAGGGATTCTACGATCTTGCGCGCCGGTTCGCTCTACACAGTGTTCTTAACCATCACCCTGAATGATGCTCTCATTCAAGCATTCTGCAAACCAAGCTGAAGTGAGTCACCAGAGCTGTGGGAGCAAAGAGGTGCTAAGAACACAGGGTAACAAACAGGCCTGGATTCCCTGGTTTCCTCTTAGCTGCAGGAGTCCAGTCATCAGCTAGTTCCCCTAAACACTCTTGAGTCAGATGACTGACAAATCCAGAAGGCAGTGAAGGAGGGTACAGGGAATTAGTCAGTGTTCCTCCAACATCCAAAAACGGCCTTTGTGAATTCAAGGCAACAGAAGTCAGAGAAAATATTCTAAGTGCAACCAATACATTTTTTTTTTTTGCTCCATTCATGACATTTAATTAGTGATCTCAGCTCCAAGTAATAGGCTCTGTGAACTTATTTTTCCCACCCACTTCTTATCACACAGATGAGAGAAACTATTTCAAGTGGGTGTAATGGCTTCGTTTCAAGCATTTCAAAATCCTCCGCCACCTGCACAGGAAACTCTGACTGAAAACCAGACAGGTTCCTGTGAGCAGCAAGGATGTGGAGGGTGAGGCCAGGGTCACATCTAGTTATCAGACGGTAGAATGAAATCAACAAGTGCGACAGGCTACTCCTGGAGGGCACAGGACATTGCTGGCAAGGACCCTGGCCATCTAAGACCCAGCCTAATTCATTGTTGACTGTGTTGGATACATTGAATGGGTCATGCTGAGGCTACAATGTTACCAAGGAGAGTCCTATCCCAGAAAAGCCCAGTAGGCAAAGAGTGCAAGTCACCCAGAGCAAGCAACAGTACATGACATAAGAAACACCCGACATGGGGACAGACACACTTACCACTGCGGGGACACGAGAGAAAAAAAATCAAAGTGGCCTGTGAGTGTGTAGAGGTTTTCCACTTTGAAAGTGACGAAGTGAAATTCTGACAAAGAGCACCACAGCATGACTCATAATCAAGAAGAAACCTACTCAGAGGGCTTGAAGACCAGTAAAGAGTATGAAGTATTTGCCTGTGGACCACAACCTCAAATGTGAGCCAAAAAGAATTGAGGCAACCCTGTGATAAACAGCCAGGATGCTCTATTGCAGAAAGGGAGACATGGACCTGCCAGTGGACATGAAATTGGAGGAGTGAGGCAGCTAGATTTTACACACAAAGCAGTGGAACTAAAGTAGTAGCTCACGGTTCTGACATCAGCAGGGTAGATGTTTGTGTTCTCGGGTCATCTCTAGCACTTAGGAGATAGGTGGCTAGGGGAAGGCTCCAACTTCACTGGGCTCCCTGAGAATATGAACAGCATCTATTTACAGGACTGGTAAAAGATTTCCATACTAAAAGTCTGGAAGATCAAAGACAGCAAAGGTCTCCCAGGTGAGTGCTAGAGGCCTGCCACACAAGCCCATAGACTTGAGTGGAACCCACGCAGGTGGAAAGAACCTAACTAAGGTTGGACTGAGACACTGTGTCTGCACATATACCCTCAAAACACACACACACACACACACACACACACACACACACACACACACACACACACACACACGTAAAGAGATAAGTAAAAAGAAAATGTAAAGGAAAAGTCCTGCTCTTATTTTATTTTAGAAAAGAGTTGATAGTAGAGTAGCAGTGGAGAAGAACAGACTACAGGGAAAGACTCCATTAGGATGCTCCTAGAAACTATACACGAGCAAACATTTCTCTGTATAGATATCCATATAGTACAATGAGCACACATCACATTGTGTGCCATACAAGCCACACAGAATCTAAGCTACACGTATGTGTTACTATTGGTGCATTCCAGCTTTGAGCATTTGTGAAGTCCTATGTGCAAGCTGACAGGCCAGCTAACAAATCAAACGGAAACATATTTCCTAGACATGACTTAGGAAGTGCCACATGTGTATGTATAATTTTAAATGTAGTAAGTTATAAGGAAATGGCTTAAGAAAATGATTTATTTTCCTTCTTTGTCTCTCAGAAGACTCTCAGAATAAGGGACAGGATGATGACAATGCGCCCACTAAGGGACACTGTGAGTCACAGTGCCTGAAGCAGTGGCCAGCAAGAACAGGGGAAGCTTCTGGTTTTCTAGCTCTCCTTTCTGCTCAGAAAGTCTCAATTACTGGAAAAACTTCAGAAATCTTTACCCAAAAGCCCATTTAAAATCCTGAAACTCTACTTCTCAAAAATAAAATAACATTACTCTCCAGTCTAGAAATAACACCCAAGGCCCCAAAGTGCTACACTGTCATTACGTCTAAAAATAACCTGAACAAGTCATTCTTGAGGTCAGTTTCGAGTAACGTGCCACGGCAGCCACAGGAGCGGTGGCCCCACTATGTCCCACTGTGGGCAGAGGACTCCCTAGGACAAATCTGCTTCCCTCACTTCAGACACCATCTGCCAAGGGCCAGCTGCTGTTCTCCACACAGGCCTCTGGATAGAGGCTAAAATTCCCCAGTACTCTGCCAGGGTCTCTTTAGGGAGAGCACTCTCCCAAACCCAGTAGTTTTCGAAAATCAGCTCAACTTCTCTCTGAATCGCCACCATCTGCATAAATCTGAAACCAGCACCACATGCAAGAATTCCACCTTACAGTAACACTGGAGAGACCCACCGGCTTTTCAAGTCGGAAAATTGAAAGTCAGTGAAAGCTAGTAAATTCATTTCTGGAGCTACAGAAGAAATTCAGACAAAGCAATCAAAGTCACGATACTGCGGTGAGGGGGGGGGGGGGACCAGAGACTTTTTAACTTTATGTGAACATAGTCATAAAAATTGTCCACTTACCAGAATACGTAATGGACAGCTTTGAAAATGACTGTCCTTTCCATGGAAATGACAATTAGAAAATAAACCTAATGAAGACAGGAACGGCGGGTCACCAAAATGTGCTTGACTTTAAGCAACAGTTTTGCTATTAAAATATTTCCATACCAAATGATAAAGCCCAATGGATGACAACTTATATAACAGAAAGGTGTCCCTTGGAAATTCTTGTACAAATATATAATCAATATCATGAAACAGAACTTTTTAACTGTCTGTTACAAATGGTAAAACTGCTAAAATTATAATTCAGCTCTCTTTCTCACATCCTCGGTGGTCTCTGAAAGCTAATCTGTTTAGGAGGTCACTTTGGAACCAGGTATGATGGCAGCACAGCTGCCATCACAGCAGTGTAGCGACTGAGGGGAGAGGATTCAAGTTCTAGGCCAGCTAGGGGCACCCAGTGTGACACTGCCTTAAAATTTTAACCACAACCTCCTCATGTTTTCCTTTAAGACAGAAACACAGAGCTTACTTCAGAATCACTCTCTTCCCTGAAAAATTAAGAATATTTGAAATTAAATCTGAACAACAACAACAACAAAATAGATTTTGAGGCATACACCATATATCTAAAGTCATGTTATGTCCTGAATATATGCTAAATATTTTTTTTCCAATGGGGGAACAAAAGAACAAAAACCTCCAGCCATTATTTCTCAGCAATGGCAATAGAGGCAGCTACTCTTTTTTTCTTTCTTTCCTTTATTATTTATTTATTTATTGAGATGGGATCTTGCTTTAAGGCGCAAGCTTGCCCAGAACCCCTAAGTTCGACTGACACCTGACACTTGCACCTCAAGCTTCCCAAGTATCTGGGTCTAGAGGAATAAATCACCACATTCTTAAGAAGAGATACTCTTCATCTTGTTGGTCAGTAAGATAGTGTTTGCCAAGCTCCCACATGTATTAATGTGAGCTCGTACGATCCTTTCTTGTTTTCAATATAGGATTGAAATATACCAGATTGCTCAAATAATGATTTCTTTTCTTACTTAAAAGGATTTTGTGAAACAGAAAAAAATAGAATAGTCTCAAGATACATAACTTCAAGAAAGGATACAAATTTCCCAGAAACATAAACTCTCTCTCTCTCCCTCTCTCTCTCTCTCTCTCTCTCTCTATATATATATATATATATATATATATATATATATATATATACACACACACACACACACACACACACAAAATGTTCATCAAAATGTTAGCAAGAACACACACATTTTCTTCATCTGTACCAGTTTTGTTCATTCCAAATTAAAGCTCACGGAACTATTAAACATCCTTCCCTTTTCCCCTGACCCAATGTGAGGCAAATAATTTCACAAGCCCTCAGGATTTCAGCCACGTATCACTGATGTCGAAGAAGATATACTTAGGAGCATTTGATCACCATGTTTTATTCTGTTACAAATCAGCCCTAAGTTATAATCAGTAACAGTTATCTAAGTAGTACTGTGTCCATATAACATGATTAGCTAGAAGTTTTCTACCTGACAAATACTGACTGGTTGGACACAGTATTTTGTGTGTCCTATAGTCACAAAACATCTTAAAAGCAAGTAAGATCATCGATCAAATCTAATTCAATGTCTAGCCTACTGGGATGAAAAGGGAAGTAGCTTAAAATCCCCTTTATAGAGTAGTAATAGCTGGAGTGGACCAAAGGGGCATGTCCACATGTTTGGAATTAACAGGAAATCCAAATGGAGGCAGTGACCAAAGATACGCTTCAGTAAGTGCTGAGTTTCTACTATAGCTGAACAAGGAAACCTTTCAGCCTGAGAAGCCTTTTAACTGGCATCTGCTTTATGAGAGTCGAAAGCTCAAGAATTCTTTGGCTGCCCTGCTGCCAGAGGGCACAGGCAGATTCTGCCTGCCCCCATCAGAACAGCCAAAAGCAAGCAGGAAGCATCCATTCTTCCTCCACCCCGAGATGGAATGGTAGATCACCAGGCTCCATTTCCTTTATCTGTTCTTGTGTCACTCATCACAAAGACTGACAAGCCATTATCAGAGGCTTCTGTTACAGGATCATGTCTGACAGATATGACCAAACAATGCTGACCTTTATAGAATGAAAACCCACACTGGTGGGAGGAGAGTTTTCTTACAACTAAATAAGACATTCACATCTAATCAAATAAATCAACCGCAGAGTGCATGAGACTCAAGAACGAAAAACATTATTTCTTAATGACCAAATAATGACTTAACAGCGTTTAATCTCAAAAGTCTTCTAGAAGATAAGGTAACCGAAATTGCTCATGTTACAAAGTTGTCAAAAACTCTGTGTCGGGAAAGTTGCATGAGGCAAAATGACTCTCCTCATCTGTCCTTCACCAGCTGGCCTGAAAGTTTACATAATTCCAATTGGGAGACAAGCTCTTTTAAAACTGCAGGGCCATGGGATTAGGAGGAAGCCTTCTTCCTTCTAACTATATTCATGCGTGAGTAACATAGCTCATTACTCTTTCCAATTAAACTGATTTCTGTTATAGGAACTTGACATCACATGTAACATAGTAAAGTTCAAGTATTTACACAATTATTATTGCTTCATATTTCTAAATTCTGTCTATACCCTGATGTCTGCTCCAATTCCAAGTAAACTCCATTTCTCATGGCCCCACCTTTACACAGCAGGCCTCAGGAATATCCTTCAATGGACAGGATTCGTCCTCTTCTGGTTTCTCAAACCAGTGAGCTTTCTTCCCCCCTTTAACCCCCTGCTTCCTTCATTCACATCCTGACCCTTCACTTTCCACGTTCTGCCTCAGCCTTCAGCCTTTCCCAAGGAAGGGAAGCAATGCCTATTGACAGTTAACACTGCACACCAACATTCGTCCTTGAAAAACACACAGATGTAACACAAGAAAACTTTATACATGCATGTAACACTGTGTGTGTACAGAACTTGATCTATTGTCATTTCAATTATTTACCAAGTATTTAAAGATAACACTCAGGAAACCAAGCTGAGCTCTCATTGTTAACTTCTTTCCCATGATGTGATGGATACTGGGCTGCATCCATCTTCAGGACCATGAAACTCATCCCTGGCTGCTGCAGGTATGGGAGCAGCTGGCTCTCAGCCGAGCCTTTCTCTGGGAAGGCTCTGGGCCAGAAAGACCTGCCCCCACTGATGTCAATCTAGAGAACATCTCCCCAATAACATTTCTTCTCACAAACCTCTACCTCCAGCTCTGTTGCATGGGGAACCCTACCTAAGATGGATTCCTACACATGTGGGTCCTTTTTAATCTCTCTGACCTTACTATGGTCTTCTCTTTCTTTCATGACTATTTCAGCTAGATGGGGCAGTACCCTCTCTTTCACCCCCTCCTACCTGCCTTATTCTCTGGTTTCTGCATATCTCTCTGGCTTACATGTGTCTCCTTGGCTTTTTCATGTGCCTGCTAGGCGTGTGGGACTGAAGTGCTAACAACTGTCCATCACTGCTTGTTCTCAAGCAGTTCTACTGTCATCCTGATAATCTGGATGGCATCATCTCGGACACCTCCTTCAGCATGCTTCTCACAGTCTGAAATGATTGCACTAATTTGGCTAGTTGGGTAAAAGGAACCTGCTGCCTCCTCCAGCATTCTTACATACCCACTAGAGTATTAACTAGAACATGGCAGGGAATGTGGTGTCTTGTTTGCTAGTCTGAGTCTAAAACAGTGCTTGGCACATAATGGGTGCCCAATAAGCACTGTTCCGAGAATGAAAAACTTATTACATAGGCATTAACTTTAAATCTAACTAACATCAATATCACATTGGAGGAGGAGGTCACATGGAGAAACAGCAACCTATGACAGTGAGGCTACACCAAGAATAACAAACTGAAGCAGAGGAATTTTAAAAATAAGAGAAAAGCTGGACTTTGCAAGCTTCAAGTCATGATGACCAAGGAAAGCATCGGATTATTGTGCAACCCCCATTACGTGTGATTCATCTCCTTTGCAGCTTTCCTGACTCCTGAGTTCATGCCGGTGATGGTGTTCAGAAAACTGTGGCAGGAGAACAAAGGACTGAAGGTGTATAACCCTTCGTCTGGCCAGTGATGCATCTCACCTGTTCTACTCTTGCTCATAGTAAGGAATCTGTGGGGGGAATGCCCTGAATGCCTAAGCGGACGACCTGTGAAGTACAGAAAAGGTGTCCCTGACTGTGGTAGCATCAGAGGGCATCCTGGACCGCTCTGCTGAATTGTCATCTTAACAAACTATCACCTCAGAGAAGCTGCATTGAATTGAAAATGCTATTGACTTACACCCAAAGCTGCATTGCTTTAAGTACTCATTTCATCATCTTCATATCGTTAGGAATTTCCCATCAGGCAACTTATTTTTTTTCCATGTATGATCATGCAATTTCTCCCTCTATTTAAAATAGTAAATATTTCCTTACTAACAATGAACAATTACTATTTTCGTCCTAGACAGCCTTTAATTTACATGATTTACCCAGTGTGACTTCACTTACTCCACAGTGACATACAAGTTGCGGGGAGACTAAAATGTAAGTGCTGTCATTCTATGTATGGCTATGAATTCCCTCGTGGTCTTAGAACTGCCGTCTCCATTCTCTGAGCAATTCTCCACTGGTAATGGTAATAGACAGCACAGGAAATATGAAAGGAATGTTGGCAAATGCCAAGAGAACCAAATCCAGAATTAGATTAGTCTAATACACTAAAGAAATCATTACCTCAGACAGTAAGAATCACAACAGCTTGATATTTTCAATCAGGAAGATTACCAGCCAGAGTAGTCTATATTCATAATAACCCAGATGTTTTAAGGAAATTCACCATCACACACACACACACACACACACACACACACACACACACACACACGGAAAGAGAGAGAAAAATAAATATGTGTTAACAAAGAAGAAGAGGGAGAGAAGGGCAGGGAGGGCCATGCAGTGGTGGCTCACGCCTTTAATCCCAGTACTTGGGAGGCAGCGGTGTCTCTGAGTTCCAGGCCAGTCTGTTCCACAGAGCAAGTTCTAAGAGAACCAAGGCTAAGCCGAGCAATCCTGTCTCAAAGAACAAAAACAAAGAAAAATCAAAACAACAAAAGAAGTTCAACTTGGAAAACTGTGTAGGAAGCCATTCACAGCCAATGAAAGAGGCAGCAATGCCTTCAGGCTGAGCAGAGTCTCACAAGCTGCATCTACACTACAGAAGTTGACTAAATGTTCCAGAGTGGCTGGGGAATTCCCAATCACATTGGCCACACTGTTTAAATGGGCAACAAGGAAGGCAGATGCCAAATTATGTGATCCATCTTCCATGAAGCATGGCCAATAATATAGTTCTGTGCTGTGCCTTAATAAAATATTCTTCATATTCTTGAGGAAAGACAAAGAAAAACAGCAATGAATGAGAGAAATAAAGTCACCCATGGAACACCCTCATAGGCAAGAATTAAAACGTCCCTAAGGAGACCCTGAGTAAGGGTTTTCTCACAGGGTTTCAATCTTCAATCTCTTGTTCTCTAAGAAATGGCTGTCTCACACTCGGCGGCGGTGGCCTTTCACCCTGGTGTCTCAGTTTAGCGTCTTCTGTCGCCATACTTACTCCGTTCAGACGCTAACAATTCAACCTTATCCATGAGGGAGGAAAACAAATCTTTAAAAACACACTTCAAATATTTTACATCAACATGATGACATCACTCACTACACAAAAATGTCTACAATCTTCAACGTTTGGGAACATTTAAAAAATACATCATTCTAATGACTTACATTTACATTACGTTAATTTCTGTTGCACTAGATATTCACAAGAAACATAGACACACAAATTCTGAAATACACACACACACACACACACACACATTGAATAAAAGTCTATAAAGTTTATGTTGCTATTTTCAACATTTTCTATGTTATGAGACAGGATCTTATGTTCAGGTTTCTTTTGAACTTGGGCTCTTCCTACCTCAGCTCTGAATGCTAGGATTTTAATTAATTAATTAACTTTGCCAAAAGTCAAAGTTAAATCTTTTCAAGTTCCTTTTCTATCATTTAGAGAACTTCCCACAAAGGTTTCCACAGAGCCGCTGGGTTCTCAGCAGGTTTATTTCCTTTCTTAGGCTGGATCCTTGCACTTACTAAAACCTGTGTGCAGCTTCTCTCTAGACACTGGCACTATGCTAATTAGGCAAAGGGGAACTACGCATGAAATGGAGACATGGGTAGAAAGTTCTGAGGGGTTGGCTAAATAAGTCAGTCATATACAAAACCAAGCAGCAGGAGCAGCAATGCTGCCCAGTATAGTTGCAGGACCTTGGGAAAAATAAATGAGGAGCCTGAGGAGATGACTTTGTGAGTATATGTGCTTGTTGTGCAACCACGAGGACCTGAGTTCAAATCCGCAGCTGTAGCCTCTGTCCATGATCCCAGTGTTCCCACAGAGTGACGAGAGGTGGGGACAGTACAAATGCTCCAAACTCTCAGGCCTACTGAGCCTGGCTCATGCAGCTTTGAACAACTAAAAAACCCTGTGAGGACAGACCCTGAGGCTGTCCTTTGATGTCTACACTATGCCACAGCAAAAGTGCACCCCCCACAGATACATAGACACACATCACACACACAAAAGATTTAAAAGAAAACAAGGTAAATGCAACTGAGCTTGAGAGTACTTTCCCTTGCGTCCCTGGGTCCCTTACTTACTGGTGCTGGAGGAGCATTATCAAGTAAGAGCCAAATGTTTCTCTTCTAATGTGTTCATCTCACCTACTTGTTGGACTTTAAAAACCTCGTACTAAAATAAAATGGACATTCATGATCCGCCCCTGCTGACTAGTGTCTGTGGGAGCCAGTGGATAGATACATCAAGAGTACAAGAATCAGCCCCATACCCAGAGAATGAAAGTGCTATATGATACCATTTGACCTCAAACTGGGAGTTTCCTGACTTCTCCACCAATGAGAGTGGAGACACGGTAAACTGCTTCACAAAGGAAGATCTAATTTCTAGCCCGTGCTTAGTTATTCATGAAGCATTAATACTAACTTCCATTAATGCCTTCAGCCCTCACAATGACGGTGTCCTCCAAGTGCCACTGGCATGCTTGTTTTGACAGTCAATAGTTAAGAAAACAGTGCCTCAGATCACTCAAATATACTTAACTTCAAGAAATGGTGGACATTTTTTATGAATGAAACAGCCATCATCAGGGTTCCCAGAGGCTTGAACTCCAAGAATGTAGGTCACTTGCTCATTAGCTTAGAGAGATAGAGGAAGCAAGTTTGACTCCAATGCTTCCCTGTGGTATCACACAGACCTGTGGGTATGAGCCAAACAGGAAGGACAGGTCTCCTCTGCTGTGTGTTCTACCTCTTATCTATAGACTAAAAAATCATCACAGTATTCTCAAGAACGCCATAAGGTTTTCCCTGCATGCTGGGAGACCTTATGCACACTTCTGCAGCATCTCACGTTGTGCTCTGGGTGGCTTAGATGTACAGGGTGAGGCTCTGAATTAACCCAGCATTGTACAGCACTGTCCTTTCTGTACAGGTTTAGAGACAAGTTGATGGAGTGGTGTAATTGACGCGAAAATGAAACAATTCCCACAGTAGGAACAGAGAAGTAGTTTGTACCTTCCAGTTCAGAGCATGATCTGATCACAGATTTTCATCTACCAAGAAGACTCGTCATTAAAAGCATCTCCAGGTGAGAAATCAGCTAATGACATCTCAAGGCGAGGAAAGCGGGATGTTCTTCCTCTGCCTCAAGCTAGAGGATAATGCCACTGCAACTTGACCTTAGGAATCATGGGAATGTGAGGGTGGATGAGAACCAAGGAAATACAGGAACCAAGGGGGGAATAGTGTCAGAAAGCTGAGAGCTTCCAAACCCTTCTTTCTAATTTTGGAGTGTGAGGTGATGTGTATAAAAAGTTTGCAAACATAAATTTTACCTCTAGCCTTCACTAACTCCTGCATTCCAGGATGCTTATGACTCGAGAACCTTGCACCTTCTGAGATCTGGTATTGGAAGCTCTTCTCCCAGACAAACCTGGGGCTTCTCTTTTACCTCTTGCAGGAATTTTCAGGTAAACCACACTAAGTGAGGTGCTTCCTAGCCATCTCTGTGTCTAAGACTGTAATCTATAATCCTTTAGATACACACACACACACACACACACACACACACACACACACACACACACACACACACACACACACACACCTGAGTCCCATTTCCTTGCGTCATTCTTCAGATACCTATCTATCTATCTCACATGCTTACAAGTTTCCTGTTGGAAATTGGTTCTAATGCTTTGACTTAATCAGGAATCTGTGTGTCCAAACACTGAATGTCCTTGTCCCCAATTGGTTTTGGCCAATGGCTGGTTAAAGGGAGACAGGGCAGGACCTTTAGATTTGTGCAGGCTAAAAACTGGGAAAAAGGAGACAGAGAATCACCATGACTCAGGGCAGAAGAATGGGACATAGGAGCTGTAGGGGGGAAAGCCATCCAGCCATGTGAGAATTCGGGTAGTGGCCACTGACCACTTTCCTAATTGGGTCTGGGGTAGCAAGGGAAGACTTTGGAGTGCCCAACCTTTGAGGTAGCCAAGGCATTTTAAAATTAACTGGCTGTGTGTGTGTGTATGTGTGTGTGGGGGGGGGTCTGTCTGTCTGTCTGTCTGTCTATCTGTCTGTCTTCCATTGGTGAGTGCAGATAGCTCCTGGGTGAGTGCGCATGTGTAACCCTCCAGGAGCAAAGAAGTGTAGCTAAACTTATCTCTACACAAAATCACCATTTTCCAGTTTCCTATGACTTAAATCTAAACACAATGAAGAAAGGTATCATGTTTTCCAACCTCTGGACTATCCCTGTGCCCTGGAAACGGTGTGTAACACATATCAAACAATAATTATCAGTTTAATCAATCGGTGGAGGGACTTGAAGTGACAGGCTGGTCCTACTCCGTGATGGAGTGCTTAAATGGTTGCGCAAGGTCCTGAGCTCGAGTCCCAGGGCCAAACAAGTGAATTCATAAATAAATCACATCACTCATATTATTGATAAATAAATAATAAAGCCTTCAGAAGTACTCACGATGAGTCTTCAGTCTCCCCCATTCTTGTGGAGGCTGGGATTCACTTTACAGTCTGTTTACAATAGCTATTACCTGACTGCAGTTGTGGAGGCTGAAAGCACCCCTAATCTTCCCCATAAAGGAGACACAATGTACGGGAAAGCAGCCTAGTACACAGCATGCTTACAAAATACCAGGGATTGTTCGAAGTGTTGCAAAAGATTATTCAGTCCTCACAATGAACTCTGCCACACAAGTTCCTAATTCATTCTTGTAAAAAGAACACTGGGGCATGGACTTTAAGACATGGACTTTAAGAAGGGTTCACAGATTGCGATTTGAAATCAGCCCATCTTTCCTGAAGCCACATACTTTCCTCCAAGTAGAAAAACGGTCTGGGAATTAGAAGATACAAGGAAGATGATGTGTTTGTGTTAGGGGTAACTTCAGAAGGAGTACCATAATTAAAAAACTTAGATATTATAGTCATAATGTCCCTTTGATGTCAAAGCCGGATGGATCAGGTACAGGAAGCAGCAATGTCTCACTGTATAGGAGGCTGGTGACCCTGACTGGTGATTTCCCTTTAAATGTTGAAAAAGTTCAGGAATTGGAGGGTGAAATCTACATCAGGAAATGTGTTCGTTCACACAGTTCCTCGGCAACCCAGTGAAGTCTTTAAGTACTGGGGACTAGAATAAGAAATAGTCCTGGAGTCACGGAGTCCATGTGCTGATACCGGTCGGTGCATGGCAGAGATTAAGATGTCAGAGCATGTAGATCACCGAATACACAGGGGGTTTGTTGGGAAACAGCATGCAAAGAGGTTAGCACATGAAAGGGAAGAGAGTACGCAGGACTTTAAGTGCTACGAGATGGAATATATTTAAAAGAATGTATTAACTAAGGTATATATGACACGTTTTGTCAGAATGAAAAATAATCTAAAATGCATTCAAAGCCGTGGCACAGAATCTATTTTTCTTCTTTCTGCAGTTAGGTAACGATTTCAACAGATGAAATCATTTGTTAGCTTCTTGCAATCAAACAATAATCCTGGAAAAATATGAAAATTCTTTCTTGCTATCCCAAGACAGTTCTTATGAGAAATTGCTCAGATATTTTTGTTTGGAGACACATACAAAACACAAAAACAAAAAATCAACAAAGAATCCTCAAAGTGCAGATCCTTAATCATCTAAAACTCCATTTATTAAATAAGAGTCCTTGGAATACATCAAATACCCATATTCTCTTTGGATTAAAATCTTCAGAACCACTGGAGACACCAGAAGATAAAGAACACATCTTTACTTTTTCCCTGCTTTATGCAACTAGCCAGCCACAATCTTTGTAGTCTTCCTGGCCATGCCAAAGATATCATCTACAAATCACTAATCTTCCCTAATAATGCCTACAGTCAGCATTTTTATTTGAATTCTTTTCTCAAACATTGGCATACACATATAACCAAAAATCCCCTTATGCTTCAGGCTCATCATGCACAAAGAGTTCTCAGCAGACACATACAGCTTATAGTGTTCCTATAGTAATTTAGTGAGCGCATGACACATGTATAATGCCTTGTCCACTATAACTATAAGCACTGAATGAAAACTAGCCATTATCTTTTGCTTTCTTATTTTTCTTAGTGGTTTGCATTAATTTAAAATGTCTCACAAGCACATTCACGTTGAAACAATTCAAGCAGTACATTAGATTAATGTTAAATATAAAAACCTCATTTCGTCCCTAATCTTGATCTCCAAAAGCATTCCCATGCATGTTCTTCAGGTATATTTTTTGTGTCATGTAATACAGTTCCAGATCCAAACAGTTTCTATGTACATTCAATCACTCTATTACAGTGAATCATGCTGAATAAACTAGTCTCTAATGTCTTTTTCCCTATTTATTATACTCTGAATACTTTCCCTTGCAGGTGTAGTCTCTGATAGCCAACAGTGTTTACTACTACTAAATAACAATGAAACAACTATTATATTAACATACATGCTTTTGAATTGCATTCTTATAATAAAGCCTAGAGATACATCTATTTGATTCAGGGTCACATTTATATTTAAGTCAGAATAATATTGTGGAATTTCCCACAAGAAATGACACACCTTGATGGTATATTTTTAAAGTCAGAAAATAAGAACATGAATATACAGTTTTCACTAATTGAAGATACATATGATATGAACTTTGGCTTTATCTACTAGCAGAAATGCCTTCAGAGAATTTAAGGAAGGAGACTGACAGCTCACAGAGGCAGGTGTGTTTCAGCAGGTAGCTGAAAGAGAGCCCAGTAGCACCGACTCTCATGCAGGCATTCTACTAAAAATGACCATGTCCACGCTGCTTTTAATTCTGCTTATCTCAAGGCTTCTTCTCTTTGAATGTGGCATTTAACTCTAGTACTTAGGAGGCATAAGAAGCAGAATTTCTTTGAGTTCCAGGACTGCCTGGTCAACATAGGGTGTTCCAAGACAGCCAGGACTAAACAGTAAGATCCATTCGCAAACAAAGAGAATGCATGACAAACTTCTTATAAAAACATAGTACTATATATCACTCATGAAGACATTTCCTCACAAAGAAATGCATTTGATTGACCATTACAGTTTATTTACAATAATATAAAAAAATAACTGCAGAGAAATCAAATGGTTACTGTCTAGTGAACTGACAAACTGTGGCACAGCCACACAAAGAAATACTACTTAGTGATAAAAAAAGACCAATTCCCGACACATGCAGCAACATGGAAATTTTACAAAGCATTTTATTAGCCAAGAGAATCCATAAAAAGATACATGCCATATGATTGCATTTATATGAAATCTCAGATACGGCAAAGCAGTTGTAACATCGTTGGCTTGCTACAGAAAAGGAAGTAGTGGAACGGAACTCATTGCAAACAGGAATTATTAGAAAACATTGCAACAGGAGTTATTAGAAATGTGGAGGTTATTTAGAGCCATGATGGTGATGATTACACAGTTGTATGCATTCCAAAACCCACCAGACAGTATGCTTAAAATTGGAATTATTGTATAAAATTTCTGTCATTAAAAGTCAATTTTAAAAATTAAAAAAAATCACTCCTATACATCCTCATTCATCATATAGACTTCACATATATAAAATTTCATTCATTATATATATATCATATTGCATATGATATATAGCATATATATGACATATATAAAGTTCACATCTGATATATGACATACATAAAGCTCACATCTGATATATGACATATATAAAGCTCACATCTGATATGACATATATAAAGCTCACATCTGATATATGACATATATAAAGCTCACATCTGATATATGACATATATAAAGCTCACATCTGATATGACATATATA
>CM052704.1:97535645-97558252 GCA_028551405.1 Uromys caudimaculatus | reverse complement strand
CGCCTGTAGTCCCAGCACTTGGGAGGCAGAGGCAGGTGGATTTCTGAGTTCGAGGCCAGCCTGGTCTACAGAGTGAGTTCCAGGACAGCCAGGGCTACACAGAGAAACCCTGTCTCGAAAAAAAAAAAAACAAAAAACAAACAAACAAACAAAAAAACCCAAGAAATTAAGTATGACTAAACACAGAAATAAGATACAAAGTCATTTGAATAGCACAGTCTAGTTCAGGCTTAAATACAGAATAAAAGCAACTTTCAATTTTTTTCTTAAAATGTTATTTTATTTTATTTTTTACCATTTTGGTGTTACTGTTGCTCAATTGGCTCCACATAGCCAAATCAGCAAGGGAGAACTGGATGTTCATTCTCGCAATCTAGTCTTAACTTTAATTCCCAGTCAAGTAAGTAGACATAAAATTGAGAGGCTCAGATGATTTCTTAACTGCTTGATGTCAAAAAAAAGAAAAGGTAGCTCAGTTCTTGACATCTTTCTTAAAACAAAAAAAATTACTTGGAGAATACGTACAACATTGAATTTATATACATGGTCAAGTAGTCTCCTAAGGTCCTGCTTCATGTTCTGCTAACATTATGAAATTAAGAATTAATAGAATTAGCATAATAAAATTTATATGATTTGCTACAATACAGAAATATAACTTGCTAAATTTAGTAATGAAGTAAATGTAAAAGATATTCATGTTGCATGTTCATTTCAAGCTCATAATTAATTTTTCTTTTGTGAAAACTATGGCATGACTGGTCGTGTAGTAGTAAAGGCTTTCTAAGGATGAAAACACTCTCAAGTGAATATCGAGAGTCATCACTCCTACTTGGTAGCTTTAAAATGCACCATCTACCACACGAACTGTTTCTGAAGGCCACCAGCTCACTGCTGTCTTCACATCACCGAGTAACACTAACAGCTCTAGCCATGCCCCAGAGGACAGACAAAATATAGACCAACGCTGGAACAAGGGAGCATTTGATGGATACTAACCAACCTAATTGTTTGGATCAAAACAACAGAATATCTAATACCAAAGATAGGAGAGACATTCCACCATCCCTGCTCACTCCTTACTAAGCATGCCTAATTAAAACAGCTTTTCAGAACTCATAGTTACATACATGATATCAAATAGTGGCCACCCTTAAGACGTTTTCAAAAAAAAAAAAATTTAACAGGAGTCCAAATGAGATACGCTGAGCCCACTGATGTACAGGGTTAACAGCACTCATGCAGAATGTTCTGTGTACATATGCAAATGAAAACACAGCAAAATTCTTCAACAGACTCCGAGTCTCCCAAATACGGTGTGTGTGCCTAACAGTGACAGCGAATGCAGCCAACGCTGTCTGCTGAGAGCCCGTTACAGTCTAGGCACAGGAAACAGCATGAGCGATGCAGAGAGGGATGTGCAGGAATCCAGCCACACATCTGGCGTTCCCACCATGGCCTTGGATTTATTGACAAATGGCACTTTCTCTTTTTGTCTGTTACAGCTGGAGAACATTAGTTGAAGGCAGATAACAGATAAATGGTAGTGTGTTTGCCTAGCATGTGTGAGGCCCTAGGTTAAATTCCTAGCACAGAGAGGATTTAAAAAAAAAACTTGAGTGGTAGAAATGTCCTTGTCTTTAAGATGCATAGCCTTAAGGATTTACAAATGCATGTTATATCAAATAGAATAAACAAAAAATTGCACAAAAATTGTCCATTCCACAAGTGTCTGTCAGAGCTCCAAAAAATTATTTTGGGAATAAAACATTAAACATACTACATTACACTGAGCTCTATATTTGTCTTTGAATGTTTCTCATTATAAAATATTCCTATATGAGGGCTATCCCAAAAGCTGTTCCTAGATTATGTTCTTCTAGCTGGGTTCCTTGTCTGGCCTCAGTAGGAGAGGAAGCGCCTGTCTAGCCTCCCAGAGACTTGAAGTGCGAGGGTTGGGGGATACCCAGGGGGACCCACATCTGATTAGAGGAGAATGGGAGGGGGAATGGGGTAAGGATTATGGGAGGGGTGGCCAGGAGGGGGCCAGTGAGTGGGATGTGAAGTGAGTAATTAAAAAATTAAATTTAATTTAAAAGAAATACAAAAAATAAAATGTTCCTGCAAGAACCTTTAGACTAGATTATTGTAAAAGAAGTATTATTAAAAGAAATTTTAAATTATATATTTTTAGTATTTATTCATTTTTATTTTGTGTGTGTCAATGATTTTCCCACATGTAAGTTTGTACCACATGCACGTGGTACTCATGGAGGTCAGAAGAAGACCTCAGATCTTCTGGAACTGGAGTTACAGACAGTTCTTAGCCATGTGGGCACTGGGAATCAAACCCTGGGTCCTCAGCAAGAGGAGCCAGTGCTCTTAACTGCTACACCATCTCTCCAGCTTCCAAAATTTGTATTTTAAAATACAGTTTCTGAATATACTTCACAAACTTCAGCATGGGCTTGTTCTCAGCAAGAAACAAAGCATGAAACTACTTTACAAATGCTGTAATAAGCACATTTCATCCTAGACACTCTGTCTTGAAGCCCTTCAGTGTTCTCAGTGCTACCTACTTGAATGTTCTGTCAAAGGAGAAAGAACAGGATTTTCCTTCAGATAGTTTGCTATTCAATATGGGTACAGTTGAAACAAATGTATACACTACAAAATAAAACTATTCTATAACAATCTCTAATTGTGTGTTGATATAAAATAATGCTGCCGAGCCTTTGTAGGAGATACTATATTCTTTACATACAATTGTAATAAGTAAAACTGGCAAGACATCCCATGAGACTCATTGTATAAGTTTTACCATTTTATTGATGAAGAATCTGAGATCTTAGAAAAGTACATGATTGGATCAAATGTATGCATTTAGTGTCTGAGTCACTATTTGAATTGGGCCACATCAGAAACTGTCACTAAATCTACAATTTGCACATGTTTTCATGTTAAGTAAGACCGTTTATATAAAGTAATGGAATTTGATCACTACCACACTCCCATCATAGAATACTGAAGCTGATGTTCACTATGAGCACACTTTGTGGTAGGCACTTCTCTACACTATACACTAAGTCAAACAGATCAATGAAAACCCTATAAGAAAGGATTCGTCCTCACCCCCCCATTTTACAGATGGAAAAAACTGAGGCTCAGATTATAATGAGTAAATTGCTCAACATCACCTAGCTAGCAGGTCCAGGAATCAGGACTGAGAGCTAGAGCATATCACTCCAGGGGGGAATATAGAGCAGAGAAAGAGCCTGGAGAGATAGCTCAATGAATGAGCAATATCCTTGTTCTTGCAGGCTAGAGGAGTTCAGTTCCCACTCCCCACACCTGAGGGCTTACCACTGCGGGGATCAGATGTCTCTGGTCTCCAAGAGCACCGGAACTCATCACACACACACTCACACACACACACACACACACATACCTAAAAATAATAAAAAAAAATAAATAACCAAAAAACAGCAAAGGAAGATAACAAGTGTCTTCTGAGACAGGAAGGTGATTGGTAGAGGCTCAGCAGAAGCAGTTGAGCAACCCTGGTAGAAGTGTTGAGAGAAGAAAGTGCTGGAGGCCAGTCAGGCTGGAGGACTCATCTCCCATGGAGGAGAAAGGAGTGAGCTGAGACAGCTACACCGCCAGTCTGATAAGTGGCGTGTGGAAGAAACTTAAAACCATTAAAGGACTTGGAAGAGGCATGGTAATAACCCCCCCCCCCCAAAATTGATAGCCTACCACTGCCAAAGTACCTATCACACTGGAAGAAATAACATCACTGGAAAAAAAACCAGACTCAATGTTTTCAGTCTTCTTCTTTCCCTAAAATTGGCATTTATACTTCTGCATCCCCTCGTGATACTTTAAAAAAAAACTTCCAATGGAGTGGAGACTCTGGAAAGGGAGATGTAATTAGCATAGCATGTTCCTCATTAGTTTTCTTGCCAGGACACTATGGCGCTCCTGGTCAGTTTACATATAGCTCTTTCTCAGAAGGATAGCAAAGCAGATGAAGAAAATGACCACGGAATTCCATCCAAGTGAATAAATAAGCTGAAACTTAAAGTACATCTTAAAAGTAGAAGTTGAAAATCCATTTACCCAAGCGGAGGACAAAGGCAACGGAGCCCCAACCCCCTTAAGTGGGTGTCTTAAAAGATTATTCAGTGAGGAAAACTAAGTCTAATGGAATTTCCTCTCATTACTTAAAATAAACCAGGTCACTGAGATGGGTCTGCATTATGGTATTCTGTACCTTTTGATTCCAGTTTAATATCATCAAACCGTAAATTCAATTGGAAATACCGGAGGCACCTCAGTCACTGTAACTCCAGCGTTTCAGTATATGTACTTTTGTTTGATTTTAAACAAAATAATCATAATCACCATAATGTGGGCACACTGCTCCGAGTTATTTTTTTTTTAACTTATGTCAACAGCTTTCAGGATGAAGTATTTCTGTGGCTATAAGCTGAAGGTGTAAAATATATTGAATGATTTGGTGGGAAGTTTAATTCAAAAGACCAAGAAAAGGCCTAGCCTACACATATCAAAACCAAGCTAACTTCCTAGATTACAGCAATGATCTCTTCCTACTTCCCAAAGCCACTGAAGTTAAATATACCTCGCTGTATTAAGTTCAGCTGTAACTACAACTGTAATATACATTCAACTGAACCATGACCCATTTTTTGTCTCAGAAGTGAAAGGGAATTATGACAGTTATGAGACTTGCATTTTTTCCATTCTAGAATTCTTCTGAAAGGATTTCAGCAAGGCCCCTCATGACATTTATTTGCTTTGCAACATATTTACTTATATCACTGCTTATAAGACAGCATTTTAATAACTCATTGATAACAATTACATTTTTCACTTACTTTCAAAGTATACAGACCAAGAGGCCTTTGGCAAGGAAAAATAGAAGTATGTAATATGATACTTAAATCTAAAATTCAATTATAACTACATGCTATAATTACTTAGAAGACACCAACAATTCACACAACAAATACAAAATTAACATATATAAATAATTGTGGTTTAAAATACCCACCCCTAGCAGAAAGCTTTTTGGTGTTGATAATTTTGGCAGCATACTCTTGTCCAGTAGGGATTTTCATACATCTTCTCACCACTGAGAATGCTCCCCTGGAAACCAATAATTAGTAAGTCATCAGTATAATCAGATCTTGTATCCACTTGCAAACTCACAAACCTGAGCGGTTTTATGTATCTTTAGTGGTCTGTCAAATATCAATAAAAGCATTATCTAAAAAATGAACAATTCCTCCTTGCCAACCCAGATCCTTTTTAATGTTGTGGAATGAAAGTAATTTTTAATTGACTGGAAACACACAGATTATTAATCAACAAAATAGAAGGAAATGCCAATTATGACCACTCTTGTTTGCACATGAAATTTTCAAACAATTTATAATTCACACTCACAAAACACCAAATGCTCATAGCAAACCCTGCAAAGAGCAGAGCCGGGTAATAGAAATTAAAAAAATAAAAAATAAAATAAAATAAAAAACTGCTGCATATTTATTTCGGTAGGAAGCATAATTAACGTGGTTCCACGTAAGTAAATATGGCGATTGTTTTCATTAAAACATAAATCTCCAGCTCACTGGTGTGCTTTAACAGGTCCTGGGGTAAGGTGATTTCTCTCTGCCTGGTTTGGACTGGGGGAGGGGAGAGATTTGAATTAAGCTGCTCTTCCGACAGGTCTCCATGTTTCAACAGCAGATTATCTATAAAGATATCATTTTCATTTGATTTAAAAATGCTCACACTTCCTTTTATGCAACTGTACGAAAACCTACAGCACACACACAAATGCATCCTTTCCCTGATAGTGGAAATTAGCGATAGAGGGACTGGTTTGGGGTTTGATACTTGGTAAACCAACACTCCCGACTGGGTCTCTGGTGCCCCTATGCAGATCTTCAGTAGGTACCCTGTCTCTCTTTAACGTCTCAAAGAAGTTCTGGCACTTCAGTGGAGGAGGTCATTTTACACAAGCTAGGATACCCTAGGGAAGCGCTCTCCCGGGCTTCAGGGCTTCCCTCTGCCTGGATAAATAAATCCTCTCAGAAACGATGTACACGTAAATCCTAGAATGACGGTGAGCGAATCATCTTAGTGAAAAGAAGGATAGCGGATACATGGCAGGGACGTGGGTTCTGTTGGGTGGCCCTTTTCCTGGACGGAACAACTACTTGGATGCCGAACCAGACTCTCCACCAAACCAAGTTGAACTTTCGGCATCGATAAATATGGCACCATCTCTGAGAGCGAGTGCTCATTAGCTCATCCGAACCTGGGTCAGACCGCAGAAACACCGCGGGCTGAGCGAGAGACATTTACCGAAAACCTGATAAATGTTGCATTTTATATGCATCTCCTTTCCTCTCCGAACACACACACTCACACTCGCGTGCGCGCACACTTCTCAGGATGACAGCTACAACTGCAGAGGTCGTAAATTCACTAAGTCTCCGGTGGAGAGGTGGAGGACCCGAGGAGATGGGCTGGAAATTCGGGGCACCCGCCACAGTAGAGCAAAGGTTTCCTCCCCTCTGTGCCCCACCCGCACCAAACCAGGGTCCGTCACCCCGCCTCGGCCCGCGGGCTCCCTGTCCCCACGAGGGAGACGAGGGCTCGCGGGGAGGAGATGCCAGGCAGGGACGCTTACTTTCCGAGCTCCTCGAAGAGCTGATACTCGTCGGTGAACCGGGTGCAGGTAGTGGTCGAAGCCATGGCGGGGTCTGGACCGTGCGACGGACGACACGCGAACAGACGCGGCTTCCCCGGACTGGCTCCGCCGCGCTGTCACCCGGGGCCGCCCTCACTTTCCTTGTCCGAAAGTAGCTCGCCGGCGAGGGAGTGCGCGCAGGGGCGGGGCGCGCGGGGCGAGGTGGCCAGACCAGCCCGCGCCGCGATCCCTCCTCCTCCTCCTCCTCCTCCTCCCGCGGCGGCGGCCGGGCTGAGGGCTTCCGAAGGGGCGGGGGAGAGGTGTCAGGAGGGGCTGCTGCGGTCACCCAGGCCGCACAGAGAGCTCAACGCAGCGCCCGGGGTGGCGGGTGGCGGGTTGCGGGTGGCGGGCGAGAGTGAACACCCAGCGGATCGCTCCTGCGGGCGGAGGCGGCGCTTGGTGGCCCGCGCTCCCTCCCCACGGGGCCGCAAGCCTGGGAACCCGCGGGACGACAGAGTGCGCTCGCTCGCTCGGCTCGGGCGAAGCTGGCAGCCGCGGCTCCTCCCCGGCGCCTCCTCCCGCCTCTCCCCGCCCAGCGAAGCCCCCTCCTCGCCGGCCCCACACCTCCCTCTAGCGACTCCAGCTAGAGGGTCCCTCCGGGCTGCTCTCCAGCAGCCGTCTAGGGAGACCGGAGGGAGGAGATGTGCGGAGCCGCGGGGAGCGCGCTTAAGGGAAGGGACTGAGATGTCGCAGTAACCCACGAAGGGACGGAAAGATGAGAGACAACTCGCAGCTCCCACACCCGGCATGTCTCTACCCTGGCGGGATGGCAGCGGTGTCAGGGAAGCCGAAAGTGGGGTGCAACCCGTGCATCTGGGCGCGGTTCGCGTTTACAGCTCCCAGACCCGGGTCCTACGTCCCCCGGCTCGCAGGGACTGTCTGGGGCTGGAGCCCTGGCCACCTCTGCTGCGCCCGGCTGTCCCTTAGCTAGGGGCATGTATGGTCAATGTACCAGGTTTCGCTTCAGTTTTTACTGTCACCTCTTCTCCCTCCTCTCCCGTGGTTTTCCCGACTAGGGCGATCCCCATAAGCATTTGCTTGGCCATAAATCCTAACATAATGAAAGCAAAAAGTGCACCACTCTGCCACACCTTCCTTCCTCTCCAGAGTAACTCCCCTGTAACCTCAGCAAGTTCTGATAGTAAGAAGGGTTCTCGCGAGATGTCCCACTCTGGTGGCGAGGGGGTGGGGCGATAGGAAGGTTGGCTGTGGGTCACGCGACCCAAAGGGGGCTGACGTCATTAGCATCACGTGAGCGCATCTACCCTGTTTCGCTTTGCAAAGGGAGAAGAGAGAGAGAGAGAGAGGGAGGTCGCGAGTTCTTTACTTGCATTCTCAAAGAGCAGGCCAGGTAGAAACACAAGAATATATTCCCTATGGGGCTATCTGGAAAACCATTTAAGAGTTCAAGAACGTGCCTACAATTAAGCATATCTGACACAGTTGCTTAAAAATTAACATGAAGAAAAAATTAGCATGTAAGATAGGTAAGTTGTAACTGGTTGCTAAGATAATTTCTGAGTCTTCTTATCAGTCTGAGTCTTTAATAAACGAGGCAATTGCAGATTTAGAAGCCTACGGAAAATAGAGAAGCATCATGAACTTTTAAAAAATTTTTTCTTCAGATTGTTGCTTTATGTTCTACAACAGGAAACCATAAAATCCTGCATTTCTATTGCTTATTTGCTTGTGCTTAGAATCACATCATGCACCTAAACTTTCACAGCAGGAAGATGATAGATAACTTTCATTTACGGAGCCCTTATAGGCTTTTGTTGCCTTTTCTGGGCCACCATTAGTTCATTACCTTGCCCGCTGTCAGGGGTGTTCCCGCATCTTTTATTTCCTATTCTAAAGAATGCTATACTTGGCCTTTGAACTGAAGTACTCAAGATGGTCATAAAATTTTTAAATGCTTTTTTTGTTATAGATTTTGCAAATATTGCTCATACTTCTAATAGTGCTCTCCTACTCAACACAAGAAAATACTTTTTGCATTTAGTCATCATTCAACGTCTGCATTGTTTTGCCCATGAAAATGTCATTTACTGGCCTGTTTTACTATAATTTTCCCTTCAATTTTACTTACATCATTTGATATTCTTCCCACGCATTAGACTCCTAGTGTGGATTTTTGACGTTGCCAAGCACATGGGATCTGCACATGTCCTGCTTTTTCTTGTGTGGTCCCTACCTGGAGACCTCTGCTGTTCATTTGTCATTGTGGAATACCCTTGGAAGCCTATTGGAAGTTCTCTGTGGTTTTTATATAGCTTTGATTCCTTTTTTGTGTTTAAATCAAATCTTGTCTTTTGAGTCCTTAAATTTGAACATTTTTATTTGTTTGGGACAGGGTCTCAGTATGTCTCCTTAAATGCCATGGAACTCACTATGTAAATCAGGCTGTCCTCGAACTCAGAGATCCACCTATCTCTGCCTCCCCAGCCTGTGACTAAAGGCATGAAGCACCATGCCTAGCTAAATTTGAGCATTTTTAATAGCAAAATTGAAATGCATTTGGGTCTTCAATCCTGACCATAAAAGACAAGGATTACCTGGTATAAATGTAGTGACGTGACAAAGAAAAAAGATAATACTAAAAAGTTAAAGGAAAAAAGGTAGTGTTTAAGTATTAATAACCAAGTTAAAAATTGAAAGGAAGAAATAATTTGGTCTTGACTAAACCATTTTAATATATAGCTTAAATATATGACTCTTGGTTATAATGGAATAGCTTAATATTCTTTCCTAAATCCAAAAGTGAAAACAAAAATAAAATTTTAAAAATGAGCATCATAAATTTTTTACAACTAGGAAGAAAATTGTTCCTAAATACCAATGCAGTGAAGTTTACATAATTACAGGATTTAACTCAGCTGTTTAAAGTAACAGTAGCTGTAAATGGTTAGAATAATTCTGAGTATAGTAAAAAAAAGTAACTGCATTTGACGTATCATTACCAAATTAGTATTTGTGGAGAAGAACCTTGTATATTTTTATACTTTTAAACAAATAGTGTTTAATCTACACATGGTCTGTTGTTTGTATTGTATTCTCATTAAACTATTTTTTAATTTAAAAATAATCACAGTTATTTCTAAAGTTAGGACCTCGGTAAGATAGTAATCAGATTGATTATATTTTCTCTTAATTCTGTTTCATCACTTTAGGAATAGCTGCAAATGTTTTAAAAGGCATACTTATAAACAGAATGACTCAAATTTAGTGTCAAAGGTGCTACCTTTAGTCAAGTGTCCTTACCTGACTATTCCCGTGAACCAAGAGGAATGAAAGAGTAATAAAGAAAGGGAGGTCTTAAAAATTGTTCATGAAACTTGTTTAAAATGGTAAGACAGATTTTATTCAAACTGGACCGACCATGGTAGTGGGAACAGTTGTAACCTAATCTTCTCAACTCCAGTTCAAAAGAGGACAAGCAAAGATTTAAAACCAAGGAGCACAGGGGAGGCCAGTGGGTGTAAGCTCTGAGCATTTTCTTCCTCTTCTCTCATTTTGCTTCTTGGAATTAAAAGTTTCAAAACGTTAGTATTCTTACTCAAATTGGACAAGAGTCTAACATACTAAGGGTGGGATATTAAGACTTAGCATCCACTGATTTTGCTTCAGGCAACCTAGGAAACACAGCAGTGACCTCAAAGGGCAGAAGAGTTTGTTCTGGAGCCAAATATGAGTGACCGTTGCTAAGGAACACTGGTCATCCTAATTTCCATGTTCCCATGTAGTTAACAGTGTAGTGAAGTTGTCTGTTAACTGAACAAAGTGAAATATAAATCAAGGCACTTTCCAAAAACATTGGTGGAATCACCAGGTGGGAAGATAACAGAAGAGCCAGGGAACCTCAATTCTAGGCCTCAGATGCTCTGATTTCATTCTTAGCCTCCTGATTGACAGAAACTAAGGGCTGCTTGTTCATTCCAAAATATTTATCTAGTCATCATCACAAAGATACTAGGTCACATACAGAGGAGGGAAATAAACAGCTATGGAGGGCCAAGATAGACCAAGAGAATTTGTAATTAGGTCCTTGATCTTCACCATTCCAAAGTCTCTGAAATCATGAAAGCTCTAATCAGATCCTTGCCAGGCAAGCAAGGGTGCGTCAACATGTTGGGTCTGTCTTTCTGAGACTGCATTATCTCAATACATTGTACTAATTTAGAGTCTCTTCCATTTCCTGAGATTTTTTTCTTCTTTTTAAAATATTCTTATTTTTTAAGAATTTTCCACATTGTATTTTTATCATATTTACCCTTTCCAACTCCTCCCAGATTCATCTCCCACGCCATAGCCTATAACTGTGTATCCTCATTTTTTTTAAAAGACCTATCAAGTTCAGTTAGTGTTGCCTGTCTACTCTTGGGTGTGTGGCCATCCACGGACCATACCCTTATGTAAAATAAACTCTCTCACTCACAGAAGCTATCAGCTAGCAATATTTCCTCAATTAGGGGTAGGACTTCATGACCAACTCTTCCCCACTAGCTAGGATTTGGTGTGGCTTGAGCTTGTATGGGTCCACTGTATGCTGTCACAATTGCTGTGAATTCATATGTGCAACTGTCCTGTTGTATCAAAAAAAAAAACAACAACAAAAAAAACCCACTGTCCTTAAAGTCATCCACTGCCCCCTCTTCTTCAATAACACTTGGCCCTGAGGAGGAGCAGGGGTGATATAGATGACATAGGTTCACCTATTTATGGCTGAGCACTCTGTGGTCACTTACTCTCCGTGCCTTGAACAGTTTTGAGTTTCAGTATTAATCACCATCTACTCTAAAAAAAGAAATATCTCTAGTGAGGTTTGAGAGATACACTCTAGCTATCACAATAAGTCATTAGGATTCAGTGTCATACTGCGTCTCTTTTTCAGAGGAAATAACAGTTGCTTCTTCACCGGGGCCTAAGACTATCTAGTCTTAGGTTCTTGGCCCCAATGATGGTGCCAAGAATGGGTTCCATATTGTGAAGAGAGCTATAAATCCAATCGAACAGAGGTTGGATACTCTACTAGTTGTTGTTTGTCAACTTAACACAAAGTAGAACCACCTGGGAAGTGGGATCTCGAGCGAGGAATTCAGTCCATCAGATTTGCTCATGGGTAAGTCTGTGGACCATCTTCTTGATTAATGATTGATGCTGAGAATACTGTGGGTGGTGCCACTGCTGGGCACCTGTCTTTGGGTTGTATAAGAAATCAAGCTGAGCGATCCATGTACGCAGTATTTTTCCGTGGTCTCTGTTTAGTTCTACCTTCAGGTTCCTGTCTGAGTTCCTGCCCTCACTTCCCTCAATGATGGACTGTGATTTGGATGTCTAAGCCTGTTCTCTCAAGTATCCACTGTAGAGCAGGCAGAGTGCCCATGAATCCACTGTCATTATCATGGAAGCCTTTCTCCTTTCCTTCAGTTATGACAGACACTTTTAGTGAAAACAAAAGTCTCTGTTGGCAGTTGTCTCTCAAACTTGGAAATCAGCATCCCAAGATCTCTTGGCTTCCAGTTTCTTTTGAGAAATCTGCTTCTATTCTGATGGACCTGCCTTTATGCATAATGGTGCCCTGCCCCCACCCCGTTTTTGTTTTCTTCATTCTGTACATTTAGCAGTTTAATTATAATATAACAAGGGCAGTCCTTTTTTCCCCTGGTATATCTTGATGAATATTTCTTCCCATAACTTAGAGACATTTTCTACTATGATTTCACTGAAAATCTTCTCTATGCCTGTAGAAGTGAATTCTTCCCTTTATTTTTATGCTTAGATTTGGATTTTTTTTTTTTTTTTTTTTTATGAGAGGAACCCTGCAGGTGGTTATGGCAAAGAAGCAAACCTCAAAGAGGTGAGATTGCACACTTTGTTCAGATTGACTTCCTTAGCCTGGCTCAAGACTTTGGAAAGTCTGATCTCAGGCAGTTTAAACACAATATAATTTGGGGGAAAAAAGTTTCCTGGCATAATACAATCCCCAGTGCACATGGGAATGTAGATACATTGAAACTCTACAAGGGATACATCTCATTTCTTCGAAGGATACCAGTTCTAGAGATAAGCTACCTATCCTAGCTTACTGGCCTAGGGAACACTCTGGCCTGGTCTAGGTCATAGGGATGGTGTAGAGGTCATTGGAGCTATTAGCTACCTCTGGTCTTGGTAGTGGGAACATGGGGAACCCCTGGCTGTAAGGGTCTCATTTAGATTACTAGCTGCCACCTCTGGTCCTGGTTGTAGGAGCTTGATGTGGCCTGACCCAACAGATAACTAGGTCACCAGGCCGTATTCACTTTCAATTCCCAGATTTCTGGGTGGAAGAACAGTTTGTTGTTGTTGTTGTTGTTGTTGTTGTTGTTGTTGTTGTTGTTGTTTTACCTTTCTCACTGGAAAGACAATCTGGCATTCTTAGCATTCCTGGTTTCTCTGGAGATCTGTGGGCTCAGGGAGCTCCGTGCTGTGCTCCCAACCCTTCTCATGGTGCCTTCAGCACTCTGGAAGTACTGCTCCTTCTTTCCCACATGTTCACCTTTTCCTTGTCAGAATGCTCCAAGCCTTCCACCCAGTTCTGAAGCTCGGATGCTCTGTCCTCACCCTGACCCATTCTGCTGATGAGATCTTCCATAGAGTTTTTTGTTTGACTTAACACGTTCATTTCTAGCCTTTCAGTTTGATTATTCCTCCCCTTCCCTCAACCCATTCCCAAAATGCATTTGGATGTTTCCCCTGCATGTGTGCTGTCTACACACCATGGATGTGTGCCCACTGAGGCCAAGAGGTCATATCTCCTAGAACAGGAGTCATAGATGGTTGTGAGCTGCCATGTGTGTGCCCTCACCTGCTGAGCCGTCCCTCCAGCTCCCAGTTTTTCTCTGTATTGAATTTCTCTTCCCCACCATGTACCAACTCCTTTATTTCATTCCGTTGTCTTGGAATCCATTCAGCAAGTTATTTTCTTTATTTTGAACAAATGCAAATCTTTCCTTGAAATTTATTTTCCGGAAC
Source organism: Uromys caudimaculatus (assembly GCA_028551405.1). Classification (NCBI taxonomy): domain Eukaryota; kingdom Metazoa; phylum Chordata; class Mammalia; order Rodentia; family Muridae; genus Uromys; species Uromys caudimaculatus. The sequence goes on along the minus strand of CM052704.1, from coordinate 97,544,460 downwards.
CCTCACTGAAGGCCATTAGAGTGAAATTTGAGGGTCATACCCACCCCCCCCCCAGTTCATCACATGTCTTATATTTCACACATTCTCACTTAAATTCAGACATTCGTACAGCCTTCTCTCAGGAATTTTCACTAAGGAAACCTGATATGCCCCATCTTAGTGTAGGTACCGTTGTTGGTTCCTATAGCAACAAATTTTTTTTTTTTTTTTTTTTTAGTACATTCATCCAGGCATTGAGAGGTCTGAGCCCTACTCAGTTTCATACTAGTCTTGTGTCTTCACCACATACCAATTCCTAAAGGTTTCTAGATTATGTAGCTACTTCTCTCCATTTCTGTCTACCCAGTTTTGTTGGAACAGCCTTCGAGTTACATTCATCCTTGTACATTTTTCCATTTCCTACATGCAGCTGAGAGTCATGTCTTTTGAAATATTGAAGTATTTTATTCAGTTCTTTGATGATCTTAACATGAAAACTAAAATCTTTCATGTTCTAAGAATTCTTACATGATCTAGCTCTATATCTTAGACTGTTTAAGAAGTCATTCTAAATCCGTGGAGCCATAAAATGTTTTCCTTAACATTAGACTGACTATGGTTAGTATTTAAACCTGACTGAGTTTTTGTGTGCATAATGTGAAGTAAGGTTCTACTTTCTTTTTCCGTAATGAACAAGGCTGTATATGGGATTGGTTGGCTTCTTGCTTTGGGTCTGTGCACAGCAGCCATAGCTATGCTAAGAGTTAAAGTAGGTTTCATACAGCAGCCCTATGCTAAAAGCTAAAGTAGGTCTCACTTACTTTTTTTTTTTTTTGGAGAGGGTCATGCTGTATAGTCCAGGCTGGGCTAGACCTTGCTGCAAAAACCAGGCTAGCCTCAGACTCAGAGATCTGCTTGTGAGTGTTAGGATTACAGGTGTGTCCCACCATACCCACTTCAAATCTTACCCTCTCCATAACCACAGGCAGGGGAATCAAGCCTTCAACACGTGGGGTTTGTTGTCATCCACATTAAATCCAAATTACAGCAATCAGCTTCACTATGTTACCAATATGTTAAGTAAGGAGTCCATCACTATGACTTACCGGGAAAGCCCTTCCAAGAAATCATACGTTCATTTATATCTGAAACTGCTTTGTTGTTCAATTGTGTTCAGTTTTGTGACAGATTTTTACAGATTTGCAGAGAATGATTCTTTATGTTCAAAAATTAATTTTAAAATAAAATGTTTACTTTTATGAAAAGATGAAAATCTGGGAGCAAGACAGATGGCTCAATGGTTAAGAGCAATTAGGTTGCTCTTCTAGAGGCTAGGATTCTCTACCTACATGGTGGCTCACAACCAACCATTACTCCATTTTCAGAGGTTCTAAGTCCTTCTTCTTGTCACCATGGATACCAGGCACACACGGGGTACACAGACATACAGGCAAATAAAACATGTATATGCATAAAATAAAAATAAGTAAATTGAAAAAAATAATTAAAATTGAGAATTTGTTTTATGTTATCCTAATGTGCAAAATGGGCCTGATCCTCTGGGCTAGTTAGCTCTCAAGTGAGGGGTTGCCTGGAACAGATTGGCCTGTGGGCATGACGGTGGGGGGATTGTCTTGATTGTTAATTAATGTAGGAGGGCCCATCAAATTATGGGAAATACCATCCCCTGACTAGGTGGTACTGGGCTGTTTAAACTAGCTATGAGCCTACTTAAGTCATCGAGGGGCATCCTTCTATGGTTTCTGCTATTCTTCCTTGACTGTGAATCACCTGGTCAGAAGCAATGTTGCCTGGAGTAGAGGGCAGGCCCGTCTTCAGGTTCCTGCTTGCGTTTCTGTCCTACACCTAGTGGTGGACTATTGCCTAGAAAAGTATGTCAAATAAACCCTTCCCTCCTCTAAGCTGTTTAGGTCATGGAAATTGTTACAGCAACGTAATGAAACTAAAACAAGATCTATTTATTCATCTGTTCTCACCAAACCTATATAATTATGGCAAGTCTATCTTATCTGCATATTGGAAAGTCCAACTAATTTAGTGTAGTTCAGATTCTACTTATTACTTTCCAAGATCATGAAGGTAGTGAAGTTTCTTATTTTTGGGTTTGGGGGTTTCCCAACATTGGTTATATAATTACACTTTCATTCTTTCAAAAACAAGAAAGAGATTTCCAAATCTGTTTGCCTCATCACACAACACATGTTGCTAAACCTATTCACCAAGATGTGCTCCATTCCACTACAGAAATAGGTATGAAGTTTCGTACATAGCTTGAATATTTATAGCAGGCATCCCTGACTTGAGGATATATTTTTGGCAACTTATGTTCTGGTGAGAACAGAAGTAATCCTTCACTTCCAGACCTGGCCCATGGAAATTCCCATTCATGGTTTTGCTCTTCCTGACAGATTCTCAATCACTGGGGTGGTAAACCCAAGGGTAGTCTTAAAAGAAGCTCATTGAGGATGGGAAAGTGGCTGCCAGTCTGGGCAAAGACTTCAGAGTGCATAGCAGCTAATGCAGAAGCCTGCCCCTCGCCAAAGTCATAAAGTTGTTCTTGAAGGAACTGAAACTTGAGCGTCCTAGGTGATTTGAGGTTACCAGATCTAAAATAGCAGGCAGGGAGGATTTATGGTCGAAAGTCTGGACAAATGTATTATCATTTTAACTCAAAATTTAAAGATAAAATTACAGCTAATCCCTGAAAGGATATGTGTTTGGAGCACATCCTTGTTACATTTCCTTCATACTATGCCTGTTTCCTTTGGCATGCTATTTGAGAGCTGTTACTCCACTCAGAACAAGCCTGTATGCAGTTCAAGTTAAATGAAGAATCAGTTTACATTTCTCACTGCCCGTGCCTCCCCCCGCCCGCCCCCACTTCCCATGCAATGACTTTCATGCGGGAGCAGTAAGGGTGCTTAGAGAGTCTAGAAGTGATGACAATAATCCTGAAAGGGGCCAAGTATGTTATCTTCAAATTGGGTTCAATTATAATTTTTTTCTCTTTCTTTCATTATACCTACAAGAAAGTCAGGGTGCTCAATTAAGAGCTTTTTCAAACAACATGGCTTTTCACAGCTGCCGACTGAACGAGAAAGGTGTGCTCTCAACTTAAGTGTGAAAACGTGTTTTTGAATGTGAAGGCAAATCATCTGGGTGGGTAAGTGGGTTGCTAAGGAACACAACAGTGGAAAACCAATCAAAGTACCCTGAAGAGTAATTGTGAAAAGTGTCACTAATTTTGCAATAATTTTTTCATGTATGTGGGTGTGGGCATGGGTTATTAGGCTGAGCACTGCTAAGAATATATTATCTAGAAAAGTAGACAACTTGATTTTACAAGATTTATCTTCAAGTTGGGCAAATAGGCTTTAAATAGTTTTAAAAATAATAAATTTAAGTAATATAGGGAAGAACCTAATAGCTAGAAGAATGTTTGGGCTGGAGAGCTGATGCAATAGAGAGGAAGATTATAGCTCTTCCAAAGAATTCAGTTGTCAGTACTCACGCTGTGTGGCTTAACATTGCCTGTAATTCTATCTCTAGGAGCTCTGATGTCCTCTTCTAGCCTATGTTGTAACCTGCACTCAAGTGGCACACATGCACACACAGTCATATGCACACACAGGCACACACACATGCACACAGGCACACACACATGCACACACACACACACACATGCACACTCACACACATACAACCCCACATAATTTTTTTAAGGTATACATAGAATTTTCTGGTGAAATGGGCACAGGAGGCTGCTTTGAGAAGGGATGAACAAAATTAGCTCTAGAACATGAGTAGAACTAACTAGGTGACGTGTAAAAGATATCATTCTAGGAGATGCAGCCTGTCAATTCACAAATGCAAGGAATGGAGGGATGCCCAGAGAGGCTAATGTATGAAGAGAGCAGAGTGAGTCAGTGAGACAGTGAGACACTTCTAGAATGGCTGGATGTGATGGTTCTGAACTGTATTCATTCTGGCTGTTCTGAAAAAGTGAATTTTACTACTCTTGACTTGAAAATACAGGAGATACGTAAATAGCACAGGGACAGAGCTACCCTCCCAGAAGTGTGGACAAGCCTGTGATCAGGGGGTAAAGCCAGTACCTCTGAGGGACCACCTGGAACCTCCAAGACACAGAGACCTACAAACAGCCTGGGACAGAAACATTCCAGTCTCCTTCTGAGGGGGACCCCAGTCTGTGCCACAGAGCTTCATAACCAAGTAGCGCAGGGAAAAAACTAGCTTCCAAGTAGTGTGGACAAGCCTGTGAGTGGAGGTAAGAGGGCGCCACTGCTCAGCAGGACCCGCCTGGAATCTGCAGAACACTGGGACAGAGGAACAACCTGGGACAGGAACCTTCTGTTTTATGCCTGTGGTTTGTGCTAAGCTGCTCCATACCCAAATAGCACAGGGAAAGAGCTACCCTCCCAGGAGTGTGGACAAGCCTATGATCAGGGGTAAGGCCAGCACCTCTGCTCAGAGAGACCCGCCCAGAACCCTGAGGACACAGGGACTGAGGAGTGGCCTTCTGGTGTCCTTCTAAGGCCAGGGAGCTGATCCCATGACACAGGGCTCCATACTCAGTGCCAGGAGAGAGCTGGTCTCCCAGGAGTGTCAACACACCTTTCAGCACAGGAAGACCACTACTTCTTTTCAAATTCCTCAATCAAGAGGGACCCTCAAAGAGCCATCAGGACACAGGAACCAAGGAACAGCTGGGGACAGGATCCTTCTGGTTTCTGTCTACACCCCAGAGCTGACCCTGTACCACAGCTCTCCAAACCCAAATTCCTCTCAGAGAGAGCTGGTCTCCAAGGTGTACTGATGAAAAGGCCTACAGGAGGGAAAAGCCACAGTCAGAGAGCAAGGCCAGCTAATACCAGAGATACCCAGATAGCAAAAGTCAAGGGCAAGAACATAAGCAACAGAAACTAAGGCAACTTGGCATCATCAGAACCCAGTTGTTCCACCACAGTGAGCCCTGGATCCCACAACACACCAGAAAAGGAAGATTCAGATTTAAAATCACTTCTCATGATGATGATAGAAGACTTTAAGAAGGAAATAAATAACTCCCTCAAAGAAATACAAGAGAACACAAGTAAACAACTGGAAGCCCTTAAAGAGGAAATACAGGAAAACACAATCAAACAGACAAAGGAAATGAACAAAACCATCCAGGATCTAAAAATGGAAATAGAAACAATGAAGAAATCACAAAAGGAGACAACCCTGGAGATAAAAAACCTAGGAAAGAGATCAGGAGATGCAAGCATCACTAACAGAATACAAGAGATAGAAGAAAGAATCTCAGGTGCAGAAGATACCATAGAAAACATTGACACAACAGTCAAAGAAAATGCAAAATGCAAAAAGCTCCTAACTCAAAACATCCAGGAAATTCAGAACACAATGAGAAGACCAAACCTAAGGATAATAGGTATAGAAGAGAGTGAAGATTCCCAACTTAAAGGGCCAGTAAATATCCTCAACAAAATTATAGAAGAAAACTTCCCTAACCCAAAGAAAGAGGTGAACATAAACATTCAAGAAGCCTACAGAACTCCAAATACATTGGACCAGAAACGAAATTCCATAATAGTCAAAACACCAAATGCACAAAACAAGGAAAGAATATTAAAAACAGTAAGTGAAAAAGGTCAAGTAACATATAAAGGCAGACCTATCAGAATTACACCAGACTTCTCAACAGAGACAATGAAAGCTAGAAGATCCTGGACAGAACTCATACAGACCCTAAGAGAACACAAATGCCAGCCCAGGCTGCTATACCCAGCAAAACTCTCAATTACCATAGATGGTGAAACCAAGATATTCTATGACAAAACCAAATTTACAAAATATCTTTCCATAAACCCAGCCCTACAAAGGATAATAGTTGGAAACCGCCAAGGAGGGGAACTACACTTCTGGAACTAGAAGAAGCCAGAAAGTAATCTTTCAACAATCCCAAAAAGAAGATAGCCACAAAAACATAAAAATAACATCGAAAATAACAGGAAGCAACAATCACTATTCCATAATATCTCTTAACATCAATGAACTCAATTCCCCAATAAAAAGACATAGACTAACAGACTGGATACATAAACAGGACCCAGCATTTTGCTACATACAGGAAATGCACCTCAGGTTTAAAGACAGACACTACCTCAGTGTAAAGGGCTGGAAAACAATTTTCCAGGCAAATGGTCCCAAGAAACAGGCTGGAGTAGTCATTCTAATATCGGATAAAATCGACTTTCAATTATAAGTCATCAAAAAAGATAAGGAAAGACACTTCATACTCATCAAAGAAAAAATTTGCCAAGAAGAACTCTCAATTCTGAACATCTATGCTCTAAATGTAAGGGCACCCACATTCATAAAAGAAACTTTACTAAAGCTCAAGACACACATTGCACATTGGACAATAATAGTAGGAAACTTCAACACCCCACTCTCATCAATGGACACATGTTGGAAACACAAACTGAACAGAGACAGAGTGAAACTAAGAAGTTATGGAGCAAATAGATTTAACAGATATCTATAGAACATTTCATCCTAAATCAAAAGAATATACCTCTTCTCAACACCTCATGGTACCTTCTACAAAACTGACCATATAATTGGTCATAAAACAAATCTCAACAGATATAAGAAGATTGAAATAATCCCATACTTCCTATCAGATCACTACGGTTTAAGGCTGATCTTCAATGGCAACAATAACAACAGAAAGCCCACATACACATGGAAGTTGAACAATGCTCTACGCTATGGTAACTTGGTCAAGGAAGAAATAAAGAAATTAAAGATTTCCCAGAATTTAATGAAAATGAAAGTACATCATACCCAAACTTATGGGACACAATGAAAGCAGTGTTAAGAGGAAAACTCATAGCTTTGAGTGCCTCCAAAAAGAAACTGGAGAGAGCATACACTAGCAGCTTAACAGCATACCTGAAAGCTCTAGAACAAAAAGAAACTAATACACCCAAGAGGAGTATAAGGCAGGAAATAATCAAACTCAGGGCTGAAATCAACCAAGTAGAAACAAAAAGAACTATACAAAGAATCAACAAAACCAGGAACTGGTTCTTTGAAAAAATCAACAAGATAGATAAACCCTTAGTCACACTAACCAGAGGGCACAGAGAGAGTATGCAAATTAACAAAATCAGAAGTGAAAAGGGAGATATAACAACAGAATCTGAGGAAATTCAAAAAATCATCAGATCCTACTACAAAAGCCTATACTCAACAAAATTGGAAAATCTGGTTGAAATGGACAATTTTCTAGACAGATTCCAAATACCAAAGTTAAGTCAGGGTCAGATAAACCATCTAAACAGTCCCTTAACCCCTAAAGAAATAGAAGGAGTCATTAATAGTATCCCAACCAAGAAAAGCCCAGGACCAGATGGGTTCACTGCAGAATTCTGTCAGACCTTCAAAGAAGACCTAATACCAATACTCTTCAATCTATTCCACAAAATAGAAACAGAGGGAACACTACCCAATTCCTTCTATGAGGCCACAGTTACACTGATACCAAAACCTCACAAAGATCCAGCAAAGAAAGAAAACTTCAGACCAATTTCCCTTATGAATATTGATGCAAAAATACCCAATAAAATTCTCGCAAACGGAATCCAAGAACACATCAAAATGATCATTTATCATGATCAAGTAGATTTCATCCCAGGGATGCAGGGATGGTTCAATACCTGGAAATCCATCAATGTAATCCACTACATAAACAAACTCAAAGAAAAAAAAAAAAAAACACCACATGGTCACTTCATTAGATGCTGAAAAAGCATTTGACAAAATTCAACATCCCTCTATGATAAAAGTCTTGGAAAGATCAGGAATTTAAGGCCCATACCTAAACATAGTAAAAGCAATATACAGCAAACCAGTACCCAACATCAAACTAAATGGGGAGAAACTTGAAGCATTGCCACTAAAATTGGGAACTAGACGAGGCTGTCTACTCTTTCCCTATCTATTCAAAATAGTACTTGAAGTTCTAGCTAGAGCAATCAGACAACAAAAGGAGGTCAAAGGGATACAAATTGGAGAGGAAGAAATCAAAATATCACTATTTGCAGATGATACAATCCTATATTAAGTGACCCAAAAAACTCAACCAGAGAACTGCTACAGCTGATAAACAACTTCAGCATAGTGCCCGAATATAAAATTAACTCAAACAAATCAGTTGCCTTCTTATACTCGAAGGATAAAGAGGCTGAGAAAGAAATTAGGGAAATGACACCCTTCACAGTAGTCACAAACAATATAAAGTATCTTGGTGAAACTCTAATCAAACAAGTGAAAAATCTGTATGACAAGAACTTCAAGTCTCTGAAGAAAGAAATCGAAGAAGACCTCAGAAGATGGAAAGACCTCCCATGCTCATGGATTGGCAGGATTAATATAGTAAAAATGGCCATCCTGCCAAAAGCAATCTACAGATTCAATGCAATCCCCATCAAAATTCCAGCTCAATTCTTCATAGACTTAGAAAGAGCAATTCTCAAATTCATTTGGAATAACAAAAACCCAGGATAGCAAAAACTATTCTCAACAATAAAAGAACTTCTGGGGGAATCAGCATCCCTGACCTCAAGCTGTACTACAGAGCAGTAGTGATAAAAACTGCATGATATTGGTAAAGTGACAGGCAGGTAGATCAATGGAATAGAATTGAAGACCTAGAAATGAACTCACACACCTACGGTCACTTGAGCTTTGACAAAGGAGCTTAAATCATCCAGTGGAAACAAGACAG
>CM052704.1:97492303-97535145 GCA_028551405.1 Uromys caudimaculatus | reverse complement strand
GAATCATCAGAAATGTAAATAAAATATCAAAAAAAAAATAAATAAATAAATAAAAAAAAAAAAGAAGGTTGGCAACCAGCATTTGATGAAATCTATTAATTCAAAGCCCATTCTGATATATATATATATATATATATATATATATATATATATATATATATATATATATATATATATATATCCAAGAAACACTTGTAAGACAATTATTAACTAATTAACTAATTTGCTTTTATTCTATTATACTAGGATAAAATACAAACTCAATCTGAGATTGTTGAGGTCACCCAGATGGGACTAGAATAATCAGATACTGTGAAAGAGTCCTAAAGAGATCACAGACGAGGGTATATATGCAGCCCCCTCTCCCAGTTAAAGATATAACATCTATCCAGCTACCACACATCCTATTAATGTTAGGTCCCCCCAAAAACTCCATGCCAAATGGCTAACTGTAGTACCTGTTAGCATACCAAACCAGAGCTGGCTGCCAGGCTCTTTCAGCAAGTACCTGTTACATAGTACTGGCTCCTCTCAGCATTTCTCCTGCCTTAAACCTGTCCCCTACCTTAAACTTCTCTAGCTCTTTCCTTACCCCAGTTTCTGATTCCTATATAACTCGGCCCTTTTAGTCCTGCGGTTTCTTGACTTCTTGGTTTTACTTTGCCTTCTTGGCTCACTCTTGGCTTTTGGTCTCCTCTTTAGCCTCTCTCTCTTCTTTTGCTTTCTTGCCCAACCCACCCACCATCCCCATGACCTGGTCTACTACTCCTTTGGCCATGTGCAGTCTGGACTCTTTCAAATGCCTCTGGTTGTTCTCTCCCTCATATCTATCATTAAAACCTTCATTCAACCACACCTTGGAGCAATCATGTCTTCATTTTCATTCAGCTAACACATGTTTAAACAGAGCCAGCCTCCCCAAAGTCTGTCTTACTCCAGATGCCAAGATGAGTTGTCTACCTTAATGCTCAGACACAGACTCACTGGAACCCAGCACATTATGCAAGTTTGAATCTGCTTTTGCACATAGGGCCTGACATTGGCTGTTGGGACTGGTTCTGTTTACAAGTCTGAATTCCATGCTTGCATGAAGGACCAGGATGGAAACTTTTGATGAGAACTATTTTCTGCATCACCTTCCTCTCTGCCTTTGCCTGGGAAGACTGCTCACATGACTTGCTTGTGGTCAGAGCTGCATCTTACATCTCGAGCTGGTTGTCTAACATGTATTGGGCATTAAGAAGCCCGCTCCTGGAACTTAGCTAAGGAGACTAGGAAATTCACTCCCTAGGGGTCTTTGTTGCTAGAGAATAAAACTAAATGTTAATGCAAGAATATGGATATTGATGTTCTAATCTAGTATAAATCTATTAACTCAGATTCAAGAAATGCACAGTTCTGGGCCAGCCAAGTGTTTATTTTGTTGTAAATTGTGATTATAACTGTAAAGAAGAAAACCATCTTAACACACTGCAAACAGTGCCATCTCTGGATGTTGTCATGTGAAATGGACGCTTGCAAACACGTGACACCAATAATGAACTTTGTACTCCAGTGAGTGTGCCTCTTGTGCACAGTGACAGAGAAGATAAGAGATGGCTTGCTATTGCTGCAGTTGGAAGAAAAGTAAATAATAGACACGAAGATGGCTCTTCAAATACCCTAGATGCCGCAGGAAAAAAAAAAGCTTTCCCCACGATTATAGAAGTAAAATAATTACAACAAACCAAAACAAATTTAAGAAATTAAAAACACAAACCCCCACACCATTGCCCAGGCAGGACCTTTTACCATTAAGTCAGTCTGTTTTTCTGCCGGTCTATCCCTCAGCCTCCAGCTTTGTTTTTTTTTTTTTTATTAGGCTGGGTTGTTATGGAGGCTTATCATCCATTTTTTTTTATACCACCTCTCCAATTCTATGTTTACAATGTGTTCCAAAGACTGAAACCCTAAGAGACTTAGAACCTGAAGAAAATTCCAAAGAGAGCAACATAGAAGCAGAAGAAAGGCACTTTGGTGTATGTAAATATCAATTCAATATATGTGCTGTAACTGGAATCTTACTGGGCTTTGCCAGTGATTACTACGACATTACTTTAAAGTCAGTGTTTACATAATTCTGGTCTTTTTTTTTTTTTTTTTTTTCAGTGGTAGGAATGTGCTGAAACTACCTTCAGCAAAAGCCAAGAATTCTCAGTAAGGATTCAAGATTGCTTGGCAGAAGCGAACATTAAGAGTAATAAGTTTTGACCCAAAGAGGCTTGGAACTTGGAACTGGAAGATCATCAAAGATCTAAGAATTTGCCAGCTGGTCTCATACTTGCACCTCTTTCCATGCATGACTTTCTATTTTGCGTAGCAGCAAATGGCAAGGCTGACCCTTAAGGTTATACAGGTGGCTTAGTCACTACACAAGGGTGTCCAGCTGAGGGACACTGCTTCTGCTCCCGAGCTCTGAACCCTCAATGCTGAGCTGAGCTAGACGAGCAACTCTCCAAGTTTCTAAAAGAAAGCATACGGACAGAGTCCCTATCAAATTTGTCATGGGTTTGCATATTTTGAGTCTAAATCATGCCCTCACCCTCAAGTGAATAAGACTCAAACATTAGCAAATTCAAGTTTGCTTACCTAGGCTCTTCTGTCTGAGCTCTGGTTAAGAAGGTATAAGTAGCCTTTCCTTCAGTCTCTGCTCCACACTTTGTCTCCATATTTCCTCCTGTGAGTATTTTGTTCACCCTTCTAAGAAGCACTGAGGCATGCACATTTTGGTCTTCCTTCTTCTTAGGCTTCATATGGTCTGTGAATTGAGTCTTGGGTATGCTGAACTTTTGGACTAATATCTGCTTATCAGTGAGTACATACCATGTGTGTTTTTTGTGACCAAGTTAGCTCAACTCAGGATATTTTCAAGTTCCATCCATTTGCCTGTGAATTTCATGAAGCCATTGTTTTTATAGCTGAGTAGTATTCCATCATGTAAAGGTACCACATTTTCTGTATCCATTCCTCTGTTGAGGGATCTGGGTTGTTTCCAGCTTCTGGCTATTATGAATAAGGCTGCTATGAACATAGTGGAGCATCTTCAGGGTATATGCCCAGGAGTGGTATAGCTGGGTCCTCAGGTATTACTATGTCCAAATTTCTGAGGAACTGTGAGATTGATTTCCAGAGTGATTGTACCAGCTTGCAATCCCACCAGCAATAGAGGAGTGTTCCTCTTTCTCCACATCCTCGCCAACATCTGCTGTACCTGAGTTTTTTATCTTAGCCATTCTGACTGGTGTGAGGTGGAATCTCAGGGTTGTTTTGATTTGCATTTCCCTGATGACTAAGGATGTTGAACATTTCTTTAGGTGTTTCTCAGCTCTTCAAGTTTCCTCAGTTGAGAATTCTCTGTTTAGCTCTGTTCCCCATTTTTTTTTTTTTTTTGATAGGTTATTTGGTTCTCTGGAGTCTAACTTCTTGAGTTCTTTGTATACATTGAATATTTGCCCTCTATCTGATGTAGGATTGGTAAAGATCTTTTCCCAATCTGTTGGTTGCTGTTTTGTCCTATTGACAGTGTCCTCTGCCTTACAGAAGGTTTGCAATTTTATGAGGGCCCATTTGTCAATTCTTGATCTTAGAGCATAAGCCATTGGTGTTCTGTTCAGGAACTTTTCCTCTGTGCCCATGTGTTCGAGAATTTTCCCCACTTTCTCTTTTATTAGATTCAGTGTATCTAGTTTTATGTGGAGGTCCTTGATCCACTTGGACTTGAGCTTTGTGCAAGGAGTTAAGGATCAATTTGCATTCTTCTACATGTTGACCCCTCCAGTTGAACCAGCATCATTTGTTGAGAATGCTGTCTTTTCCAGCTTCTGGTTATTATAAATATGGCTGCTATGAACATAGTGGAGCATGTGTCTTTATTACATGTTGGAGCATCTTCTGGATATATGTCTGGGAGTGGTATAGCTGGGTCCTCAAGTAGTATTATGTCCATTTTTCTGAGGGTCCACCAAACTGATTTCCAGAGTGGTTGTACCAGTTTGCAATCCCACCAACAATGGAGGAGTGTTCCTCTTTCTCCACATCCTCGCCAGCATCTGCTGTCACCTGAGATTTTGATCTTAGCCATTCTGACTGGTGTAAGGTGGAATCTCAGACTTGTTTTGATTTGCATTTCCCTTATGACTAAGGATGTTGAACATTTCTTTAGGTGCTTCTCAGCCCTGAGAATTTCCTCAGTTGAGAATTCTCTGTTTAGCTCTGTTCCCCATTTTTTAATGGGGTTTTTTGGTTTTCTGGAGTCTAACTTCTTGAGTTCTTTGTATATGTTGGATATTAGCCCTCTATCAGACGTAGGATTGGTTAAGATCTTTTCCCAATCTGTTGGTTGCTGTTTTGTCCTGTCAGAGGAATGGATACAGAAAATGTGGTACATCTACACAATGGAGTACTACTCAGCTATTAAAAACAATGACTTAATGAAATTTGCAGGCAAATGGATGGAACTTGAAAATATCATCCTGAGTGAGGTAACTCAGTCACAAAAGAACGAACATGGTGTGTACTCACTGATTAGTGGATATTAGCCCAAAAGTTTGGAATATTCAAGTTTCACTTTACAGTAACCGCTGGACTGAGAGTGAGGCCCCGGATGGAGTTGGAGAAGGGACTAAAGGAGCTGAAGGAGTCTGCAGCCCCATGGAGGGAGCAACAGTGTCAACTGGCCTGACCCCCCCCAGTCCTCCTGGAGGCTGGACCACCAACCAAAGAATACACATCGAGGGACCCATGGTTCGGACCACATATGTGGCAGAGGAGGGTCATGTTGGCCATCAGGAGGAGGAGAGGCCCTTGGGCCTGAAGGTGTTAGAGGCTCCAGTAAAGGGGAATGTCAAGATGGGAATACAGGAGTGGGTGGGTGGGTGGGTGGGTGGGAGGTGGAATACCCTCCTAGAGGCGGAGGAGTGGGAGGGGATAGGGGATCTCCAAAGAGGAGACCTAGAAAGGGGGAAACATTGGAAATGTAAATAAAGTATCAAAAAAAATAAAAATTAAAAAAAAGAAAAGAAAAGAAAATGCTGTCTGTTTTTCACTGGATGGTTTTAGCTCCTTTGTCAAAGATCAAGTGACCATAGGTGTGTGGATTCATTTCAGGGTCTTCAATTCTATTCCATTGATCTACCTGCCTGTCACTGTACCAATACCATGCAGTTTTTATCACTACTGTTCTGCAGTACAGCTTGAGGTCAGATTGCTAATTCCCCAAGTTCTTTTATTGTTGAGAATAGTTTTTGCTATCCTGGGTTTTTTGATATTCCAAATGAATTTGAGAATTGCTCTTCCTAACTCTATGAAGAATTTATTTGGAATTTTGATGGAGATTGCCTGGAATCTGTAGATTACTTTTGGCACAATGGTCATTTTTACTATATTAATCCTGCCAATCCACGAGTATGGGAGATCTTTCCATCTTCTGAGGTCTTCTTCGATTTCCTTCTTCAGAGACTTGAAGTTCTTGACATACAGATCTTTCACTTGTTTGGTTAGAGTCACACCAAGATACTTTATATTGTTTGTGACTATGATCCATCCCATATACAGCCACCAAACTTGGACTCTATTTTGGATACTGGGAAGTGCTTGCTAATGGAAGCCTGATATGGCTGTCTTCTGAGAGGCTCTGCCAGAGCCTTACAAATAGAGGCAGATGCTCGCAGCCAACCATTGGACTGAGCACAGGGGTTCCCAATGGAGAAGTTGGAGAAGGGACTGAAAGAGCTGAGGGAGTTTTCAGTTCCATGGAGAGAGCAACAGTATCAACTGGCCTGACCCCCTGGTATTCCCGGGGACTGGACCACCAACCAAAGAGTACACATGGAGCTACCCATGGTGCTGGCCACATATGTATGTAGCAGAGGATGGCCTTGTTAGACATCGGTGGGAGGAGAGTCCCTCGGGTCTGAGGGTGTTGTTCGATGCCCCAGTGTAGATGAATGCCAGCGCAGGAGAACAGGAGTGGGTTGGTGGGGTAGCAACCTCATACAGGTGTGAGAGGTGGGATGGGATATGGGGTTCCCGAAGGGAAGACCTGGAAAGGAGAAAACACTTGAAATGTAAATAAAGAAAATATCCAATAAAAAAAAGAAAAAAGAAAAAAAAAGACTTACAACACACACACACACACACACACACACACACACACACAAGAAGGTATAGGTATATGAGTTTGTTTGGTTACAAATTGTATAGATTTTGAAGGAAAGAATATTATTCAGCATAGCTCTATATCATTTTCATATTTCAGACTGTTCTCAAACATGAAAAATTTCTAACACTAAATTACTTGTGCTGTTTATATCAGAATGGGAAATATGCCAAAAGCTGTTGAAATGATCTAGATCTGGAGGAACTGCTAATTTGTTTTTATTCTATGTGTAGAAAATCTTTTATAGGTGAGCCAAGCATTTTCAAGGGACTCTGAGATCCATTTTTTTTTTTCAATTAATAGTGGTGTTATTGGTTAAAAAAAAAGTTTTAGATTCCTCTTCAAAATAATTTTAAAATTCTTTATGAAATTATCAAATTTATCAAATAAAAATTCAGAACTCCTAGCTTAAATTGAGTTGCATATTAATAATAAGTATTATTTAATGCAAGAATGTACCTGGGATACATTGCATGGAACATACACACACACATATTATATGTACAGATATATGTATACACATACATCACACAAACACACACGCACACACATACACACACATTTTCTGAAATTATTATCTTACTGGAGATTATGTATTTTATCTGATAGCCCCCTCTTTTTATAACAAGTTGAACCCTATACTATTACTGTAGGTGAACAAAATATGTAGCCCTAAAGTAAGAATTTTGCTTAGCGGCATAGATGTTCTTCATTTATTTGCCCCAAAGGACATAAGTTTATAAAGCTAAAGGCCTTAGATCCTTACATCTGGAGATGGTATCAAAGGGACCTACACTAAGTGGCTTCACCTGCCATTCCCTTGCTTATGCCTAGGTTGCTGTCTATAGTCTCTAAGTCGTTTTCTTTTGCCTTCCTATGTCTGTAAAAATGTGCTGTTCTGGAGGCTGAAAAGATGTTTGGCTCAGTGGTTAAGAGCACTTATGCTCTGCCAGAAGGCAGGAGCTGGCTTCCCAGCACCATGCTGGGCAGTTTATAACCACCTATAGTTCCAGCTCTGAGTATCTAATGCCCTCTTCTGGCCTCTGAGGGCATCCACATATGTGGCATACATATACACATAAAATATAAAGATAAAAACAAAATGTTTAAAAAGCACAACTGTAATTGTTCTTTTGTTAAGATATAAACTGGAAATTAAAACCATGTTTTTGACATACTTGTTCTTTGGATGTCTGCTGTGCACATAGACATGTTAAAGTTTTCTGTTTATTTTTTTCTCTAGTGACTCCTTCCTTAGGTACAAGGGTACAATCTACGGGTACCATTAAAGAAAATGCTCCAGACCTCTTTCCCACATTTCTAGATGCAACTTAAGCTAGAAGATGTAGTCAAGAAAATAAAAACAGGCACCTAAAAGTCATTAATTGGTGACTTACCTTAAAATAAGATGTAGAGCTATTCAAGATGAATAAAAACGGTCTATGGGGTTTCTTTAAATAACACAGATGAAGAATGACAGATTACTTTCAATAGTACTATATGTGTTTTAAATAACAGTGAAGGAAGAATGTTTTGTTTTTAACCATAATTAAATACACAAGCTAACTTCTTTTTCAGAGTGGAAAGAAGACACAGAATACAGTCACCTATAATAATTATTATTATTTTAATACTGTTTTTATTGCAAATATTATAATGCTCTTAAATCAACTATATAGAAGTACTGTAATTATTTATAGGTAGTCATTTAAAAATAATCTGTTTTGCCTGTTATCAAAACGAAAGAGGGAGATTGGCCTTTAATTTTTTTTAATTGCAAATGTTGTTTAACTTAAAAATCTGAAGGATATGTGTCTTGTAAAGTGATATGCAACTTAAAAATTGTTATTTAATAAGTATAAAAAATACATGTGGACTCAGAATCAATCATGTACTTCCAGTAAGAGTATAATCTTTGTAATATATTCGATAAACCTTATTTTCCTTTATTACTCAAAACTAAAGCCACCATGATTATTTTTGTACAGTCAATAAGTACTTTATTGTTTCATGGAGTATATTAGTCAGAATATATAACTTAAATTTAATTCTTTTTAACTAGGCAGTGGTGGCACATGCCTTTGATCTCAGAACTCAGGAGTCAGAGGCAGGCAGATCTCTGTGAGTTTGAGGCCAGCCTGGTCTGCAGAGCAAGTTCCAGGATAGGCAAGACCTCATAGAAAAACTCTGTTTTGGAAAAAAACCCAGCAATAACAATAACAAAATTTAGTTGTTTTTATAACTCCTAGCAGGTCATATTATAATAAGAGTTAATCAGGGTTCTCTAGAGGAACAGAACTGAGTAGAATTAAGATGTATTAAAGGAGATTTATTAGCTTGGCTTACTAGGTAACTAAACATTGGCTGTTTTCACACGGGGGGGGGGGGGTAGGAAATAGCCCAGGCTATAACTGCCTCAACAGTCACTATTTGCCCAAGGGCCTGAAGGACCCAGAGGTCCACTGAGGTTTAGTTCATGTTGCAAGGCTAAAGAAGGTGGGTCCTCCCAACACCTGGAGGAAGCTCAACTCCCAGGTGCTCTAACACGCCCAGGATCCCAGGATCCCAGGATCCCAGGAGCTTGGTCACACCAGGATCTCAAGGTTGCAGAGGCAGCTTGACTTCCAGGAGCTCTGTCACACCCAAGATCTCAGGATCGGAGGATCCCAGAATCACAGGATCCCAGAGACAGCTGGTCTCTGAGGAATTCTGACACAACCAGGATCACAGGAAGGACAGGCTCCAGTCAGATAAAGGGAGGGCAGGTAGCTCTAGAGATAACCACGCAGCAGGAGGCAAGTGCAAGAATATAAGCAACAGAAACCAAGGTTACCTGGCATCATCAGAACCTAATTCTCCTACCATAGCAAATCCTGGATACACCAAAAAAAGCATGATTAGAATCTAAAATCACTTCTCATGATGGTGATAGAGGACTTTAAAAAGGACATAAATAACTCCCTTAAAGAAATATAGGAGAACACAGGTAAATAGCTAGAAGCCCTTAAAGAGGAAACACAAAAATTGCTTAAAGAATTACAGGAAAACACAACCAAACAGGTGAAGGAATTGAACAAAACCATTAAGGATTTAAAAATGGAAATAGAAACAATAAACAAATCACAAAATGAGACAACCTGGGAGATTGGAAACCTAGTAAAGAGATCAGGAGTCATAGATGCAAGCATCACCAACAGAATACAAGAGATAGAAGAGAAAATCTCAGGTGCAGAAGATACCATAGAAAACACTGACACAACAGTCAAAGAAAATGCAAAATGCAAAAAGCTCCTAACCCAAAATATCCAGGAAATCCAGGACACAATGAGAAGATGAAACCTAAGGATAATAGGTATAGAAGACAGTAAAGATTCCCAATTTAAAGGGTCAGTAAATATCTTCAACAAAATCATAGAAAGAAACTTTCCTAACCTAAAGAAAGAGATGAAAATAAACATTCAAGAAGCCTACAGAACTCCAAATAGACTGGACCAGAAAAGAAATTCCTCCTGTCACATAATAATCAAAACATCAAATGCACTAAACAAAGAAAGAATATTAAAAGCAGTAAGGGGAAAAGGTCAAGTAACATATAAAGGCAGACCTATCAGAATTACACCAGAGTTCTCACCAGAGACTATGAAAACTAGAAGATCCTGGGCAGATGTCATACAGACCCTAAGAAAACACAAATGCCAGCCCAGGCTGCTATACCCAGCAAAACTCTCAATTACCATAGAGGGAGAAAACAAGATATTCCATGACAAAACCAAATTTGCACAATATCTTTCCACAAATCTAGCCCTACAAAGGATAACAGATGGAAAACACCAACACAAGGAGGGAAACCACACCCTAGAAAAAGCAAGAAAGTAATCTTTCAACAAACCCAAAAGAAGATAACCACACAAACATAAAAATAACATTGAAAATAACAGGAAGCAATAATCACTTTTCCTTAATATCTCTTAACATCAATGGACTCAATTCCCCAATAAAAATCCATAGACTAACAAACTAGATATGTAAGCAGGACTCAGCATTTTGCTGCATACAGGAAATGCACTTCAGTGACAAAGAACAGACACTACCTTAGAGTAAAAGGTTGGAAAACAATTTTCCAAGCAAATGGTCCCAAGAAACAAGCTGGAGTAGCCATTCTAATATCGAATAAAATCAACTTTCAAACAAAAGTTATCAAAAAAAAAATAAGGAAAGACACTTTGTACTGATCAAATAGAAATATTTAAGGGGTAACTTCAGCAAGTGTTCTAGGTATCTGATGAGTCTCAGTGTCATGGCCTTGGGAAACACAAAGGAATGTTGCTCTTTGCTCAGAGTGAAGCTAACATATCTTCAAGGGAGAACATTGAAAGTATTTGTATTTTATGTTCACATTAGGGAGGTAAGTTGTGTATATTTTAGAAGACTAGTATTTATTTTCTATGAATTTAGTCAGGAGTTGTCAACTTATTTCTAGTTGAGTGTGACAGTAGTAAGGTTTTCAAAACCTACTGAAAACAAGTAACATTAAACGTGTAATTTATGAGATTAGGTTGTGTGCTATTTTGACTGAAGACAAATTTCCTTTGTCATTTCAAAGGAAAAAAAATGAATGGCCTATAAAACTGTAAGAGTTGATCTGTCAAAAATAATTTCCAATTGCATAATGTTTTTACAAAGTGTTTTAGTTTATTTTAATCATATTTATATGTGAAATTATAAGATGATGATAATATTGGCTTCTATAGTTTTAGCCTAGAAAATAGCATTGTAATTATTATAGAAATGTCTACAAGTAATTTCATAATTTATTAATTTTGTATTTAATTTTAACATGTTTCTCATAATTCACCATTGTATATAATACTGTGATAGATATCCCACAGTACCTACTTATTTTTGTCAACATAAATTCCTAGAAATAAGTTTACTAGATAAATTTTTATGCACAATTTAAAAAAATAGATAAGTTTACCAACTTTATTCATAACTTCATCTCTTCCCATTGATACTCTGTACTCACAAAGACAACTGAGAGTTTACCAACCTTTGGCTAGAAAGTATCAATCAGTAAAAAGTTATCAATTTGTCAACAGTAATGTAATTACCATTAGAATGCATTAAGCAAAAAATGTAAGTATTTTATGCTTAACAGATTATATGCTAACCTCAGACAACTAGGTGAAGAAAAAACCTTTCACAACAAGCTGAGATCTAGTTCAAAGATCACTGACAGTTTTTTTGTTGTTGCTCTGGTTTTTGTTTGTTTGTTTGTTCTTTTTGCTTTTGTTTTTGTTTTTGTTTTTCCTAAATCTAATGGATTGTTTTCCCTGAACTCAATAAAGCTAGTCTTTGGAAAAAAAAAAAAAAAAAAAAAGGTGGGTCCTGATGTCAGTGAAGAATGGCAGCAGCTGTGACAGCACTAACAGATGTACTCATCAGTGCAGGCAAACAGCAAAGAGCAAAAGCCTTTTCCTTGGAACTTCTGTATATATATCTGGGAAGCCACTGAATGGTACAACCCAATTAAGGGTGCGTTTTTCCCACTACAACTAACCTAATCCAGAAAATTCCATAGCAGTCTGCCCAGAGGCTTGTTTTTTGGTCAATTCCAAACCCAGCCAAGCTGAAAACTAAGACTAACTTCCCTGTGATCTAAATCAAAACAGTTAGCTGTAAAATAAACAAGCAAATTAATTAATAATAAAGCACTGTTAGAAATGGGAGCTTAAGGGCTCTTATTTACCTCCTCTGAGTAACATACATAACAGCTGTTCTTCATGCCTATATGAAACACAACAATAAAAAGTAAATGTAAATTTTCTAAACTTTTTGACACAGTTTCAAGACAGGAAGGACTAATATTCATTGTGGGTTTGTGATTCTCTGCTTTACTAAAGACAATCTTAAGAATTAACTGGAAATGCTACTCAGCGTTGATTTGTGCAATTAAGAGTTCACCATCAACTGCGATAGAATGTATACAAGAGTATGGAAGATATCCACTTACCTTAGGGTAGAAATACTTTTTGTAAGTAATAGCAATGTTTCACTCTTTTGAGAACTCAGCCTTGAAGAATGCCCACCAGAGTCCTGATTCCTTTTCATATTCCAGGAGTCCTCACAGTCCTCATGGCAAGGCCGCTGGTGAATGCTGAGAAGAGAAAACAGGATAGGTTGGTCCCAATTACCATTTGATGAGTCTGTCAGACAGTCACAGTGAAAGATAATGCAATTGATGTGACACTTGGAGGTTAAAAATGGAGAACTTTAGAGTGCTTGTGCTTACAAGAAGCCAGCAGGAAACGGGAAGCGATTGTTTGGAAGAGAAACTGTGGCAAAGGAAAAGGAGTCAGTAACAACAAGCTCAGTATCCTTAGCTTAGATGGATGGGCAAGTACTTGGTAATGTGAAGCCAGGGGATGAGAGTATGCTAAATAGTAATTCTTACAGATGTGACCTTTGGAGGATGCTTAATACATCCCAGGGCTTTACAAGGACAACTATGCAACTTGTAACGGAACAGAAACTTTCTGAAAATTCTTCAAAAGAATTGAAATTTGAAATCTACTAGCATTACAAATTTGGAAAGAGCAAAAGTCCCAGAGGAGGTTGCACTACCAAGATCAGTGTACTTAACATCTAACGGGAATTAAATGTCACTTGATAGAATCTAATTGTTGGGCGTCAGAACTTTGTACATGGTCAAAATCCTAACCACAAAAATAATAGACAGTGTCAGGTCTCAGATTTTGAATGGGAGACCAGGGAATGATAAAATAGCGATTGCCATGTTAGATAACCAAATATGTAAAGGCTGACCTAGGCAATGTGTTACTAAAGGATAAAAGTTGTAAAGAAAAAATAAGCAAAACATAATAGGGAAGATGTATGATGTATTAAATATATGTTCTGTAACAATTTGTGATGGTTAAATTTTGGTTAGTAGTGAGGACATTTTACATATTTTTAGCGTTCTCCAGAAAGTTGAAAAAGGTCAAACTACTGTCAGGTGGAATGTTATATGGGGATAATTACTTGTAAACATACACTTTCGGTGGTTTAGTGCACATATAGGAATGGGGAGATGGCTCAGTGGGTAAAGGTGCTTGCCATGTGTTCTGGTTCCGTTCTGTTACTATGGCAAATAGCATGACCAAAACAACTTGGAGAGGAAAGGGTTGATTTCATTTGACACTTCCAGGTCCCAATCCATTATGAAGGTAAGTCAGGACAGACACTCAAGATAAGAACTGAAGAGGAAACCACAGAACTCTGCAGGCTGGCTCACTCACTGGATGATGCTCAGTCGGCTTTCTTTTACATCCCAGAGCCCACGACTACCCACCTAAGGATGGCACCCATGATGGGCTGGGCCCTCATAAATTGATTAGCAATTAAGACAATGTCCCATAAACATGCTCACAGGCTAACCTCACTTAGAAAATTCCTGAGTTGAGGTTCACTTTTCCCAGGTGACTATAGGTTGTGTCATGTTGACAATAAAGGCTACCCAGAACATCATGTAACTTTAAGGACCTGATTTTGAATTCCCAGAACCTGTGTATATAAGCCAAATGGGTGAGTATGAATACCTATTCCTGGTGCTTTCATGGGGGACATGGGAGGCAGAGACAGGATAATCTCTAGATCTAGCATATGCAGCAAAAAATGACTAAGAGTCCCTGACTCTAACAAGGTGATAGGAGAGAGCTGACACTCTTACCTTTACATGCATACCATGGTACATGTGTCCCTGTACAAACAAACTCCCATCATATATATGTGCACATACACTTAGAGCCATGCAATTAGAGATAATAAATCTAGAGAAAAAAATTCCAAAGGGAAGAAATGATGGATGAAAGTATAAACTTAACCATTATTTTTTTAACAGGATATTGGTGACTTCACTAAGCATAATTATGTAAATGATCCCAAAAGTATAAATGGTCTCTGGCAATATTTAACCACACAAATGCTGGGACCAGTTAAGAGTGGCTTGGATTTTACCAGAACTTATATTTTTGCCATGGAATAATAATTGAGAAAGGTGAAAAGGAATTAGAACATCTGAGGAAAGTTGGGGTAGGCATATTCAAAATATATTGTATATGTATGAATATTCAAAGAAGAAATAAATATGACTAAAACTAGTCATATTAGGACTATAGAGCAACCTGGGTAAAGTGACACATAAAGACATAGGGTTGGTAGACTTAATGAACTAGTGAACCAAATGTCATAGTGGAACAAGTAGGCTTAGTGAAGAGGAGATGACAGAATCGAAATGTTTGAAATCAAAATTCAGAGATGGTACAGGACGATGTGACCTGGGCATGACATGAGTGGGTCATGGAGAGCAATGTGGATAAAACCACAGATACAGTAGAGACAAAGGGATTTGGAAAGTGGCATCTTAGGTCACGTGGTTGTATTTGGAAGTTGATAGATGGGCGACACAAAAGGGACAAGAGAGTGAGGGACATTGACCCGAAGGTCTGCATGTGGTCCAACTGAGTGAAGAACATGGCCCAAAGTTCTGGCCAAAGGTCTGCATGTGGTCCAGTTGAGTGAAGAACAGATGGGGGAATGTGATAAGAAGTTTCAAAAGAGGTGGATAATTTGAGAGGGGAAGAATAATGACAGCTTGAAAATAGCAACTGGGATCAGATTTGCCTCCATCACCAGACATACATGGATATTAGTGTATAGGAGAAAAAAGTTCTCATCTTCCTTTTGAACAACTCCAGAGCAAGCAATGCTTTTATGAACACTTTAAAAGCAAAACATCTCAGTGAAGAGGTTAGGAAACAGAGGCATTTTCCAGTAGCAGGAAGCCAGTGCTGGTGGTCACAAATGTGGGAGGTGAAGTCCCATGGTGTGGTGGTTTGAATAGGTATGGCCACAGACTCATGTGTGAGTGCTTCGCCCATGGGGAGTGGCACTGTTAGGGTGGCCTTGTTGGAGTAGGTGTGGCTTTGTTGGAAGAAGTGTGTCACTGTGGGGTGGACTTTGAGGTCTCCTGTGTTCAAGCTCTACCCAGTGTGGAACACTCTCCTTCTTGCTGCCTGCGGATCAAGATGTAGATCTTGCAGTACTTTCTCCAGCATCATGTCTGCCTGGACACTGCCATTCTTCCCACCAGGATGGTAATGGACTAACTCTCAGCTCCTTCTCCAGCACCATGTCTGCCAGCATGCTGCCATGCTCCCTATCATGACCATAATGGATTAAACTTCTGAAACTGTACGCCAGCCCCAATTAAATGTTTTCCTTTATAAGAGTTATCCTGGTTATTGTGTCTCTTCACAGCAATGGAAACCCTAACTAAGACAGAAGTGGAGAGAAGGAGGGGGATAAACATCTGTGAAGTTGAGTTCCATGAGAAAATAGGTTTCTGATGATGCCATCTGTGAGCTGGTATTGAAGCACAATGAGTTTTGCTTTGGAAATCACAGAGCACTCTTGTGCAGTGGTGTAGTGTAGTTGATCCCTTCTGCAGCTGGAACTAGAGTAGTGGGGAGGAGGAGGTGGTCTCACCCTTGAGATGTCAGAACAAGAGATATGCAGAATCTCAGTCTTGGTGTTAATGGTAGAGAATGATTGCTACTCAGTGACCTTTCCTTTCTATAAGGGCCTTTCATGATTCTAGTAACTGGAAAATTTCCCACAGAACCTCTAAACCCCAAAGTTCCTTGCTCTATGATTCCTTTGTAAATCTGAATATTCCCATAGTCATTCTCTCTATAATTCAAAGCTCTGTACATGAACAACTCTCAGCTTGGCATTTATGTGCAATTATCATTTATCTGATTTTTCCATTACATGCTGATCCATCCAACCCAAGAGTGTGTTTTAGGTTTATCTGCGGCATGGAATGCATTGTGTGTATGGACTGGGTCACAAACTCTGGACCTACTGGGCAGTTACTTGTCTTTGAGGAATAACTGAACAAAGACCACATCAGCTATCTTAGCATTATTACTAGCTTTTGAGAATTTCTGTTGAGTACGCATTGTGGTATGCATGTAAAGCTGGCTGCATAGTTGCTATCTTAAATTCTGCTCATGTTTTCATCCTAAAAGACATGTGTGTCATTGAAACTGCAGAGTACATGGAGATAATGTTAGCTATTAATTCTATTGTACTCATTATTTATTTGATATTTTATTTATTTGTTTGTTTTAATTTTAGGTATATGGGTGTTTTTACTACTTGTATGTCTGTGTACCATGTGCAGGTAGTGCCAGCAGAGGCCAAAACAGGATGTTAGATCCCCAGAAATTAGGGTTATAGTTGATTGTGAATCACCATGTTAGTGCTAGGAATTGAACCCTGGTCCTCAGGAAGAGCAATAAGTTAATTTAACCCCTGAGCCATCCCTCCCATCTTATTTATTAAAATAACTATTAAAACAAAGGTGTCTTTCTTTAATTAAAGAGAAAAAAGTCTTATATATGGTCAAATTGTATTTTGGTTTGTAGACAAAATATGGAAAGTATAGTTTAATTATAAACTTGTTTATGAATAGGCAAAGGACCGTCAAATGCTAATTCTACACAGTTAGAAAGAAATATGCAAATGCCTTTCGGTGTCACGAGGTTCACAGAAAATTTGAAATAAGCCATAAAATTGGAAGCTCTACTCTGCATTTATGTCCTTAAAATTGTCACACATTTTTTCAATGAGGCAACCTAACTTCACGTGCTTTTAACTTCGCAACACTCTTCTTACCCTAGAGAAAGATGCTGCGGAATGGCCAGGGTCCGTGCTGAATTCACCTGAAGCAAACCCCTAGAGACTCAGTGATCTCCCCCATCCTTTCTCATCTGCAGAAGGGATCATACCAAGAGTCTTTCCCTACACAAGGTCTGAGCCGAGAACTCTTTGACCTTCTGGAGGAAGAAGAACATTGTGCAAATCTTCAAATCTTAGAAACAACAAAGAATTCTACTTGTTTATCTCCCAGAACATTGATAGGAGTAGCATGTGCAGTCTTGACAAACAAAGGTATCCTAAATAGTGATGAAAATACTCAGTGACGGTCGGGCAGCGGTGGCGCACGCCTTTAATCCCAGCGCTTGGGAGGCAGAGGCAGGTGGATTTCTGAGTTCGAGGCCAGCCTAGTCTACAGAGCGAGTTCCAGGACAGCCAGGGCTATACAGAGAAACCCTGTCTCAAAAAACCAAAAAAAAAAAAAACAAAAACAAAAACAAAAAAACAAAAAACCTCAGTGACTGGCATTAGTTGTGTACAATGATTGTCCCTGGGCTACAAGTAGAAATAACATCAGCAGCAGCATGTTTGTGGAATTCAAATGCTTTTAGGCTTTATATTGAATAAATATATGGTTTTATTTAATGAACTTGATTGAAATGTCCAGCTAAGTAAAACGATTCAAGGACATGACTAAAGCCCATAAAACACACTGTTTTGAATTACATAGATTGATGTATGGTGCATTTGGATAGTCAGAAAACTGGTAAATCTTCACTCTATTTGTTACTGCATAAGCATCTTGGGATTTGCAGAAAAACAGGGCAGTGGTAGGTTGATTATAAATTAAGTGGCTCTCAGAGAGGCCAGGCTGATCAAATTAGTATTTAACTATGTGGCTAAGAATGTCTGAAAGAACTGTACTTATTGCTCATTGCCTAATCTGCCCAAACTGCTGGACTCTCAACCTTCAGCTGTACTTAGCTAAACTGTTTGAATAGTCCATAATTGCAATGCAGAGAAATCAGATGAGGCAAACATGCAACAGAACAGCTAGACACATCTCAGTAGAATTCATTTTGTTGAGCATTGTGAATTTGCACAGAAAACAGGAAGAAGAGTTTCAGGCTATCCACCGGTCATTATTAACCCTATCAACAATAATCTCATAAATTCTTTGTCTACCTTGAATTTTAGTTGTGGAATCTGCTCAAGAGAGCTTTAAATGATGTCCTAAAACCAACTATCCCACTGAGACGGTTCCTGCATGTGCAGGGTAAGACAGAATAGGACAGGATTTGGGTTGACTGGATATGAATGAAATTGGATAGTACGTAAATAGAAATGCAACTGTTGTTTTTATGGGATCAGTTTTGAGTTAGAATGACAGTACAAAATGTTAAGTGTTTAGAACTGTCAGGCTGTATGACTAACACATCATGCTAAGGTGTCGAGGGCAAAATGGTGAGATCTAGAAAGGATGAGATTGTAGAGGAGTCAAGTACTTTGATTCACATGTAGTAGGGGCCAGAGTCTAAAATGTAGCCTAAATAGTTATGGATCATTATCATTGGTGGTAGTTATTTGTAGCTGTTTTATTACTTTTTAATTAATATTTATAAACCAGAGTTTCTTACCAAGATCTTATACATGCCACTGATTATATTAAAATGGAATTGAATGACTACACAATGAGAGGCAGGTGAATCTTGTCTGGAGTAATAAGATGTTGGGTGGAGAGTGTCTTAGTGTCTTAGTTACTGTTCTGTTGCTATGAAGAGACACTATGACCAAGGGAACATCTAAACACACACACACACACACACACACACACACACACACACACACACACACACACACACTTATATAGGGGCTTGCTGTTGGGCCCCATAAGGCCGGATGTCCTGGCTGAGACCTTCCGTGTGCTGACATTCTGCGGTGTTCCGGGCAGAGACCTTCCGTTGGCCCCCTGCCTTGTTCCTCCTGGTGCTTTCCTTCCTGGGTAAAGCATATATATTGACTGAGCTTCAGTAAAGCTTTGGCATTCTCTTTGAATGAATGACCCAAGTCTATGTCCTTTGTTAATCCCCCAGGTCTATGCCCGATGGCGCTGGTGCCGTCAAGGCTTGCTTATAGTTTCAGAGGGTTAGTTCATGACCATCATGGTGGGAAGCATTTCAGCAGGCAGGCAGACATGGCACTGGAGCAGGAGCTAAGAGAAAACATCTTGATTTGCAGGCAGAAAGAGAGAGGAAGGGAGAGGAGGGAAGGAGAGGAGAGGAGAGGAGACCAGACCAGACCAGACCAGACCAGACCAGACCAGACTTGGCCTGAAAAAGACTTTTGATATCTCAAAGTCCATCCCTAGACACAAGTCTCCTTCAAAAAGGCCACACCTCCTAACCCTTCCTAAAAAGTTCCACCAACTGAAAAACAAACATTCAAATATATGAGCCTATGCAGGGCATTCTCATTCAAGCCACCAAATAGAGTCAAATGGTTGTCCTATCCATAGGATTCCCAAAGGAATTTCTGACCAAGGTGTTATGGCACATATTAATAGCCCCAGAACTTCAGAGGTAGAATCAGGAAAATAGTGTTCAAGATCAACTTCTTAAGCTACATAGTGAGAATTGGAGACCAGTCTGGGTTACATGAGACCCTGTTACAAAAGAAAAAAAAATAGAATTCCAAGGTTTTCATTTCATCTCCATCATATACTATGTGAGCAATTAAATTAAGTTCATTTAGTTATCCTCATAATATTCATTATGTAGGGTTGCTGTGATAAAAATGAAATGTGTTGTATTCTATCTCAGACACACAG
Organism: Uromys caudimaculatus; assembly: GCA_028551405.1. NCBI lineage: Eukaryota > Metazoa > Chordata > Mammalia > Rodentia > Muridae > Uromys > Uromys caudimaculatus. Next base: position 97,515,400 of record CM052704.1, on the reverse strand, counting down.
CAGTCTCTTTCAAGAGTTAAACTCTATTCTTCTTCATCAGCTGGTTAAGTACATCCCAGTTTGCAGTATTAAATGCATTTTTACATTCCTCAAAGGACACAAAACTCCTTGACTGTTTAAAGTCAGTGGGCTCTGTATCACAGACAATAGGTGTTCCATGAGCATGCATGTGTGGAACTTAACTTATTCTCCTAAAGGATACTGGGAACATACAGGGACAAACTTAGAACTTCAGACATTCAAACTTTTACCAAGAAGTAAACACCAATAACACACATAAACACACATATACATATATATGTACACATACACACATGCACATACACACACACACACACACACACACACACACACACACACACACACACACACACACACACACTGTGTTTTGTTTCCTAGAGTAAATGCCAATGTTACTGAGAAAAACCTGATGGAACTTTGTAGGGTAGGAATCAGAAACTAGGCAGCTCTAATAGCCAGAACAGACAGTTGAAATATCAGCTCCTTGCTTTTCTGTTCTTCTTTACTGCTGACCCAGCTTTGCTAAAAAGACATGATAACCCCAGCTGCTGGCTGACTGAGAATTCCCTCTGGGGCAGTAGGGACATGACGAAGTGAGCCTAGCTTGGATTGGCAGTGGCCCTGAGGTATGGCCTAACACCAGGGTTAGGGTGTAGAGTTTCCTCAGCATGTAGCATAATTCTGGACATTCTTCAGGCATCTTTTTGTTTTTTATTAGCCTTTCTAGAGATTCTGTCATCCACCATTATCTTTAAAACATCAAATCTAACTGACATGAAAACCAAAAGAATAGAATTCAAATATGCTGTTGCTCAGGGTGCTCAGAATGTATACTCCCATTTCTTCATATTTTACCATGATGGCGCTGATATTTATTTGCAGGGGGAAGGAAGGCATTATGATAGTCAGTGCGAGTTAAAATTTACTAATCCTCTAACAACAGTCACAAAGACAACAAATATCCACAGAAAGGGGAAAGCAGTGCGTTCTTAGAAACTTGAGTTTGATGTGTAGGGATTACATACCGCTGATAAAGATGAGGGAGGATTCAGGTGGAAGCATTCCAGAATAACTAGTTACACTGGCAGGGCTTGGCCCTCACCAAGGTTGTAGACTACTCCAGAACGTACCCACCTCCACTTACTAAAGCATAACACCTCCCTTACACCACACCTCTCTCGCAGCACCAAAACCCCTCACAGCACCAAAACCCCTCATAGCACCAAAACCCCTCACAGCACCACTGACCTCACTGCACCACGCATCGCCCATCCAGAACACCACACCCCTTTTCACAGCACCACGCCCCTCTCACAGCACCACGCCCCTTCACAGCACCACGCCCCTTCACAGCATCACTGTCTTTACAGCACCACGCCCACCTCACAGCACAGGGTTATGTAAACCGCGCTTGATAATATTACTTGCCTGAACAGACCCCTCTTTTCACATATCTCCCGTGTTTTCCTCCATTCTAAGCGATACTCAAGAAGTACTTGTCCATTTTTCTCTATTTTCCTTTTCTCTTGAAACTACTCTCCAAGTATTCCTTCTCCATCCCACCAAAGACTCTTTTCAAGACTATCTGACTGATTGTTCGTCTTTCCAACAACTATTTTTTAGTCCCCAATAGCCTGATCTGTATAATCAGAACTAGCATTAATTAACTTCTCTCATCTGAGCTCCATTTCTGTATGTGGATGTTGAAACCCCTCTTTTCCGTCTCATTCAGCCTTTGTTTTCCCCTGCCTCACATGGGTTCCTCTTTATTTTCTCAGTCTCTTGTTCTGAAATTTCCTGCACCCCCCCCCAACAGTCCTCTTCTTCACCTACATTCACTTCCTATATACTCTCAGAAGTAAGTTTATACTTTAAATGATACAGATTCTAAACCTCAAAACTCAACCTTAATCTTCCCTTTGAATTTCCGTCTTCTATGTCCAGTTATCAACCTGGTGTCTGCATTTGTACATGAGACAGGCATCAAAAACCACATTTGAGAGGACCCCTGACCCCATCTTTACCATTACACCCAGGTATCTCGCTTTTCCTCTTCACATTACATTGAGTGAAGTGCCTCAGCTTATCAGTCATTCTTAGCAGAATTCCAGTCATTCTTCCTCCCTTCCTCACACCCAATCTCCCTCAGCAAGTCTTATCAACCATGTCCCAAGTTAGGAGCCTCCATTGTTTTCAGTTCCCATTAAGACCTCACCAACTCCTGGATCGCTGTAAGGCTCTCCCCAGTTTACCTGCATCTATCCTAAACTCATGGAACCTACTTCCTGTGGCAATCAGTGTGTCTCTTTCAAAACATTCAGATCATGGCTTTTCCTCTCTGTGCCCAGCGAAGTCAAAAGCTGGGCCTCTGATCCTGTGACTCTTCTCTGCTCCAGAACTCTGAGCTCACCAGCCGGGCTCTCCACTTCCCGCAGTGTGCTTCCGCATTGCTGGCCTTTGCTATCTGCTTCTCACCAAGTGGTTACCTAATTACATCTATCATTTCCTCTCCTGAGAATAGAGATGGCCAGGCCATGATGTCCATCTCCGTTTCCTCCTTGTTTCTATTTAAATGTCACTTTATTGAGAAGCATCCATGTCCTTCCTAGATCTGTATGTCTGAGAAACTCTCTAAGGGACTGGACTGTGGTGACTTCTGGCTTAGGTCCCAGGCCTCAGAAGCTGGTCCAGAAGGTGTCCAGTCCACTGTGGCCTTCAGTGTCTTTCCTGACTCAGACAACATCTGTGGCTAGTTGCCAGGCATTGATTTGATCCAACTTGACTTTTATCCCAATTAACTGTCTGGAACTGTCCCTTACATGTTCGGTTCTCTGGTCTCTCTCCTCAGGTTGCTCTGGCTGTTGCTGTCCTTTCCAATGCTGATAATGAAAAAAGAAGTCTGCCGAAGGGGTAGGACAGACAGGAGCAGATGTCCTGGCTGATTGGGTTTCACTTCATAACCAGACCTGGACAGAGTCTAGTTGCCTAGAATTTCTTTGGCAAATCAAATGGATTATACTGTGCTCAGTAAATAAATTCTTTACTCCAGCAAAATTCAAATAATATAATTATATTTCTTGTAAATGTGACTGAGAGTCTATCATGCCAGAAGTCTGCAAAGAGAAGACTGATGCCAAAAAGAGATTTATGTCAATTTCAATTTCAATAGGCACTATGTTAACACGTGGTGATGCCTACTGGTATCCCCAGATAATAGAAATTTAGATGTAGTACAGACAGATATATAAAAATGTTGAAGGAGATGAGAACCTATTGATGTTCATAATTACTTTAAATTTAAACACAGAGGCCAAATGGGAACTCAAAATAATGCATGTTTAACAAAAGGTATAGGCTGCTGGTTAGCAAGAGAAGTTTTCAGTAATTACATAAAAAATTCAGATATATTTTTACCTAAAATATTATTACTGCTGTTATTTGAATATCTATTTAATTGGCTATCTTACTCAGAGTTTTATTGCTATCAAGAGACACGATGATGACAATGGCATCAGTTAGAAAGGAAAACATTTAACTAGGGCTGGCTTCCAGTTTCAGAGGTTTAGTCCATACTCTTCATGGTGGGAGCATGGTGACATGCAGGCACACATGGTGCTGGAGAAGTAGCTGAGAGTTCTACATCTGGATCTGCAAACAGCAGAAAGAGACTCTGGATTTGGAATGGTGTTTTGAAACCTCAGAGCCCACCTTTAGTGATACATTTCCTCCCAAAATGCCACACCTCCTAATCCTTTCAAAGGGTGCCACTGCCTGGTGATCACATATTCAAATTGATGAGCCTCTGGGGGCCATTCCCATTTAAACCACCATAATCTCTTCTGTGGTCTTTACTTTTCTCTTTTCTTCCTGTTTATAAGTAGCATTTTCTTTTTTGAAACATGCTACTGACTTCATGAAAAACATCTACTGCTCCCCAGACTTTAAAGAATCAAGTCCAACAGCATGGAAGCTATTCCTTTTAAGATTTGTTCCAGTCAACGTATCTTTAGCTGTAAAATAGATGCTCAGCTCTGAACCAAACCTTTGCTCCTCCAGTCCTCCGACTCTTGTTATTTTTCTATCTAGCAATTCCTTTCTTGGCAGATGGTACATGTTCTTTAAGGTCTGCTAAAAAGTCACCACCTTTGAAAAGGACTTATTTTCATTCAAGCGAGACTTATAAAGCTCTGTCCAGGGTAAAGATGGCCATATATACGGCCTGTTTTTTGCAACTTAAAGGAAAATGGAAACATAGTCTCCTTAGAATTTCTCAACCTGAACAATTGAATCAAGTAATAAATATAACAAATAAATTATCTTGTTAAGCCTTAAGGTTTGAATGTTTGTCCTTTTCCACTCACTGAAACTTTTCTACCATTGGAATCGTATTAGAAAGTGAGGTCTTTAAGAACATATTGCTTTATAGGGATTCTGCCCTGCTGGGAAGATTAACACCATTTTAAAAGGGCCAGTCAGCCCTTCCTTGCAACCTGTTTCCCCTTTCCCCTTTCACTATGTGCTGAAGACTAGTTAGTACTTTTTTGGTGACAAGGGCAGGGCCCACAGTGGATTATATGCTAATCACATAGCCTATTTGACCACTCTCCTAAATGGATGAATTAACTCAGGTTGGAAGTTAGATTGAGGGAAATGCATACAGTGTGTGGACTGTTTACTGGATCAGCCATGATGCACTCAAAAACAACCAGTAAAAAATGAAGACAGCTCAATGGAAGAATGGTTGATGAACTTACACAAGGCCCTGAGCTCAATACCAAATGCTACTATAACAAACAAACAAACAGACAACCCTATAGCTGATCTCAGTCTCCATTTAGTTCCTACAGCATGTCTCAAAGAACAGCACTGGGCAAGATTCTTCTGTATGTTCTCTAAATAAAGTTATGATTCTTCCAATAACTTCTTGTTCCTTATTCTTTTTGAGTCTGAGACAATGAGTAGGAAACCACTGTCTCTGGATGCCTTTGGTGACCATGACAATCAACACCCTAACTCTCCAAGTTAAGTTCACCAAGAGTAGAGAAAGACTTGGTAGCTCTCAAATAGTCGGAAAGCCCCCAATTAGACTCTAGACTCAAGAAGTATGACCCAATCAAGAAATTTCTCCCCACTGCGACTACCCAGTCTGAAGCATTATTTTATCAATACAAAATAGATTAAAGAATAGGAAAATGAAATGAAATTAAGTAGGGTGATGTTGAGGTAGGATGGAAGGTCAGGGAAGATTATGTGTGTTAGGTCCAAATCAGGCCCCCAAAATCCCAGTGCTGTTGCCAATGTCCTAACATTATGGCCTGGGCCTAACCCAGGCAGGACTCTGACTGGGTAAATAGAAAGATTGTTATTAGGTAAACAGGAAATTAACCTCAGCATTCCTGGTGGGATCTTGTAAGATTCTGTTTACCAGGAAAGTCACTCCTTCCCACATGGTCAACTACCTCAGGCAAAAGCATCTAGTTCCTGAATAACCCAAAGAGCCCTACAGTCAGGGGCTTGAGTAAGAAAGTAAAGTAAGTATTTGAAACAACAGATTAGCGTCTTCATTCTAACCACAGGGCTGTTCTGGCCCATGTGCCTCCTCCTGTTACCACTGCCTTCCCAATGAGACCAGCAAGCCTGCTGTTCCCTGTGACAGCTAAACAGTTTGTTTTCCAAATAAACTGTTCTTTCTACCCACAGAATGGTCTAGTTACATGGTTTCACTTTGCCCTTACAATGGGAGGCATAGAGAAATGGGTCTGAGGTTTCAGGAAAATGACCACATACTCAGAAGTATTTTTTGCAAGGCCAGAAGTCTTACTTCTGTAGAAAGGTGAAGCTGTGAAAATTCAGGCAAGCAAGCACACATAACAGGAAATCTGCTGGGATTTTTACAGCTAATGCAAGGGCCCTATGCCTCATATAAGTGGTCAGAGCTCAGCCTTACATTTTTGTACCGTGAGCTAATATAGAATGGTATAGTTCCTATGAAGAGATAAAACCTCAGCACATATTTTGAATACAGAAACTGCTCACTCAAGAGGACCTTTTCCCAAATGGTGTCTTTTTAAAACATTGGAGATTCTCTTGGCTTAGTTAGCTCTTTGTTAGGAAAGATAATACGTCTTATTTTCATTTCTCATGATTGGGAGGAATAGAGCCTTTGACCATTGTTTTGTAAATGAAATGGGCTTTAGCAGGTTGGGAGGCCACTGGGGATGGACAAGTCCCTTCATGGTCTGCTTTGGATCCAAACTCCCACTTACCATAAAAGGTGGTTTTAGGGCCTTATTGAGCCTATTAGGGGCCTGGGAACTGCTTCCTTCTGGTCCAAAGAATGAAATATGAATTCTACTTTTGGTCCTACCTAGGCAGAAAAATTACATTCTTTTTTAAAGATTTATTTAATGTATGTGAGTACATTGTAGCTATCTTCAGACACACCAGAAGAGGGCATCAGATTGCATTACAGATGATTGTGAGCCACCATGTGGTTGCTAGGAATTGAACTCAGGACCTCTGGAAAAGTGTTTGCTATGAAGGTTGCTGACATCATTTCTTCTTAGATGGTTATTGTATTTCTAATAGCAATGATCTACGTTTGAACATAAATGGCATTGGGTATGGCCTCACTACTTTTCCCAGACAAACTCTGGGAATCTCTGGGAAACAAAGACTGTTTTTTTTGTTTTGTTTTGTTTTTAGTTCTTGTTGTTGTTGTTGTTTGTTATTGTTGTCGGTTTGTTTTTGTTTTTGTTTTTTTTGAGACAGGGTTTCTCTGTGTAGCCCTGGCTGTCCTGGAACTCACTCTGTAGACCAGGCTGGCCTCGAACTCAGAAATCCACCTGCCTCTGCCTCCCAAGCTGGGATTAAAGGCGTGTGCCACCACTGCCCGGCAGAAACAAGACTGTTAACTTTTACAGTAAGACGTCCTACTTTCTAACATCTCTGTGATCCAGACTTTGACCTTACAAATTATAATTCTGGCAAGTGCCCATTAAGAATGATCCTGTATTATAGCTATCTAGTTTTCTAAAGTACCCTTCAAAGACGATAGCATCAAAACCATCAATATCTTACATATGACTTCTCTAAAGACAATGGAATATTGTACTCCTAGAGATGCTCACACCTACCCTCAGTCCTTGCATTTAGCTCCCATGCTTAAAATCTATATTAAAAATGTATTTCAATAAACCCCAGCTCTTTTTTTCATACTAGGATGCCCTGAAATTCCTTCTGCACCAAAACCATGGGTCCCAGTTTGTACTGAATTGAAGCAGTTCCTAAATGATTAGGGGACTCCTCAGGCTGCTGTAGGAGACAGAGCAGAGCTGTGCTTCCTGCCTCTCTCAATCTGCACATCAGGACCAGTTACAATAACAGTGCCTAGGAATGCATTATTCATATCTAGAGATTTTCAAAGGTCAAACATTGACTTAGGGTACTGAAGGTGTCCCTTGCTTGTGGAACGGTTCATAGATGTTGGAAAGATGCATTTAATTACTGACAGTTATTTTTTTAAGTGATCTTAGAGAGCTATTTTTTTTGAAAGTATCATATAGCTAAGAGTCATTGCTAGAAATAGGAGTTATATTTCACTTTGCCTTTAAAACTGGCTATTGCTAGCCTAGTCAAACATGATGGATCCAGACAATTTCTGGACCAGCTGGGTAATAAATCTAGTAGCCAACACACATTTTTCATTGTTTTGATGATGCTTCCTATTTGCTAGTGACTACAATGGCAAGCTGAACTCTCCAACAATCTGTCCGCTTTTGGCATGCACTAATAGATTGGCTGGCTAGCAGACTGGCTCCCTGGTTACACTGAGTCCTCTTGTTCTAGGAAAGGAAAATGTTAATAGTTGGCTCATAGGTCTTGATTCAGAAAGTTTAGTAGTCACAGTGAATGTACTTTTAAATTTATGCCAACATTGGAGCCATCGAATTAAAAACATTTTTTTGAGAAGTCCCCAAAATAAAATATGTATTTTATATTTGTTGCCATGGACATACCATTTGTTAAATATCTATGCTTTTCTTGCTCAGAGCAAAAACTCATTAGCTAAAATCATGACAAAGAGAAGAACCCTTATATGAATTTATGAACATTTGGGTAGTTTTCATTTCTCGTGATACTTTTTTTCTAATTTTATTGCTTGGAATATGTGTTTTAGGTCGCTACTGAGCTATAAAGTCAAGGCCAAACACCTCGCTCATAAATAGCTTTGGACTCTGCCTCCCAAGTGCCTTCTAACACACCAACTTTAAATGTGAGCTAGAGGAAGCATTACAATCCTTTAGACTTGTAGCAGGGCTTTCTTGGCCCCCAAAGGAAAGCTATCTCTTCCTGGTAAACTAAAGCTTTATTTGTTTGTTGTTATTTGGCTGGTTGGTTTTATTTCTGTGAACAGAGACTGGCTGTGGTAGTACTGACTATCTTCGAACTTGGTATGCAGCCTGAAATGGTTCTAAATTTGTGGTGATTTCTCCTGCCTCTGATTCTTGAGTGCTACCATTATTGTAATGTGCCACTATGCCTGTCATAGCAATCTTTTTGTTGTTGTTTGTGTGTGTTCAGATGTTTGTGCATATGTGGGTAACTACATATGTGCAGGCGTGGCCAGAGCACAATGTCAGGTGTCTTTTACTTAGGAACCCTCACCTATATTTTCGAGACCAGATTTCTCATTGACCAGAACTTTCAGTAAGCCCCAGGGATGCATCTGTCTCTGAATGCCCAGTACTGGGATTGCAATCTTGCACCACAACTGGGTTTTCTTTTCCCCCATAGGATCGGGGGATGGAATTCAGAATCTCATTCTTGTACAGTAAGCACTTTCTCAACCGAGCTATCTCCTCAGCCTACTGCATAACTATATTTTAGAGTTTAAATTGTGTTTCCTTTTCTAAAATTCTTTGTTGTTTGTTTGATGTAGGGACTCACTGTGTAGCCTTGACTGGCTTGAAACTCACTCTGTAGATCAGGCTGGTCTTGACCTCATAGAGCCCTGCCTGCCTCTTACTCCCAAATACTATAATTAAAGATGTATATCACTAGCCCTAGCTTTTAAAATTCTTTTAAATCTACTCTCTTACATGAGTTCCAGTCAAAAGAGGGAGATCTGTCATACATCTGGCCATGGACAGAATACATGACAGTTTTAACTGTCCAAAAGATTGTGGATTGCCATTCATTTAGCAGAGGCTTTCTGGCAAACAAGCAAACAAACCATACTAAAGACATGTTATCAGTAGTTGTGTGGTGCATGGCAGAAACACAGTTCTAGCCTACTGCTCAAAGCAGCTGCAAGAGAAAAGCTAAAAGTCCCAGCTTAGCTTCTGTGGAGCTGGTTAGGTTAAGCCTCGGGACATATGAAGTTTACAGGAGGAATTTAAGATAAAAGTTCATAGTCTTGGGACATTCTCAGAAACCTGAAGTTTTGTATCTGGGAAAGGAGTAAGATCATGTTTGCTTAGGTCTTAAGCATGGTTCTTTGCTATTTCAATATTCTCATTTGAAAACATCTCCGTACAAGGGGAATATGTCTCCATGAAGCCCACCTTCACTGGAATGTTGTTAACTATGATAGCATAATACTCAGGTGGTGAGAGACAGGCAGATGCTGGTGTGAAGAGCTTCTCTCTCTTCCTACATCTTCTCTATTTTCCATTTTATACCCCACCTCAAGACTATCTGTCCCTTAAGAGTTAACCTGAATCAGTTTGTCAATCATGTAGATAAGAAAATCATCTCTTAAGAGAGCAATCTGCCCCCAGAAACTTTAAGAACATTATAAAATCTCCATCATCAAGTAGGCTGGCACCCTGGTCCCTTTGTGTACTCTCCCACTGGGAGAGTGCTTATATCTGCTCCCTTGTTATTGTCTGCTCATGAAAGTGTTTCCTCTGCAATGGACCCTTTGGCTATTTCCCATTCTCATAATTGAGAGTGTTTTACATTATCTGCAATAACTTCTGTCAATTGTAGAACACTGTCCCCCAGATTGATATGGCTGTTGCCCTTTTGAAATCACAGGAGCTATTCTACCTCACAGGCGACCTACACAAGATTGGGCCCATTAACAGTCCATAGTGAAGAAGGGAGGGACTCCTGAGGCTGGATGGGCAGTAAAGAATTGATGAGTGTCTCTTCCTGTTGCTGTAATGAAATCCCAGATAAAAACAACTTAAGGAAGCAAGGCTTGCAGTTCAAGATACAGTTCATCATGCATTGTTGACAAGACAGCAGGAACTTGAAGAGCTTGTCACTGGGTCTGGAGTCAGGAAGAAGCAATGTACAATGAATGTTAGGCCTCAGCTAGCTTTCACATTTTTACACAGTCTAGAACCCAAATCTAGTAAATGGTGCCACCTAATCTTACAATGAATCATCTCACTTCAATTAACCCAATTAACATAATTTCTCAAAAGCATGCCCAGAGGCTAAATAATAATGCACTGGAGTGTCTGGAGATTTGGGTCCTAGGTAGTTTCAGATTCTGTCAGGTTGACAATACTAGCAAGCATCATACTAAGTACTTTTTTTTTCCTTCTATAGTTTAGTTACCCATTAGTTTCTCGTGCTCCTCTAAGTAAATTTTTATTGATGCTTTTGCAAACAACCACAATTAAACTTATTAAATCACCAAGCTACAATTTGATGGAATGATTTCTTTGTTTCTGTCACTGGTACAGTGTTGTTTTGGATAGTCTAGATAATGACCTTTTATAACCATACTTTTAGCTTTGAATGAATAAGTTTATTAAGTATATAGTAAACCTAAGAAAAACAATAAATATCAAGTAATGAAGAGAAGGATGGTTGGATGGATGAATAGATAGACAGATAATAAATGTCATCAAATTGGGTACTCAAAGCATCCAGCAGAAATCAACTAGGGAAGTCTCTCTAAGGCAGTCAGCTGGAGTCCCAGGAAGAGCAGAAAATCCTATTTTGTGAGGCTTCCAAGTAAAAGAATACACAGAGAGATGACATCCTCAAATTGAGTGCTTACAACTCATTAGAACCCAATTGGGGGAGTTGAGGCAGTCAGGTGGAATTCCTGATAGAGCATTCTATCAATGGCTGAGCTTCCCATGATTCGACTTCTGGCTTTTCTTTCAACTACAGGCAGTTTTGTACTGTAAAATGAACAGCTGTAAACCTCTGTTAAAAATGATCACCTTCTAGCTAGTCTCAAGGACTGGGTATTTTATCCTTGGGTTGTTTTACTGTTTTATTCCTCCTGGTCATAGGGTCAGTGCAGCTAGGTTATCTACAGATAAGAAGCCTAGAGAACACTTAGAGGCAGACATGCTTGGGTCTGAAATGAGAGAGGCAACCCCTCCTTCTAAAGATAGTTTCTTCGTGAGATCAATCAGCATACAACAATTTACCAATATAACATTCATTCTACCTGTCTGTGGTGAGATGTTTGCTACTGTTGCCTTGCAAAAAGTTTCCCCAACACTGTCTCCTGTACTATATTCTGAGTCTGGTCTAAGCTCATTTGACAGAGATCAAGGACTTGAGAGTCAAGGGGGGTCCAGATTGAGATCCTGGTCTGATAAGAATCTTAACCATTATTATAAATATTAGTAAGAACATTGAGTTTAATTTATTTTGGCTCTCAATTTCATTCATCACCCTGATATTAGTAGAAATTATATGCAGTTATTAATATTCAAAGGAATCTTATGTACCCTATATAGTTTATAGTCTATCATTTACTAATGTTATTCTAGAACTGTAATTAAAAATAATTCAATATTCTAAGAAAATGTATACTTGCTCATAATAATAATTTATGCTTGTTCTCTTAGGAATATTGCTTAAGGAAGGAATATTGCTTATATATATAAATGTTAAAAGACCAAAATGCTTTGGGGCAGACATAATCTAACGAAGTTCCAATTTGTATGAAATAAATGAAGTTCAATTTATATCCTAATAGTCAACAGCTTGATGGAAAAATAAATATAGCATTTAGATGTATAGCCTGAAGTATCAATAGTTTTTATCTTTATAATTACTATCAATCAGGCTTTATATTGGAGTCATGGTGCATTTGGTTTCTGCAATTGATTCGTGCAGTGCAATTCAAAGATCAATCCCTTTGCAGCTTAATCTTGAGAGGAATTATTTTTTCCTAGGGGGAATTCTTCTCTTAAAATACAACAACTAAAGGGATTCCGTGTGAGATTATTAGGGTTGTCATTTAAAGCTGACCTAGTAGCCTGCTACCTTACAACTAATAAAATTTTCTTTATCTTAGTTTTCCAGTTTGATTTCTATTGCTGTGATAAACACCATGAACAGAATCAATTTGAGGAGGAAAAGGTTTATTTTGTTCTAGACTTTCACATCGCAGTCCATCATTTAGGGAAAGTCTGGGCAGGAACTCAAAGAGAAACCTGTAACAGGCAGTTTTGCTCCCCTGCTTTGTGCTCCTGGGCAGGCTGTGCTGTTCCAGCCACCCACTCAGGCTCTCTTTGGATGCTTAGATGAAAGACACACACACGTTATCTTATTTTTAAAATACCTTGGCTACCTCACAGGCTGAGTACTCCTAAATCTTCCCCTGCTTCCCCAAGCTCAATCAGGGAATGGCCAATGGCCACTTACCAGAAATCTCACATGGCTGGTCGGCTTTATCTCCTGCCGCTACTTCATCCCATTCTTCTCCCAGTCCAGGTGATTCTCCCATTCCTCTCTGGGTTCTACCCTTGCAACTTTAAGTGTCCTGCCCCATGCCTAGCCATTCGCGGCTGGCATATTTATTGATACATCAAAAACCAACTGGGGACAAGGACCTTCAGTGTCTGGACATGCAGATTCAAAGCATCAGCATTAATCTTCAACATAAACCCAGGCAGGAAATGAAGTAGAGACCATAGAAGAGTGCACCTTACTCATTCATGGCTTGTTCAGCTCATATATTCATATATATATATATGTATATGTATATGATGTATATATATATGATCCAAGACCATCTTCCAAGAGGGATATCATCCACAATGGAGGGGGTCCATCCACATCAATCATCAAGCAAGAAAGCATTCCATAGCTTGTTTACAGGCCAATTCCATGAGGTATTTTCCCATGTGAATTTCCCTCTTTCCAAATGACTCTGTCTGTGACAAGTTGACAAAAGACTATAGACTATCCAGGGCACTCACTATTTCAAGTTCTTCTAGTGTTTGAATAGTAGACATAGGAACCTCAACATCCTTGTATGTTCGAGATATCACTCAAGTATGTGAAGCATTTCTACTGCAATCTACATGAATAGGAATTGTTCATTGATCAAAAGTTAGAAATATGGATTCCCAATGTAAGATATTATTTCCTGTTATGGATATAGTCTCTATTGGTTATCTATTATCTATGTACTAGACTGATGAATTGGAAGACTCCATACTGTAAGAAGCTTATTATTTCCCAATTGTTTTGAGAATTAAATGCTTTCCAAATCATGAGCCCAATGCATTGTGAGTTTGTACATATGCAAATTGATCAAATGCAACACAACTTTAAAAAGTTCAAAGTGTCTAAAATAACCTAGAAGGAGGAAATGTTAGGGGGCTTATATCTAATATCAGCTTCTGAATCTACAATGGGGCACTAGTACAAAGTTATGTAAATTAAAAGAATAAGTCCAAAAAGCAGAACATTCTCGCCTGATTTTTAATAATGTTGACATTTCATAGCAATAGGTGAAGGGTTATTGTGGTGGTTTGAAGTGGTGTGGCCCCCATAGACTCAAGTGTTTGAATGATTGGCCCATAGGAAGTGGCAGTATTCAGAGATATGGCCTTGTTGGAGTGGGTATGGCCTTGTTAGAGGAAATGTGTCACTGTGGGAGTGGGCTTTGGGTTATCCTATGCTCAAGCTACATCCAGTGATAGTCTTCTTCTGCTGCCTATGATCAAGATATAGAACTCTGAGTTCCTTCTCTGGCACTGTGTCTGCTTGGATGTTGCCATGCTTCCAACCATGATGATAATTCACTAACCCTCTTAAACGATAAGCTAGCCCTAATTAAATGTTTTCCTTTATAAGAGTTGTTATGGTCATGATGTCTCTTCACAGCAATGAAGCTCTAAGACAGTTATCTTTCAGAAATGATTAATTTTGTACATGTATAGAGCAAAATTACACCATACACAAGCATTAATTTGTGTATCTACCTATGAATAGTAAAGGCACAAGCAGGTAGAGAAAAGCATAGGTGAGTATATTATAAAGTTGCATGAGCAACAACTTAATTAATGGGACACCAGAAGTATCTTAGTTAGGGTTTAACTGCTGTGAACAGACACCGTGACCAAGGCAAGTCTTATAAAGGACAACATTTAACTGGGGCTGGCTTACACGTTCAGAGGTTTAGTCCATTATCATCAAGGTGGGAACATGGCAGCATCTAGGCAGGCATGGCGCCGGCAGAGCTGAGAGTTCTACATCTTCATCTGAAGGCTGCTAGTGGAAGACTGACTTCCAGGCAGCTAGGATGAGGATTTCAAGCCCACGCCCACAGTGACTACACACCTGCTTCAATAAGGCCACACATCTTGTTAGTGCCACATATATCATTTAATAAAAATGATAAAAGAGGCTATGCATTTGAAACAGCAAGGCAGCATATATAGGAGGTCTCAGGTTTTAGACTCTAAACTTTAGAGGGGAGATATCAGAGGGTTTAGAGGAAAGAAGGGGAAGCATAAAATAATGTGATTGTATTATAATCTCTAAAATAAATGAAAATATCAAAAAGAGAGTGAGCTGTGGGTAATCAAAATAATAAATCCTAACTACAAATGTAATATTGATTGGCAGAAGTGAGGCATAAACTAGACTATTGTATACGATATCACAAAGTTTAAAAAGAGGTTAAAATACATGTGTGATTTTAGAAGTCAGAATAATGAAAACCTGTGGAGGAGGAGGCACTGGTAGACTTCTGATACATTCTACTTCTTGTCCTTGATGGTCTCATGCTTATGTTCACACAGTGACATATCATTGAGGTAGTCTTTAAGACTTATTGCAAATATGCTGGAACCCTAGTGCAGCCAGGTATGGGCTGGATCTATCCCCTTTGGTTTAAGACATTAGTTACTTGTGGACAAAGTTCCTATATGATAATCTTACTGATGACCTACAACCAATAAACCGAGTCACCTCCAGCTGGGGTCCACATTGAGGGTAAAAAAGAAAACAAACCTGTGGTCTGGGGAGCAGCAATGAAGAACAAGGCTATAGTCATACGGGATGTGCAGGAGCAGGGGTTGGAGTTGTACCTTCAACGAGGATAGTGACTGGGAGTGTATTTGCTGGTGTGTGTGTGTGTGTGTGTGTGTGTGTGTGTGTGTGTGTGTGTATGAATGTATATGGTACAGTGTGTATGTAGAGGTCAGAGGACAGCTTGTAGCAGTTGGTTCTCTCTTTCTACCATGTAGATCCCAGGGATGGAATTCAGGTTTTCATTTGGTGGTAAGCAACTTTACCACTGGGCCATCTCTCAGGCCCAGGTTTTTTCAATGGAATTTATTAATGTTGAAGAAGTATAAAATAACTAGAACTTAAGGAATATGTTTTTTTAGTTGGATGCATTTTAATGATTTCTTATGCTGAAGGGCAATTTCAAGTGATGGCTTAAGTGGAATGCATTAGTTCTTTTCATAATCTTATCAGATATGATGAATACACGTGCTTCAAGCATTCATTTCCTTTTCAAATTTAGATAAATAAAACCTAGGACTGTTTAAGTGTGACAAAAAATGCTAGCTCAGAACATAGCCCTTTGGCATGGGAATAATATTGCGTTAACAGCACACAGAAAAGAACAGCAGGTGTAACAGAGGCATGTGTCCCTCAGGGCTTTCTGAAAGCAGAAGATAAAATGCCTTATGGAAGATAATGTTTCTTTACTGGGAGGAAAGTTGCATCATTATCACCAGGGAATGGGAGGTGAGGCTGAGAACACACACACACGCACGCACGCACGCACGCACGCACGTGTGCACTTGAGTACACACACCAGGCGTATATGCACACATGCTCACACCTGGAGCAGGAGAGTGGCTCAGAGGATAAAAGTACTGGCTACTCTTCCAGAAGACCTGGGTTCAATTCCTAGCACCACATGGCAGCTGAAAATCATCTGTAATTCTGTTTCCAGGTAATCAAATGCCCTCTTCTGGCTTCAGTATTAGCCATGCATGAAATGTGTATATATATATATATACACACATTCTGAAGAAACACTCATATGCAAAAATATATTTTTTTAAAAAAAAAAATCTTAATTTCATCTTTCTAGTTGTTTTTATCCCAGTAACTCTCTTGGCTCAAGCCTCTTTCTCTTGTCATAGTTTTTTAATTTGCTATTCTGTATAACTGAGGATGGAAGCATCCAGTTTTACCATTTCCTTGGCATTGACTACCTTCTTAATCTTTAAAAAATATATGTATGTCTGTGTTTTGTCTTTATGTGTATCTGTGTACCACATGCATTCAGTATCTGTGGAGGGCAGAAGAGGATTTCAGATCCTTTGGGACTGAAGTTCTTGATGATTAGAAATGAGTATGTGGGTACTGGGAATCAAACCAGGATCCCCTTGAAGAGCAGACAGTGCTCTTAATAACATCTGAGCCATTTCTCCTGCTGTGAGTCATTTCTTTATGAAGGCTCCCATCACCTTATAACATCCAAGCCATTTCTCCTGTCATGAGTCATTTCTTTATGAAGGCTCCCATCACCCCAAACCCATTAAACATAGTTCTTTGTCTGTTTCCTTTCCAATATCTTATGTCAGTTTTGGGATCAGCCCTAGACAAAAATCCTAAAAAAGCAGAGATCAATGTTTATGTCCTCATACTTTTACCTATTGCAGGATACCTGTATTTTAAAATGGAAACCTAAACCGAAAGCAAGCAAACAAACACCTATCCATAGTATCACCAAGATGGCAGTGATTTTGAGCAGTGGTTCTCAACCTGTGAGTCATGACCTCTTTAGGAATCACCTTTCAGATGTCCTGCATATCACATATTTACATTACAATTCATAACAGTAGCAAAATTACAGTTATGAAGTAGCAATGAAATAATTTTATTAGTGGAGTCACCACATGAGGGGCTATATTAAACGCTCACAGCATTAGGAAGGCTGAGAACCACGAAAAGGAAACCTAAATAACTTTACCCAAGAAGCTAAAGATGGCTCTTTTCTCAAAGCTACTAGCTTCCAGCTATGGCATCATTTTCCTACCTTCATGTGATCTTTTCAAAATGGAACTTTTAAAAGGCTTTACCAGAAAGAAGAAAGGTAACAATAGGCTGTGACCTTGGTCATCCCTGACTCACCCCATCCTGGATTGTACTTCATGGCAAGTTTTCAATAGTGTGTACTCTTGCTAGAGTACCTGTCCCTTTACAATTCTCTTCAAGTCTCACATGCTGAAAAACTTGCCCAGTTCCCAAACCACATATTCCTAAACAGTTCCTGGTGGGTGTCTCATCTGCTACCCTAAGTGTGGGGTTGCAGTTCTGGCCACAATCTCCTTTATGAGGGCAAGTTGTTCTGCAATCACCAACAAGCAAAACTTGTCAAGAAATATTATTTTAGACTTGATTGTTGAGGATTGGTCTAACATGGGGCAGAGAGGGGAAGAACTGACCAGAGTTGTATGTATAGCACCAGCCTCAACCCTGCTGTCAATTTGTCCTGCTAGAGATTTCATTTCACAACTCACAAATAAGCCAGTGTCAAGAACTATAGGATCACGGAAAGTTAAATCTGTAAAGACCAAAGACAACTGTCTGGCCAACTCCATCACTCAAAGTGAGAGATTCTTAGCTTAGGTTACTTTCTCAAGATCATCATTCAAGGGCAAAGACAAGATTGTCATGGACTGGCTCTGGTTCACTGTTGCTCACATTATTAGATGCTGCTGCTGCTCAACAGAAAAAAAAAAAAGTACTTAAGGTGAGTGGTGAGTATTAAAGTTCCTTAGAATAAATCATAAGTCCAAACTTGAATACAGTGTCTGAAGTACTATTGCATATTGTTGTTATAGAAACCAGAGTTTTAAATAAATTCTAATCTATCTTTAATTTTTGATAGTCTTTAGGTCTTATTATGTTTATGAAAAGAAAAAAGGACCCTTTTTGGTAAAGTAATGTATAACAAAAAAGCCTCGTGATTTTGAATAATGGAAAGCATAAAATCCAAATTACTGCAGGTCTCATTATAATGGCACTAAAGAATCACCTCATTAGTAGTGATTATCTGGGTATTAATAGAAGTTCCTGACCTATGGGTTCCTTTTGCAAGTGTTCAGGGTGATTTGTAGCATTGTGCTGCTGCAGGGAAGGATATATTAAAAAACCTTCATCTTAGTACTGAAGGAGCAAGCTGAAGGAAGAAAATTTATGACATACTGAATGATGAAACTAGGTAACCTATTTATTGCCAGAAATCTTATTTCCAGGGATTCACTGCACCTTTCTTTATAGAGTCATTTCTGCTGCAAATTGTGTGTGTGTGTGTGTGTGTGTGTGTGTGTGTGTGTTGTGTGTTGTGTGTGCCTATGTATCTGTGTCTGTGTGCCTGTGGGTACATGTATATATGCTGTTTTTCATTTATTTTCTTTGCTGCATGTTACAGTGAAGCGGACTGCATCCTGAAGATGAATACTAACCTTAGCAAAGTTCCTGGGTTTGGTGCTGAGAGAATCTGCATGGCCAAAGGTAGCTGTAATAATGTTAAGAAAGAGTCTGCTCACCCACAGACCTATGGACACTTGAGTTTTGATAAAGCTGCCAAAACTATACAATGGAAAAAAGAACACATCTTCAACAAATGGTGCTGGTCTAGCTGGATGTCTCCATGTACAAGAATGAACATAGATACATATTTATCACCCTGCACAAAACTCTAGTCCAAGTGGATCAAGGATCTCAACATAAAACTGGATACACTAAATCTTATAGAAGAGAAAGTAGGAAATACCTTTGAACACATTAGTACAGGAGACAATTTCCTGAACAGAACACCAATGGCTCAGGGTCAAAGAACAACTTATAAATGGGACCTCATGAAACTACAAAGCTTCTGTAAGGCAAAGGACAAATTGGCAGCCCACACATTGGGAAAGGATCTTCACCAGCCCTACATCTGACAGCGGGCTAATATCCAAAATTTACAAAGAACTCAAGAAGTTAGATACCAACAACCCAAATAACCCAATTTTAAAAGAGGGTACAGAGCTAAATGGAGAATTATCAACAAAGGAATCTTGAATGGCTGAGAAGCACTTAAAGAAATGTTCAAAGTCCTTAGTCGTCAAGGAAATTCAAATCAAAACAACTCTGAGGTTCTATCTTACATCCATCAGAATGGCTAAGAAAAAAAAAAAAACAACTCAAAAGATAGAACATGCTGGATATGGGACAAGGGAAATACTTCATTGCTGGTGGGAGAGTAAACTTGTACAACCACTTTGGAAATCAATTGGCAGTTTCTCAGAAAACTGGGAATAGTTCTACCTCAAGGCCTAGCTGCATCATTCCTGGGTATATACACAAAAGATGCTCCAACATCCCACAAAGACATTTGCTCAACTATGTTCATAGCAGCTTTATTCATAATAGCCAGAAACTAGACAACCTAGATATGCATCAACTGAAGAATGGATAAAGAAATTGTGTTATATATACACAATGGAATATTATTCAGCTATTAAGAACAAAGACATCATAATCTTGCAGGCAAATGGATGGAACTTAAGAGTGTCATTCTGAGTGATATAACCCAGTCCCAAAAAGACATGCATGATATGTACTCACTTATAAGTGAATATTAACCATAAAATATAGGTACCATGCTACACTCCACAGACTCTAACAAGCTAAACAAGAAGTAAGATCCAAGTGAGAAAGCTTAAATATCACTTAGAAGAGGGAATAAAATAGTCATAAGAGGCAGATAGAAAAGGAACTGAGAGGGAGGGGACATGGGAAGGGGAATTGGGGGTTCAAGATTAGGTGTGGGAAAAGACAGGAGAGATGACTAGATGGCCATGATAACGAATGGAAATCTAGAACTGACTGGGGTAAGGAGGTGGGGGGGCATCTCCAGGAGGAGACAGAGACTTGGGATAAGAGAGAATCAATGGACACGACCTTGATCTTAGCTCTGATATCTGGATATCGAACCTGAAAAGGCCACCTCCTGTAGCTAGGAAGGAACTCCAGTGGAGCAATAGAGACACCAAGTCACCCACAAAACATTCAATCCAAAATTGACCCTATTTATAAGAAATGCAGGCATGTAGGATGGAGCAGAGACCGAGGGAATGGCCAACTAATAACCAGCCCAACTTGAAACCCATCCCATGGGCAAGTGCCAGTCTCTGACACTATTAATGATACTCTGTTATGCTTGCAGACAGGAGCGTGTTGTCCTCTGAGAGGTTCCACCCAGCAGCTGACTCAGACAGATACAGACACCCACAGCCAAACAGTGATAGAGCTTGGGGACTCTTATGGGAGAATAGGAGGAAGGATTGCAGGCCCTGAAGGGATAGGAACACAGGAAGACCAAGAGAGTCAACTAACCTGGACCCTTGGGGCTCTCAGAGTCTGAACCACCAATCAAAGAACATGCATGGGCTAGAGCTAGGCCTCCCAGCATATTTGTAGCAGATGTGCAGCTTAACCTTCATGTGGGTCCTGAATAGCTGGAGTGGGGGCTATCCCAAAAGCTGTTGCCTGTCTGTGGGACATGTTCTTCTAGCTGAGCTACTGTACTGGCTGGTTTTGTGTGTCAACTTGACACAAACTGGAGTTATCACAAAGAAAGGAGCCCCCCCTTGAGGAAATATCTCCATGAGATCCAGTTGTAAAGCATTTTCTCAATTAGTGATCAAGAGTGGGACGCCCGTTGTGGGTGGTGCCATCTGTGGGCTGGTAGTTCTGGGTTCTATAAGAGAGTAAGCTGAGCAAGCCAGGAGAAGCAAGCCAGTAAGTAATAACCCTCCATGGCCTCTGCATTAGCTCCTGCTTCCAGACCTGCTTGAGTTCCAGTCCTGACTTCCTTTCGTGATGAATGGCGATGTGGAAGACTAAGCTGAATAAACCCTTTCCTCCCCAACTTGTTTCTTGGTCATGGTGTTTGTGCAGGAATACAAACCCTGAATAAGACAGCTACCTTGTTTGGCTTCAGTGTGAAAGAAAGCACCTATCCTTACAGAGACTTGAAGTTCCAGGGTGGGGGGATACCCAGGGTGGCCCCTACCCACTCAGAGGAGAAGAGGAGGGGGAAAGAGGGAAGGATTATGGGAAGGAGTGACTGTGAGGGGACAGTGAGTGGGATATAAAGTGAATACATAAAATATAAAATAAAATTGAAAAGTCTCTCATATCTGAATTTTTAATTGATTGAATATTGAAAGTTGAAATTTTTCCACCCCTTCTCCCTGTTTCACTATTGTTAAACATTATTGTAGCTAAAACTTGGAAGTAAGAACTGTTTTGTTTTTCAAAAAACTGTCCCTTTATTTAGTCTCACCCCTTATCAAGGGGTGTCTCTCTGCAACAGAGATCATTACAGAAAACAACACCAAACAAAATGCAGAGTTGTGGAGTTCGCTCTCCATGAGTACATCTACAATGCAACTCCAACATCTAGAAGTAGGCCCGGGGATGCAGAAGAGAGAGCAGAAGAGCAAGATCCAGAAGAGCAGGGAGTTTACTGTAAGAACATGTTTTATAGGAATGTTAGAAGGTACAACCACAAAGTCTCATCAACATGACTGTCTAAGCATGAGCTGAGCAAGGCTGCAACAATGTATACGGTAAGACAGAGATCTTAACCTTACACAAAGAACCACAGGAAGCTGAGGAACGAAGAATGGGAGAAACAGCTTTCCCAGAGGAGACCTCACCAATTTGTTATTCAGTGCCAAATGGTCAGCCTTGAGAACACACATATAAGTGACATTACACAGACTGAGCAGTACGTGTGTGTCTGTATATTTAGGAATGCACAGGCATACATATATACATGCAGTGATAGTTAATGGGGAAAAGGTGGCCACGAATCTGAGAGAGCAAGGAGGGTTCTATAAGAGTGTTTGGAAGGAGAGGGAAAGGGAAATGTAATTACATTATAATATCAACAAATCCAAGAAATAAAAGAACCCTCACTTTAGTAATCCAAACTTCTTGATTATTGCCTTGTTAAAAAAAATTTGGAGATGAACCAACATTTTCTGTTCTAAACGTATTTCCCCTTTTGGCAAACATTCATTTCCCCCCCATGTATAACATTCAATTTAACTCAGTACTTCAAAAAGAAAAAGTAAGTTAAAGATACCAAAGACACTGCAGAGGATTATGGCTCCATGGCAGAGCGCTGGACCAGCCTGTCAGAGGTCCCAGGTTCAATTCCCAGATAGCCAAAAGCAAAGGCGAAGGTGAAGTAGAAACAAATAAAAGTATTGCTTGATTCTCTACCTTCTGCTCAGAAACCATGGCCCCTTTTCCTTGCCCAGAATCTTTATTATTCTGTTATTTATAGAAAGAATTTAGAAAGCAATTCACAAGAAGAAAGCACCCCCAGAGCTTTAGGTCTTGAATTGCCACGTTTCTGATGCAGTTTAAACATGCTGTTTGCTAGAAATAAAAGTCACGAATCAAATCTTTATTCTTTGAAAGTTGCTCAACTAAGGGGTGAGTCGAATCGGTGCTTTGGAAGGAAGCCTGGGATGATGACCTCATACCTACACTGCAAAGCCGTTCCAGCCTTAGCCAAAATGAGTTCTTACTGTGTAGAAAGTGTTTTGGAACAAAATTGTCAGGAAAATGCTTCAGGGAGAGAGAGAGAGTTGGCAAAGGCATTTAGCATCATATAATCAGGTCTTCTTAAATGTATTTTTATTCAACCAAGTATATCCTATAAGATCTAAAATTGTCTTTTTGTAGAAACAATTCTATTTCTCCTGGTATTTCCTTTGGATCTGAGATGACAAGACCATCAGAATTCTCCCAAATGGCTGGCAG
>CM052704.1:97478386-97491803 GCA_028551405.1 Uromys caudimaculatus | reverse complement strand
CACTCCTCCCACTGATGTCAGACAAGACCATCTTCTGCTACGTATGCAGCTGAAGCCATGGGTTCCTCCACGTGTACTCTTTGGTTGGTGGTTTAGTCCCTGGGAGCTCTGGGGGGGGGGGGGGTGTCTGGTTGGTTGATATTGTTATGGGGCCACCCACCCATCTCAAAAATATTAATCCCAGAATTGTTCCTGTCTAAAGGAAATGCAGGGACAAAGAGTGGAACAGAGACTGAAGGAAAGGCCATCCAGAAACTGCTCCACCGAGGGATCCATCCCATCTGCAGACACCAAATCCAGACAGTATTGCTGATGCCAAGTAGTGCTTGCTGACAGGAACCTGGCATAGCTGTCCCCCGAGAGGCTCTGCCAGTACCTGATCAATACAGTTGTGGATGCTTGAAGCCAACCATTGGACTGTGCACAGGGACCCCAATGGAGGAGTTAGGGGAAGGACTGGAATTGTTTTAAGAATTGGATCACAATCATGTTACCAGTTACATTTTCAATCAGTGTGAACAGAGCTGCCAAGGAGCACTGGCATAGTTTTGTAGGAGCTGACTTTCAAAATCACTGGGGGAAGCAGGAGCTAGCTTGTATCTTCATCTGGACAAACCAAGGGGCCAGCGATGGTCAGGACAAGAATTCTCCCGAAAAAACCAAAATAATACACACAGAGAGAAACTTACGTGATTTTGAACACAACACTAGAAATAAGCAGAAATATCTTTTTAATAAAAGAGAACTTACCCTAAGTGAAAATATTAATTGACAGGTGTGGAAAAATTAACAAAGTGGAAATAAACATGTGGCAAGGTGAGCTATAGTTCTGACAGGAAAAAAATGTTACAAATAAGATTATAAAGACCTATAGCATTTTTCAAATATTTGAACAGTGTTAAACTATTTTTATTAAAATGAAAGGCTAGTATTTAAGTTAGGAAAAACGATGTCAGGCATTTATTTGATAAAACATAAAAATAAAACATGTAAATGAGAATAATAATTAAGAATAAACCTTCTGTGAATCAGTAGTAAGTTTAATTCCACATTGAGGCGATCAAGCACAGGCACAGCTCTTGGAGCAGGCAAAATAGCCCGCCACCATTCCGGCCACGGAGGCAGGGGGTCACTCGGAAGGAAGGTATGGAAGCAAACTGCCTTCAAGGTGGGATAAACATTTATGCACTCATTTTTTTTTCATATTCTGAATTTTTTTTTTTTTTTTTTTTTTTTTTTTTGGTTTTTCGAGACAGGGTTTCTCTGTGTAGCCCTGGCTGTCCTGGAACTCACTCTGTAGACCAGGCTGGCCTCGAACTCAGAAATCCACCTGCCTCTGCCTCCCAAGTGCTGGGATTAAAGTCGTGCGCCACCACTGCTGGGCTCACATTCTGAACATTTAGTTGGCTAACGCATATATAATATTTTCAGGCGTTTGATCATGGGTAATGCCAATTTGTCTCCTGTGGCTGGTAGCCATGAAAATATCTTGTTTTCCTCCCTCTGGTCTAACCTAGATATAGTATAAAGTATCCAAAGGCTATCATATGAGATTGCATACTATATCCTTTAATACTGGTAGTCAAAAGATACCTTGTATTAAATTGTTTCTCTTTATTAACATTCAGCCAATTTTCATCCAAGGGAACTTTATTTGAAACTCTTCCTTCTCTATCTTTTCTCTCTATTAATTTTAATATAGGCCAATCCAGAATGTTTTGGTTTTCTAATTATACAAGTTAACTGGCAAATAACTTTGGTGTAGTCACTGCCTACAAAACATATGTTTTCAGATTCTTTTGACTCAGCCTGTCCTACCTAAGGTCCCTGCTTGCTAATGCCTTCTCAAGACTGGTCTGATTCCTGGAATTAACATATATTAATTAACATAAACAAAACAAATTAACATTATTAATTAGCATTAACAATAATTTAAAAATATAAAATTTTTACAGAATAGGAATAATGATCAATTAGAGACAAAACTTGTTTTATTTGGAAACATAAAATTTGCTAAGACGATTTTCCTAATGTACTGTTAGTTTAATTAAATGAAAATGAAAGAAATAAAGCTAAATCTGTCCTATTGTGCCAGTAGGAACAGTTGACTATATTGTAGCTGCATTTGCTACTTTGTGGGTTTTTCTTTCTTCCATCCTTCTCAATCCCTTTTGCGTCCTTACAACCCCTTATCACTAGACTGGAGAGAAAAAGAGACAGAGGGGAAAGGGGTGCTTTTGGCACAATCCAACCAGATGACACATTCATGGCGTCACACCTTCCTCCCTCACCATCATGGACTGTTCCCTCAATCATGGCTGAATAACTCCTTTGTTTGTTAAGTTCGCTTTGTCGGGGTATTTTATCACGGCAATGAGAAATGTAACTAATGTACCTCTTCTTCTGACTGGGAGTAGTCAATTCTTCTTCAAATCGGTTATCTCTTCCTGTCATACATTTATTAGAATAAATCTTAGGTAGATATTAAAATATGTTGGCTCTGGGTGGAGTAGACTTTAAAATTAATAACGAAAGTCCTTTAAGAGTTCCTAGTTACAGGATATTGTATGCATGGTTAGGAGGAGGCAAGATTCATACTGCATTATGAAATCAAATGCCCAAGTTGAAAGGGCATTGGCCTAAGACCTAGAAGGATGAACTCAAGTCTCCAGTGAAGGAAATAACTTAAGAAACCAATTTCCTCACATTTTTTCTGAGTTCTAATGAATATCATCCTACAATAAAATATTAAAAACACAAGTAGGTAACCAATATGGTTAGCAGACACAAAACATGCCATGTATCTGCAAAGACTATCAGTTTTGTAACGATTCTGAAATCTAGGAAAGGAATGAGAATCATAAATGTACACAAAGGTTAAGGCGGTATTAATAATAAAAACTACAAATAGTGGTTCTAAAATTAAAATACAAAAGTAAGCTAAAATCTGATTAATGAAATAATAAATGGGTGAAAACAGAGTTCCTAGGTATGAGATCTCTTTAAAGAAGTGATCGGGGATGCAGCAAAGAGAGCACGGGAAATGAAAATATTCAAGTGGGTACAGAGGGCAAAGTTTCCAGGTACCTGTGATGACATCTCTGACACAAGAAGACACTGTGCAAAGGAAACACTTGGAGAAAACTGTCGTGCTTCCAGAGCCCGTGAGGGCATAAAATAGAATCCAGGATATGCAGTAAGTTCCAAGGAGGAAAATAAAAACAAGTAAGCACCTAACCATTGAGAATTAAGACATGAAGAAAGAGCTAGTCAAAGCATCACAGAGTAAAAAGAGATCAATCACAAAGGAAGAACAGTCAGAGTATCAGCTGATTTCTCAGCAGCCACCATTAGAGCCAGATAACTCTAGCACAGTGTGTTGCAAAGCGGGAGAGAATAGCTCAGTTACCATGGAGTTACATGGGAGGAGGAGCTTTAGGAAACAGTGCGAGGGGGCGTTTCTCAAAGATCAGCAATACAAGCTATGGTTGCTAGTGCAGTCTGGTCTGCTCTGGTACATAAGTCCTGGGACTGCATTCAGACCTTTTTCTCCAGTGTCCTGTGGGTTGGGACTTACGTTAATGGTGACAGAAAACTCTTTCACAACCTGTTTTTCTTTACAAGCATTTCAGTTTGGTTTGGGGGTAGGAAGGATGAAAATCTAAAACTGTGCTTCCATATACGGCAAGCTGGGTATAGTTCTTTTGTGATCCTTTATTTTATTAGTAGGAAAAGTTCTTTATTGCTTACATGCACCCTGAGGTGGAAACTCTTCCCTCCTGTGACTGGCAGTTTCTTCTTTGTGATAGACTTGTTTTCTAAATGTCAGATGCTTGTTGGCTCTGGAAGGAGTCTAAGGAGATTATTTTCCTTTATGGCTTTGTAGCTTGGTTCAACCAGTTACTATCCCTCATTTCTGCAATGGAAGATGGATTCATTCCTTATTTGGATTGAAATGGGCATTTCCTGTCTCAGAAGTCTCATCAAAGGTACTGGGAAGATCATATCTAGTATGCAACCTTAGTGACTCTGGGGATGTTTTACTGCCTCACCTATGCAGTGGGCATTGTACTGATCTCCCATTGCAGTTACATGTTCTCATTTTCTTCTTGTTCCTCAGCTCTGACATGGCATCTATAAGTTTAGACCACCCCAAGTCAGCATGGCCCAGGAGCTTAGAGAATTTTACTCAGTTACAACTTAATGGAAGATGGCTCTTCCATCCTCACCCTTGTAGGACAGGAGGAACTAATACTTTATTGACTCCAACTTCAGTTGTCCTGTGTATCCTTGCTAAGGACCGTGACCTTCTTTCAGGTCCTTTTCTTCCATTTGGGTCTTGCCCGACCCTGAAGCATTGGAACCTTGAATCTTAGGAACTCTCCAGTCAGCCCATATGCTGAGGAAGTCCAGGTAACCTACCTGTACTCCCTGGCACACTGCTTACTCCAACCTCCAGCACTCTGCACCTGCTTAGGACAGCTCTATCTTCCAAGCCAAACCAGGCCCCCAAATCCTGTTCTCTGTCCCATCTTTGTGAATTTGCCTGACTCTACACCTTCCATATCCTTCTCGATTCCCGGGCCTACCTACCCAGGATCCCACAACTTTGGACCCAACCTGATAAGCCTTACTGGTTCCTTTATCAACCACAGATTTGTTCTGGATGGCATATTCTGTACTCCAGCATAGTATACAGTATCCACTTCACATGCACAATCAACACAAGAAGTCCACATGCCCAGATCTCATTGCAAAAACAATTGAAAGACCAAGGCAGTATATCTGTTGTTGGTCCATGTCAAACCATCCCCACCTCCCCACTCATCTATGACCTTTCCCTCCCTCAAATTCACCAGTCCTATAAATGTTCTCCAACGAGAAACACCTAGGTAAAATTTAGACCAGAAAACTTAAAAGAACAATTATCAACTTTTTATAATTCAAGGAGTTTAAAGAAGACACAGGTCAATGAATGTAAAGAGAATGAATTTGAAAAGAGCCCAAGTCTGAGTGATGTCCAAGAAATGCCAATATGGCTGAACGATGCCCAAGAAATGCCAATGTGGCTGAACGGAAGGACAAAGAATCCAGGATGTGAGAACCAGATGGCACCGGAGGTAGAAATACTGAAGAGAACTCAAGATGAAGTGAAAATAAAATTGAAGAACTAAACAATACAATTAGGAAACTCTGGGGAAATTCTGCAAGTAGAGTGAATCAAATAGAAGATCAAATAACATGACTCAAAGACCACAGTAGAGGAATTAGACCACATAAGCAAAGGATATGAAAGATTAAAGACACACACACACACACACACACACACACACACACACAATCACACACACACACAGAGAGAGAGAGAGAGAGAGAGAGAGAGAGAGAGAGAGAGAGAGAGAGAGAGAGGAAAGAAACTTATAGGACATGTAAGACACCATGGAAACAATAAATATTCAAATTATGGTCATAAATGAAAAAAGAAACCCAAATAAAGAACATAGACCCTATCTTCAACATTCTTTTAAAGAAGAAAAGTTCCTTAAACTAAACAGACCCATACACATACAAGATGCACAGAGAATGCCCAGTAGACAAGATCAGAAAAGAAAATCCCCACAGCATATCATGATTTTAAAACACTGAAAATACAGAACAAAGAAAGAGTTTTGAAATTGGCAAGAGAAAAAACACAAGTCCCATGCGGTGGACAACCCATGAGAATAACATTGATGTCTTAATGAAAACTTAGAAAGCCAGAAGAGCCTGGAGCAATGTACTCCAAATTCTAAATAACTCCATCTGCCCACCTGGATCACTGAAACCAGCAAAACTATCTGCCATAATTGAAGTAGAAAGAAACGCTCTGTGTTACAAACCAGTGTAAAAAATTCATATTCCTCAAACCAATCCTAAAGCAATTCTTCAGACTAAAGAAGAGAAGCACTGAGAGACTCCAGAAAGAAAACAAATGAAACAGTAATTACTCAAATATCCAGTACAAGTGAAAACACAAACAAACAAATCCCCAAACAATAAGCAATAAAGTAGCTGCAATCAACACACACTTCTCAATAATAACTTTAAGTAGTACCGGCACCAGCTCTCTGATTAAGACAGTATGGCTGAAAGGATTGAGAAACCAAAGTACAAGAGTACAAGAATCTCATCTTAGCTTCAAAGATAGATTTGAAGTGAAAGGATGGAAAAAAGGGTATTCCACGTAAATGGGACCAGGATGCACGCAGGCAGAACTGTCCTTGTATGTGGGGGAAAAAGATTTCATGCTAAAACTAATCAAAAGAGGAACACCTCATTCTAATCAAGGGAGTGATTTAACCAAGCCGACATTACAGTCCTCAATAAATGAGCATTCTGCTTTGCAGAGCTGTTCTGAATGAGTAGCCAATAGACCCACTGAGACTGGGAACTTCTGGGTATATATTTCTTTCATAATTTAATTTTATGCTTATGAGACTTGCCCAAACTGTACTGGACTCTGAAGGAAACTTCAGGGATTTTTTTTTTCTATTTTCATTTCTGTTTTCTCCTTAAAAGGATTTGTGAAATAATAATAAAATTTGGATACTATAAAAAATGTTATTTCTCATATCTGTATAAGAAAGTGTAAGTTCGTCCCATACATACTATAGATAATAAAGTAAAAATAGGTGAGCATTTGATTGGTGTTTGTACCTCCTCATCTAACAGTAAGCTCGTTTGTTTGGAAGTTCTTATGGATCCCATACTGACAGTCTCCACGAGGATTTGTCTTCCAAAATGTAAGTACTAATGCTGTATCTTTGTTTTAACTTAGTTTATGTGTGTGTGTGTATTGGGTTTAGTGTGGTGTGTGTGTGTGTGTGTGTGTATGTTTGTATGTGTATACATGTACATGTGTCAGTGGGGTTCAGAGGTCAACATAGGATATTTTCAGTGATTGTTCTCCACCTTAATTTTAGAGTCAAGGTCTCTCATCAAATCTGGAGCTCACTAATTGGCTGGCCTGGCTGCCCCATGTGCTGTGAGGACCCCCTTGGTTTCTATCACTCTAATTGTAGCTCCGCACCACCATGTCAGGGGTTTTATGTGGAGGCTAGGATCCAATCTCATCACCTCATGGCTGCCCAACAGGGAGTTTATTAACGGAACCATTTTCCCAACTCAGGTACAGCATACTTTGAACCACTGTATTTCTTCAGAAAACAAAATTTGTCAGTAGTCCTAATGTAAAATTATGACAGGTAGCCTTTTTCATTGGCAAACTTCTTAATAATTAGAAAAACAAAAAGTAGCTGACAGAAAGTAAAGCCTCACACATCTTGGCATTTTTGGTGTATCTAGGCATTTGGTGTGTCTTTGGATGGATGTAGGAAGTTTGCAGATAAGGCTCTCGGGGGCAGCATGAGCTCTGGAAGACACTGAGGCTTATGAATGAGTTTAGGCTGATGCAACATTTTAATAAGCTCTCTGGGATCACAGACCAGGATCCTGTGAACGGCTGAGAGATGGACTGGTGGGAATTGGCCTGTCTCTAAAGTTTCCACATGAAGTTAAAAAGTGACAACATTTTTTCATAAATGCACAAAAGCTCATTTTCAAAGAGAAACTGATTCTATTTTGTGAAAGAAATATAGCTTCGAGATACATTAAAGGGTGTCATTCTGAAATGACTAGTATCTTTTGTTTTATTCTGAAGTAAAAATATGTATAAATATCCTCAGGTTACTTTGAACTTTCTACTATCGTTGTTGTTGATTTTGGAGGTGGTATGGTAATACTTAGATTTTAATTACTAGACAGTGATTAAAACTAAAAGTCCAAAGAAAACCCCACAAAGCTTCTTGATCCTTGTCGCGAGATATAACGCATAGCTACAAAATGTTAGATTGTCACCTGTGAGCTTGGTCAGCTCAATTACTATTTTGGTTTCTCAGTTAATTAAAAGATTAAAACACACAAGGGAGAAAGGACGGAACTGTTGAGCTCTTTCCGGCTCCATTCTCTCATTTAAACACCCCATCATTTCTAGAGAAAAAAGCTTGTTTGTTTTCCTCATGCTGCATTTTTTTCCTTGAACATATAAAAGGAAGTAGAATTCTTTCCTGGCAAACACTACTATTAACTGATTTGCTACTTCCTCTAAACTCTGATAGGTACTTACATTTAGTCTGAACGTTAAGAAAAACGTGTGAATTATTGTTACCCTTATAACATGCCCGCCATTTTGAAGAGCTAAAGTACTATCCATTGTGTTTTCTGTACAATGTTATGCTTCAGTGACTCCAACAGACACTTAAGTCCTCTGGCGTCACTCTTCAGACTTCAGTGCCATACGGGACAGTTTCATGTAAGATCTAACACAAACACCATAGCTTCTCATATTCTTTAGTTCCAAATTTATGCTGAGCTCTGTGATTAGATTGAACACGTGTTCCATGTCCTTTACTTATTGAAACAGTGTCTCACTCTATACTCAGGCTAGCCCGGAATTCACTGTGAACTCATTCTAAATCTCTTGTCTCAGCCTCCTAAAGGTTGGGGTTGTAGGCATGAGCCTTCCGACCTGGATGGTTCCATGTCTCAATATCAGAAAAATAAGAATGGATTTGAAACATCTTCATATAATCAAAAGACTAAAGATGATTTCAGAATTATCTGAGATGAATGAAAAAGACCAGTGAGACTAGGTAGTGAAAGGCTTCCAGACGTATTATGCATGAAGTTTAACACCACAAAGAAAAATAAAGACGATTATATTCATTTTGAAGCAAATATAATTCCATTTTGAAACCTCTCCAGTTAAAAAATAATCAGAAAGCCCAAGTAGGTTTTTGATATTGATATAAAAATGAAATGTACTAAGCAACCTAATCTATTTTAGATGTACACTGAAGTGTTTTTGTACTTACGAGCTTTTACATTTTTTTCATGCAATACATTTTTATCATATTTTTCTTTTCTCTAACTCCTCCCAGGTCTTCCCCACCTCCCAGCCATCCTCATGGCACTTTCTTTCTTATTAAAAAAACCCTAAACAAACAGAAAAAAGTCAAAACTAACAACAACGAACACCTAAAATGATCCCCCCCAACAAAACAAAACAAAATGAAACAAAAGTTTTAGTGAATGTAAGTTATTTTTTTTAAATTGATGGATTTGTTCCTCATGTTTTTAAATCTAAATAAAATTTTAAAGTAGACATGTGTTTAAAAAACACGCGAAAGATACTTGCTTTCAAGGTAATGGTCTGCATTTGGATGGGTTATAAAGCATCATCCAGTCTAACAGAAGAAAAGTGAGCTGATGAGATTTTGTTTAAAAAGTTCGGTATATTCCCATTTTAGTAACACAAAAACAAGTCAGAGGAGAATAGACGGGGAATATCACCAGGTGTTACAAGCGTTTCTGGGAAGGAACTGTGCACTTGTGTTGCCCCGGCAACAGTCTATCTTCTCACGCTACTGGGTCATCATTCGTTTTAAAAAATGACACAGAATCAAATAAATAATAGTTAGACATGGTCTTATCTCCCTTGGTGCTAGGGTTGGAAAGCATTTGGGAAAGCAGTATGACAGTCACAAAAATGAAATTATGAGGGAAAATTTTAGGAACTTTATTCTCACAAGCTCCTAAATATGATGGAAATCAGCTTTTTTTTTTGTTTGTTTGTTTTGTTTTTTTGTTTTGTTTTGGGTTTTTTGTTTTGTTTTGTTTGTTTTCCTACCCATTTCAGGTGACTTGGGGAAAGGAGCTGCTCTTGAGTTAAATGTAGATTCTCACTGTAGTATGCTTAGAATCACTGCTAGCTGGAGGCTTGGCACGGGACAGTGAGGCCTTGGCACATGGACTGTACTGACTGTTACAGCCGCCCTTGCTAAGCGCACTCAGTGTTTCTTAACACATGGAGTTCAGATGCACCCTCCACATTCAGACTTCACTTCTGCCAGCTTCCCTTCCACAACAGGAAATGTGATGTCTTTAGAGGCTGCCACATCCCACTGAAAGCAGCACTAATTGCTGGGACGATGTTGTTTACACTGAGCTGAAATGTGTCTTCCAGTAATCTCACCTGATTAGTTTACTTTAGTGAGTCACCCACGGCAGTTTTAAAAAACATTTTATTCTATTCATGAGCTTTAATGACTTTGAGCTAATGCCTCATATAATGGGTTTAACAATGACACATACAAATATACCTCTGACTAGCTGCATTCTTTAAATCATTACTCAGTATTAATAACCGTAGCATATCGTCATGCTCTAGGTAATGAAGCCCTTGTTGGTTAACAGTACACCTCATGTAGGAGGTCACATCAGTCCTATACCTGGTGTGTACTTATTTGAGTTTGTGATGTTTTCATGATTCACTTTCCCCTGTGGCTTGAATGTGAAAACTCTCCCATAGGTTCACATGATCCCTGGCTGCTGGCACTGTTGTGGAAGGGTGGACATGGAACTTTTAGGAAGGAAAGCACTGCTAGGAGAAGAGAACCCAGGAGCAGGGCTTAGGGTCTGCTTTATCATTCAGCTCCACTTCCCATTTGCTCTCTGTGTCCTGACTGTCAGCACAATGTGGCCATCCACCTCTTGCTGCTGCCACCAGGCCTTTCCAACCTTGGTGTACTGTACCATCTCAAACGACAGGACAAAAGGAGCCCCTCCTCCCTTCCGTCGCTGCTTGGTAGGCATCTCAGGCATAGCCACGCAAAGATCCTGTCAATAAGTGGCAATCGGTGGACTTATGTTACTAGCAATAGTAGTATGTTCTTTTTAAATTTGGAAATGTGTGTGTGTGTGCATGTGCGTGTGCGTGTGTGTTCCTCCCTTCGCCATGGGAGTTGTTGGCCCAGGAGAACAAAGGGAGCAGAGTTGAAACACAGGGTTTGGATGGCCTTTGAGTACAACAGAAATGCTGGGCTTCCAGGATCAGCTTCAGAGAGGCATCTCAGCTTCATTTGCTGTGAATCATGGGTTACATAGATTTTGGAAACATGGTAGTGATTTCCAGGGTGGGTATGTGTCACTGGCTGGAGTTTAGAATATGGGGAATGTCTCATTTGCATGGAGAGGCATTCCAGGAACTCCAGATGCTTGCTGGACTAGTTCCTATAGGAAGAAAGGAAGCTGAACCTGGAATCTCATCAAAGCCATGTGACATTCTGCGGTGGAGGATACGGTGGATTGTGACCTTCAGCAACAGAGCCCAACACAAATTACTTTATATATTTTTTTAAGAGTAAGCAGGCATAAAACCACTCCTTGGCTCCAACTCTTTTCAAATTAGAGACTAAATATGAGGTGTTGAGAGAGGTAAGCTCTGTTAACCTGTTATAGCCCGAGGATGAGGCAAGGAGTGATTAAGAAGTGGATGAGGATAAGACAGAGGCTGTATCAAGAGCAAAGGTTAGTGACATCTACTTTTAGACAACATGACTTGCAAAGAATCAATTTTGTCTTTTGTTGAATTGCTTCAATTTAGTCCAACTTTTTCCTTCTCATAGATAAAAACCCTGTACGAATGTCTAATATAAGAGTGCCTGCATGCCTTTATTCCCAGCACTTGGGAGGCAGAGGCAGGCAGATTTCTGAGTTCGAGGCCAGCCTGGTCTACAGAGTGAGTTCCAGGACAGCCAGGGCTACACAGAGAAACCCTGTCTCGAAAAACCAAAAAAAAAAAAAAAAAAAAAAAAAAAAACAAAAAAACAAAAAAGAGCGCATGACTTTCTTACAAAGTTTTTGTTTTTCTCATATTACAAACAATAATACTGCATCTAACCAATAAAATGCCTGTGCTTTTGTGTGCTCTGTAGAAGATGTGAGCACAAAATGCCCTTTGGTTCATGTCTTTCCTCCTATCAATACCAATAATGCTTGCTTGACTTAAACAAAAGGAGCAAAATAAATCACGTGAAATTATTGATCTCTTATTGATCTCATGTCATTGACTTTCATTATTTCTTTTCC
Source organism: Uromys caudimaculatus (assembly GCA_028551405.1). NCBI lineage: Eukaryota > Metazoa > Chordata > Mammalia > Rodentia > Muridae > Uromys > Uromys caudimaculatus. Next base: position 97,479,836 of record CM052704.1, on the reverse strand, counting down.
CACATAGTCATAAAGAACATTCAAAGATACTGGTTTAATTTTGAGAACTTTAAGAATTCATAGATAACGTCTGTTCTGAAATGAGGGGAAGGCTGGGTGAGTAACAATATCGTGATGATTTGATTGGGCTGCATGCATTTAGAAAACCTTGAGAGGATTCAAATCTTGAAGGATGAACCAAGGTTCTCCAAAGAAACATTAAGAAAAATAGAGCAGTCGTCAGTGCACTTTCAACAATAAAAAGATGGTGAGCAATAGTCAGAATTCCACATGCCAAATTCTCTCCATTTTATACAGATAATGAAACTCAGGTTTCAGAAATCTAAAATCTGCAAGGAAACAGTTTTATTCCTCATGTTTTAGTGAAAGATTAAAGATAAGAAAGTGCAGCGAAACTCTCCTGTGTGAGTGTGGCAGTGTTTAATGAATATGTACCACTTCCAAACCAGCAAATGAGATATACCGACTGGCAACTACTGCTCACAGTGAGATAAATGTCAAAGAGAAACACACTGTAAAGGGCAAGTCAATTATGGAGCTGATTAACTTTAATAACATGTTGCAAGGAACTCAGAGTTTTTTCACTTTAATAAAAAGCAATATTTACTTGTGAATTGTAAAAGGAATAAAATAGTTTATGATGGAGAAGTGGTGCTTTGAGGGAAGAGGATGTTCATAGTATTTTAATTAAAAGTTTACTTCTTAGCTAAATTTGGAGAAGAAATGAGGTAACTCACAAAATAGCTACTGTTTCTTCAGATTAATCAGTTTACTTAAGTCAAGGATAATTCAAACCACATGGTACAAAAAGTTTTTCATAATGTAATGCAAATTAGGCAAATGCATCAGTGTCTGAAAGTTAGCAGACTATTATTTATATGTTTCTTGTTTTAAAGGGTTAATACAGTGATATTGGGGACAGTCATCTATCTTTGGGTTCACAAGTCTTTAAAATTATTGTTGTTTTTTGTTTTCTTTTTTGGTTTTTTTGAGACAGGGTTTCTCTGTGTAGCTCTGGCTGTCCTGGAACTCACTCTGTAGACCAGGTTGGCCTCGAACTCAGAAATCTGCCTGCCTCTGCCTCCTAAGTGCTGGGATTAAAGGCATGCGCCACCACTGCCCAGCTGCCTTTAAAATTATTAATTTGTTAATTAGTATTATGTGTTTGTGAGCATGCCTAATGTGTATTTGCCAGGAGTATATGTGTATGTGCCAGGAGTATATGTGTATGTGTCAGGAGTATATGTGTATTTGCCAGGAGTATATGTGTATGTGCCAGGAGTATATGTGTATGTGCCAGGAGTATATGTGTATGTGTCAGGAGTATATGTGTATGTGTCAGGAGTATATGTGTATGTGCCAGGAGTATATGTGTCAGGAGTATATGTGTATGTGCCAGGAGTATATGTGCTGTACCATGATGCATGGTTGGAGATCAGAGGATAATTGA
>CM052704.1:97443700-97468886 GCA_028551405.1 Uromys caudimaculatus | reverse complement strand
ACTGGATACTCCCTTTTGTAACTCCTTTCCTAGTCATTTTCCTGGTGCTATTATTTGCCCCCTGTCTCATTAATCTTGTCTCTACATTCCTTCGATGGCAAATGCAGAAAATTTCTAACCAAACTATTAATCAGTTCCTGTTACAGGATTACCAGCCGCTGCCCACAGAAGACCTGCTGTCCAGAGAGACACCTGATGCAAACGTTTACCAGGTGGACCTCGATGGTGAAAGTTAGCTACACCCCAAAATTAACAACGCCCCTACACAGCAGGAAGCAGTTTAAGAGACACGACGCCCTGATTCCCTTTTCACCATCGGCTTCCCCCCTCCCTTTTTCCTCCTTCTTTTTATAATAATAAGAAGGGAGGTATGTTGGCATCAGGACCGCCAAACTGGTGATCTTGCGCCCAGGTGACGTCACTCAGGCGACAGTGTGACCCGCCCACCTGTTGCTAAGGCAACAGCCACCATATTCCCAGAATTCACCTTGACCTACTGCCCACCTTTACCTGTGGCTATGTCATATCACGTCACTTTCCATATATATGGAGGACCTCTCTCCCTCTCTCTCTCTTTTACCTCTTCTTTTTCCCTTTCTCTCTCCTCGCCGCTACCTTGTCCCCCCCCAATAAACCCCTCACGTGGAACTGTTTGGCTTGGTATGGTTTTGGAACGTGCGACCGTCTCCACCGCAGCACATACCGGACCTGTATCAGCAATTTTTACAACAATATATATGTATGAATAAAAATGTAAATGCAACTTGGTGAATCTTAGAATAAGATCTTGCATACACACCTTTACAAACCGTTGTCATACAACTCTTTCTTCTACTTTTTTGGTCCTGTTTATTCTGTTCTTCCAAAGGATTATTTACAATCCTTTGTTCAGTAGGCACAATAGACTGTGCCCCTTAAAGTGTCTCTAAGCCCACCGATTCTGCTACATATCATTTATCTTTTTCCCCAGAATGTCTGCATTCTGCCTTTTTTCTCCCCTGTTGAAAGGGGAGGGAGGGGTTCTGCATCATGTTGCTCTGGTGCATATATCTTCACTTTGTGAATACTTTTGTGCACATAAGTAATTTGTGTATTTCTCCTATTTAAAGGGCCAGCAGTTCACTCCAGGACACCTTCAGAAGGCACAGACAAGCACCTCCTTTTGCCCTCACTCTTATTTATTAGAATTTCATGGATGTTTAGAATTTAAATGTCAGTTGATGCCACGTTTCAGTCAGTTCTCAGTGCAAAGGGATCATTAATTCTGAAAGCATTGATCCTGGGAGGATCCATATGACATAATCACATTGATGACTGGGGTTGAATTTTTATCTAGAAGACACAGTTTACTTTTGATTCGTGAAATAGCATGTTTCCCTCTTAATTATCAGTAGAAAAACTGGCAGGTAGTAAATTTGCAGGATATTTCTAATGAGCCTTTGTGTTATTTCATTTCAACGTGGGGATTTATTGTTCCCTGCAGTTGTATTTTCCAGTTGACAGAAACTGTGACAGGATTGTGACAAATTTGAGAGAAAGGAAATTTTAAATCAGAGAAGTGCAGTTAATATTTGGGTAGGTATATTTAAACTCCTTAACTTCCTAAGAGAACATCTTGATGCCAGTCAGTGAATCAATGTCATTCAGATGCCCAGCCAGTCAGATGAGCAAGAAAGGCACATCTTTTCCCAAAACAGGATTCTTAGTCTTGTCAACCTGGAAAGTTTTGCAAAAACAAACAAAGGAACAAACAAAAAAACAAACACAACCAAGATGTGAACCATAAACCATTTAGCTTCCATATCCTTTTGGAGACACAAACATTTATCTGATAATTACATGTTTTTCCTTTCCCAAAATGGTACAAACAAATCATTCACAATTTCTGCCCCTGTTTCTTTCCTGGAAGTTTCTTAAAGCTAGTGCATTTTGTAATACTCAAAACTGTGTTAAAAAGGTATCTTAGACAGGGTTTCTATTCCTACACAAACATCATGACCAAGATGCAAGTTGGGGAGGAAAGGGTTTATTAAGCTTACACTTCCATGCTGCTGCTCATTGTGAAAGGAAGTCAGGACTGGAACTCAAGCAGGTCAAGGAGCAGGAGCTGATGCAGAGGCCTTGGAGAGATGTAACTTACTGGCTTGCTTGCTTCTCCTGGTTTGCTCAGCTGGCTTTCTTATAGAACCCAAGACTACCAGCCCACAGATGGTACCACTCATAAAGGGCCCTCCCCTCTTGATCACTAATTGAGAAGATGCCCTACAGCTGGATCTCATGGAGGCATTTTCTCAACTGAAACTCCTTTCTCTGTGATAACTCCAGCTTGTGTCAAGTTGACATAAAACCAGCCAGTACAGAAGGCAATGTTCTTTGTTATGAGGGAATAAAAATGATATAGACAAAACTTGCTCCCCATTTTATTTGATTTTTGCTGAGCTTTTGACTGAGACACTCTGTTCCGGTAACAAGTTTTCATAGCACTAGAAACTTTTGCACTTTACGCCATTTTTGTTATTATGAGGAATGATATTAAACATAATTAATTCTAAACTAGATATGGTGGCACATGTCTGCAATCCCAGCACTTTTAGAAGTAGAGGCAGGATTGTAGGGTTGGTGGTCCCTTGTCCTCTCTGCCACAGGGCACGGCCCCTTGGGGAGTTTTATCACAAGCATCCCACGCTGCTACAGCCCAGGAGGCAGTTGAACTGTAGGGAAGCCCGGAGGCACTGCTCTGGGGGTGAGAAAGCTCAGTGTCAGACGTGGGAAAACTAGAGCTGGCTTGGGGTTCCCCGGGCCTGGGATGAGGTCAGGGCTGTGGGGTTCTCGGGCTCTTGGACATTCACGCGCCACTGGGAGTTGCAGAAGAGCTGAGAACGGAATGGGAGCCCGAGGGCTGGGTCTAGCCTGGGGCCAGGGGAAATGGAAAGTGGAGCTCCAGCTGGTCCCATGGGGAGAGTCCGTTGCATGACAAGTGGCAGGCTTGGTGGCAGTTGTGGCTGAGAAAGCAGAGAGGCCTTCCTCGGGAGACTAGGCTGAAGCTCTGTAGGCAAAGGCCTTCTCCATGTCTCCCTATGGTTGGCTGATCCAGATGATGAAAAGAGATGGTCCATGGTTCTGAGGCATTTATTGTTATGGTGGAAAGTGGATGTGTAAATCCATGCCCCAGTTCTCGGGGTGGGCCTGAGATTAAATATCTTTTGCAGGGAGGAATGTCTGGGAACGGAATCTTATTGGCAATGAACTCTGGGCCTCTAGGTACCTCATTAGCATGGAGATCTCTGTCTTGAGCCTACATGAGCACAGGTCACTTCTTTTTTCCTATTGTTTGGGTCTGAGATCTTGGGATGCCTCATCTACACGTGGAAGGGCATGGGGCTTGGCTCTGACATGACTGCTGGCCACAAGTCTGTGGGGGGCTGTGGCTACATGACAGAGGCTGGTACTGGGAGCAAGTGAAGCTCCTTCTGTCCCTTCAGGATGTCTGAGACTTTGAGCTTTAGCTCCACCGAGGATCAGGCTTCCTCTCGGGGTCCACTGCTCCACACAGGATGATCAGAAGTTCAAGATCACTGTGGTGGTATGGATGAGCAAGGCCCCCATAAACTTGTATATTTGAATGCTTAGTGTCTAGGTGATGGATTTTTTTGTTTTGTTTTTTTGAGACAGGGTTTCTCTGTGTAGTCCTGGATGTCCTGGAACTCACTCTGTACACCAGGCTGGCCTCGAACTCAGAAATCCACTGGCCTCTGCCTCCCGAGTACTGGGATTAAAGGCATGCACCACCACAGCCCGGCGTAGGTGATGGATTTTTCAGGAAGGATTAGGAGGTGTGGCATTTTTGGAAGAGGAGTGTCACTGGGAGGGGGCTTTGAGGTTTAAAAGCTCACCCCAGCCAGGCCCAGTCCCTTTCTGCCTTCAACTTGTAGGCATAATATAAGCTTCAGCCACTTCTTCAGTCCCATTCCTGCCTGTTGCTGTGTTCCCCACCGTTATGGAGTGACCCTCTGAAACTGTAAATGGACCCCCAATGAAATGCTTTGTTTTATGAATTGCCTTTGTCTCTTCACAGCGATAGAACTGTAACTGAGCAGTCATCCTCATGTAGTTTAGTTAAGTGCATTTGGAGCCATTCTGGGCTACATGAAATCTTGTTCAAAATTAAAAAGGAAACCTGGCCATGGTGGTGGTGTACTCCTGTAATCCCAGCACCTGGGGTGCAGAGGCAGGAGGATCACAGTGAGTTCAAGGACAGCCTGGTCTACACAGCAAGTTCCAGGATGGTCAGGACCCCATAGAGAGACAGTCTCAAGGGAAAAAAAAAAAAAAAAAAGATGATTAGTTCTGTTTTTAAACTATGAAACCCTCATATAAGAAATGAACAAGGAAATATAAGCAAATGCAGCTGGATAGTAGAGTCTATGATTTTACTTATTCGTTCAAATCTATATTGAAAGCAGTATGTTTGGGGCGTGGTTTCATATAGTGGTAATATTTCAGTAGATGAACAAACACATCAGCCTGTGTACGATAGTGTGAGACGCCATTGAGAAAGAGCAAGAGAAAACATGGGTCATGTTGCTGGGGGGGGGGGCGGTGGCGGTCTCATACGACTGTTGTGCTTCTGTTTTCTGGGAGGATGGATGCAGTAGGGACCATTGGCTCCTGTCTGCTGTTGTCAGCATATCCTTGTGTATGCCACTACTATGGCATTTAATAGCTGCTGAGCCAATGGGCGATTAAACGTGCTTTAAAGGAGTTCTTCCTGCAGTCTTTATGTCTTTTATACGAATTTTCTGTTCGGCACCAAACTAACCTGGTCTTTTGTTTTTTATTGAGTACTGGTCTTCCTTGGCTAGAAAGTAACCTGCAAAAGGGTAAGACATTGTAAAGAGCTGTTAAATAAATGAATATTGTGATGTGGTTTTTCCCTTAAGAAACAAAATAGGGCTGGAGAGATGGCTCAGCCGTTAAAGGCTAGGCTCACAACCAAAAATATAAGAAACAAAATAGCCACTGGCTTATCATGTGTGGATTTGTCGGCTGGGTTAGGCAAGTTCTTCCTTTCAACTACTTCACAAGCACAATTTATATGCTTATGACTATTACAAATAAGAAGAACCAACCCTAAAGGCAAATTCCTCGGAAAATCAAAATGTAAAATATATTAACTATAATTATGCAACTTTCAGTGGCACAGCTTCCCAGCTAAGATTTTTAAAATGGAACCTTGATCAGGACAATTATAATATTCATCAATTTTTAGAAAAGTGAGAAAAAGGCATATAAGTACAGATAAAGTGAGTCTTTGCAGTAGACTACACAGGTAAGAGCTCTGTGATTCCACAGACTATAAGGTACTTCATACAAAGCTGTTTTGTTATTGGTTTTTTGTTTGAAAAAAACATTCTTAATCTCCATTCCTATCCTGTCCAAATAGCCTCCTTCACAGATTATTTCCTGGCAAAGCCAGTGGGAATTTCTCTGGTCATCCTCAGTAAAGGATCAGAAGTCCTAAATGACATAGCCTGTACTTGAGAGAGCCACAGGCAGCAGAGAAATGTATCCTGAGGACCTGCCTTAGCCAGAAGGGAGCCACAATGGGGCACAGAGCTGGAGTAGGTTAGAAAGAGTCCTGCTCAGGCAGCCTTTCCCTTCTGAGCCATCTGAGGATGCACAGTAAGAGCGCTTAGGAGACAATGTTATTCGTTCTTTTTAGTTTCCAAAGAGTGAGACACTGAGACTTTTCTTCGTTAGCCCACCCAGGACCACGAGTAAAGGTCAGCGGGAGACTTATTGGGAAAAGAAGAAATTCTGTGGGAGTGGGTGGGGTGATCAGCATACATTGTTTACACGAACAAAACCAACAAATAATAAATAAACGTATTTCCAAAATAGCAACAGATAATTCTAGAGCCATTTCTTATCAGGAAACTTTTGGCTTGTATTCAGTATTAAGGATTTACAGTTATTTATAGAGAACCAATAATCCCACCACAATAGGTAACACATACTGGGCTCCAGTGTGGATTAAAATTTACAATCTTAATTTACCTCTTTGATTCTTTTTAGCCCCTCTGCCATACTAGGAGCATATAGAAGATTGTATGGTAAGATTCTATGCTTATAATAACAATTTTACAGTCTGCTAGAATCCTAGTCCATTATAATGAATTATAAAGAAGAATTTTTATATAAAATAAATGGCAAAAGGTTTTGTAGAAATTTCTGTCTTTTGTAATTATAATGCCAAGTAGGCTTTGAAAAAGTATGCATTAAAATGATATCATTAATTAATATTTTTGTTTCTTTGTTTTTCGTCCAGGGTCTATACAACTCTGACTGGCCTGAAAATTGCTGTATAGATTAGGCAGGTTTTGAACTCAGGGAGATTCATTGGCCTCTGTTTCCCAAGTTCTGGAATTAAAGGTATGCACCCACATGCCTGGATCAAGGATTTTTTAAACCTATTTTTCTTCTAAATTCTGTTTTAGCTTAGCTATAACCTTATATTATGTAGTGACAGCACCGATTTACATTCTACAAAGAAAGGCCTGTATTGGCAATGTTCCCATAAGACAAAACTTCAGGAAATGCTATATAGCAAAATGGAGCATTGCTCTTTAGAAACAAAATAGTAAAATTAAGCATTTTTTACTCATCTTTCCCATCTCAGAGCTAGCTCGCAGATGCCTCCAAGGTTTTCAGAATCATGGAGGGCGGACTCTGTTTCCTCATCTTTGCATGGTAAATGGTGCAGGCCCCACCCACTCCTCCATCACCTCTGTCTGATCATGGTTCATAGCCACAGTTCCTGCTGTCTGTGGCTCTTTAAGTGTGCCTTCATGGCTTCTGCATTTAGAGACAGCATGTCAAAGAAAGCTCCGTGCCAGGACACTTGCTGCTCCATGGCCCTGTAATTAGCTCCATTACAGATAATCATTCTTTAACCCTTTCTGTTCCACAGTAGATTTTAGACTAGACCTCATATCATCTGTATTTTCCATTTCTACTTTTCCCCACTCTGTACTATGTGTAAGAGAATGGTCATTATAAATATTATTTATCAATAACAGAACACTGTTCTAATTTGCAAAATCTTTATTTATTACTCTGCTATTTGCAAAGATTTTTGCCTGTTGTCAGGCAAGCTGGTATACATCTGTAATCACAAGTTCAAGGCTAGCTCGGACAGCTAAAAAAACAAAAATTTTTTTATGTGTCAAAATGAATAATGGTTGTTTCTGGAAATCTAAAAGTTAAAACAGGAAAGCCACACTAATGCCATAAAATAAATCACTTTAATAATTAATATACATAAATAGTTTATGTTGGAAACAATAAAGTCAAATCAACTCTGTATAATAACAAATTTACAAAAATTTAAAAATATATTCATCTTCTTTCATCCAAATAATGGAAAAATATGATGGCTGCAATTTTTCTGAATGAGTTTCTTCTTATATTTTATGAACAAACATAAAATTACAGTAACGTATGGCATTACAGTGCTTAGTAACCTTAAAGACTTGAAATAAAGTTCTAACGTAGAAACAAAAATAAAATAATTAAAATCACTTGCTTAACTTTTATGAAAAATAAATTAGGCACTTTATATTGAAATTCTTGTTCTATCAAAGTGTTTGGGACGTAGTTACATTCATTTCTGGCAATGCTCAGACACTATCTGCCATTCCTTTAAGCAGGATGAGATGAGGTGCAAGCCGTCCACGGAAGAGAAGCAGGTTTTCCTCAGAGAACAGGCAACAGCAACACGAAATAGAATTAGCTTAAAAGCCCAAGTTTCATGTGATATATACAAAAATTTTCATTTAGAAGCACTGTTTTTAGACCTCTGAGGGGACACAACCTCTGATTGCATCCAAAGTGATTTTTTAATCATGTTACCCTGTAATTACCCTGTTCTCAAGTCCACCGCGGGTCACAGTTCCTCTCGTGATTCAAGGGATTCAAAGCATTCTGTTTGGTCAACTGACTCATGATTCATCACAGTTTACACAGACTAGGAATAAATAAATACCTGCGTTCTCCTCCTTGTGTGGCCTGCAGGAGCATAGCCTTTGGTACCCAGGAGGGTAGTTTTATCCACGTGGCAGCCAGGTGCCAGAAGTCTCTGGCACAGAGCAATGTGAAAACAAGCCCGAGGCGGTTGGCCGAGGTATTTCTGAGCCAAATTCTCTGAATTACCTAGAAACCAGGCAATATAAGTTTAACCAAGGCAGAAGGTATTGCATTTAGCCAGTGGTAACACTTGGGCAGCATTTTGTTGAGGAGCGAGCTGCCAGCTGCTTCCTCGTCCTAGCCTTACTTTTCTTCTGCATTTTCTTCGCCTTGGTTTTGTTTGTCTTCTTTTTCTTGTTTTCCTCTTTGTACCAAGGACCCCAGACTCCTCCGTTGAGCCTAGGGTTGCTTCTGGGATCCTTCGGGGGGTACCTGACAGGCACCGCAGTCTTGTTGAATTGGGACAGTCTCCGCAGCAGCTTCTTCACGATGCCTGGGTACCTGCCGGATAGGTCCACCCTCTCATACGGATCAGCCGTGATGTTGAAAAGCCAGATACTCTTGCCAGTTGACAAGGTAATCCTCTCATTGTGCCACCGGTTTGGGCCCAGATTGCTGAAAGCCTGAGGGGGGACCCAGTCACTGTAGCCAGGATTTCCTGTGAGCAGTTTCCAGTGTTGCACCCGGATGGCCGACTGGATTGCGGTGTTCCAGATTCCATAGCCTGCTGCCCACGAGCCATTTTTTGCCTTGGTGTAGATGGGGTCAATGTTGTGCAAAATATCCACTCGGGGTGAACGAAGACCTTCGCTTATGGTTTCCCAGATATCGTATCCATCTAGCTGAATGTCTTCATCAATCTGTCCTTCAGCCAGCGAAATCAAGGTTGGGTACCAATCGGTGATGTGCACAAGTTCCTTACACACCGTTCCCTTGTTTTTTAGAAGTGGGCTGTGCACAAAGCCAACTGCCCGGATGCCTCCTTCCCAGTATGTCCCTTTGCTGCCTCTGAGAGGCCAGTTACTTCCTCCTGCTGTGGGCTGCCCACCATTATCTGAGGAGTAAATGATAATGCTATTGTTATAGAAACCATACCTCTTTAGAGACAGGGTCACATTGTGGATTGCTTCATCCAAGCAGGAGAGCATGGCTGCGTACCTCCTCCTGTTTATGTTGATGATGGATCGGTAGTGTTCAAAGTACCTGCCGGGGGCTTGCAGTGGTGAGTGGACAGCTTGGTAAGCAACATACAAAAACAGAGGTTTTGTGGGGTCATGGGAGGCTAAGATTTGCTGCACTCTCTGAGTGTACATCTGTGTTGAATAGATGCCATTGTCATAGTCCCAAGCCGCATTGTCGTTTTCATACAAGTCATAGCCACACACTCCAGGACTGTCACATTTGTAGTGTGTATAATAATCGCCACTTCCTAAAAGGGAGCCGAAAAAGGTATCAAATCCTCTCTTGGTGGGCATGCAGTCTTTTCTGTAAAATCCCAAGTGCCACTTGCCAACCATATGGGTTGAATAGCCAACCTCCTTCAACTTCTGAGGTAGGGTTGCGTTGTCCAGAGGTAGACAGTTGGGTTGGGTGGGTCTAATGATAGAATGCTGAAGTCCCGTGTGTATCTGATACCTTTGAGGAAAGAGTAAACATTTCGTCAAGGCAAGATAAAAGGGACATTCTCCATACAGATAATTCTTAAGTTAAATAACATTTCTGTCAAGATCAACTGAACCCCAAATTAAATATGATCAATTGAGTAGCTCTATTCTACTTCCCAAGTTTTAAGTGGCTTCACATTTAATAGTTGAAGAGCATTTTCAGTACTTTGGAAATTAAGATTTTACCTCTTATCTCAAAGTCTTTTAAAAATCCTTATAGAACTTAATTAAAATAAAATATAGTCTTTTAACTACATGACAGAGTGCTAGTAATATAAAGAAGAATGCACAGAATTAGAGTGGTATAAATTTCACACTAGCTTCTGAATCATATCCTGAAATCAGCTAGTGTTGATTCCTCAAACTAACACCAGTGTTCTAGAACACAGGCAGAATTACGCAAAAATCCCGGGGTAGCTTATCAAACAATATTTCACACTTTATCCCCAGCCCACTGGATCTCTGAAAAAGGATTGTTCTAGTTCCACCGGAAGAAAGTGCACCTCTGTTTCCCAATATGCCCCTCCCCCATCCCCTTCCCCCACCCCTCACCCCCTCAGTAAATTGCTTAGAATGAAGTCTAGGAAAGCAGAGTGACCTTTCTATACTGTATTAAAATGACAAGGAGACTAATTTCCAGCATTTTCCCCTAGACATTTTCCCAAGGGATTACCTGCCCCCCAGAACCAGTTACTATCATATTAGACATATGGGGTTACTGTGAGTCCATTCGCACCTCTTAATTCATGATACTTGAAAACAGAATTGACTGCAGTTACTGGGTATGCTCAAAATAACTTTTAAAGTAGAACACAAACACAAAGGCTATAAAAAAAAATTAAGGTCAAAAATGAAGATATTCTTGGACTCAAATTAATTGCAAAGAGAAAATTAAGAAAGAAAACCCAAACTTGGGCTAGTTTCTTTGTAAGAATTTTATTTCAGTTCTTTAAGGTTAATAAGCACTGTAATACCATAAGTTACTGTAACATTATGTTTGTTTATAAAACATAATAAAAAACTCATTCAGAAAAATTACAGCCATAATTTTTCACCATTATTTGAATTTAAGATGACTATTTTTTAAATTTTTGTAAATTTGTTGTTATACAGAGTTGATTTGACTTTGTTTTCAATATAAACTATTTGTGTATATTAATTATTAAAGTGATTTATTTTATGACTCAGTAAATAAAATGAAGACTTGAGTTTAGTGTCTCAGAACCTATGTAGGAAAAGCTGATCATGGTAGCCTGTATATCTAACCTAGCACTGGTAGGCACAGGCAGATCCCTGGATCTAGTTGGTGAGAAGTTAGGCTGAATCACGGGGCTCCACCAATATGTATACACATAGATCTCATAGAACACACATACATAAACACACACATACATACATACATACACACATATACACACATACACACATACATAAACACACACACATACACATACATACACACATACACACACATACACATACACATACATAAACACACTCACCCGAATGGCTCCCAAACCAACATTTGTCCACAGTGGTGTCATATGTACTTCGGATGAATAGTCCAATTTGTATTTAAATGCTTATCAGGCAGTGTGATGCAAGTGTGAGTTCCTGAGTGTTAATTGCACATGCGTGCTGAGGAGGTATTAGGCCTGTGCTGACCACATCTCACTCTGCCAAACTGCACTTGCATCTGCCTTTCACACCATTCATCATTAGCAGTGAACATTTCACATCATTTACAGTTGTGGGAACTTAAAACAGAGAAACTCCTAAAGACATTTCACAAGTCTTGTTAAGCCCCAAATTCAGAGGGTGTCATCACTGTTCTTGATAATTTTGGTCTAGCCTAGGATCCATAATAATCACATGTCACATCACTAGTATTGTACATGAAAAGTTGAGAAAGGCCTACCAAGGTAAACTTGGAAAGAACTGAAGGGAGGAAAGTCTGTATTTGTAAAATTTTATCAATAATTCACAGGACTATGTTATTACTTAAATAATTATCATATATAGATCGTACATTGACCTGAATGCGTAAATTCCTCAAAAGGCTAAAGATTTTAAGCCTTTGTAATTAAATTGGTTATTTCTCATCTAGTGGTAGAGACAAAAGAAATGATGCTTATGAAAATACAAGAAACGTTTGTGGAGGGGAGAGAGGGAAAAAGAGAGGAGGGAGGAGACGAGAGGAGAAGAGAAAAGAGACAAAACTGAAGATGGGGAAGATGTTAGCAGATAAATGTCAGCCCAGAGTTGGTAGTGAACTAAGAGGTATCTGCTTCATTCAGAAGGTGGGGAAGTGCTGGCAGAGAAACCAGAGTCCAGAGTCTCTAGTGAATTAAGAGGTTTCTGCTTCTCCGAAAATAAAAAGGTTTCCACATTGGGAAAATTTGAGCGGATAACATAAAGGCTTGCCAATATCAGATAAGGAATGAGAGAGTTTTCAGTTCATTTTCTCCATTAGTAGTTCTGAGGCTCAGACTACAGGAAAGAATTTGGGGCAGAATGTGGGATCCTGATTAAGTAGGCAGGTGTGGGAATCCCACACACCTGAGTTTGGATTGCCACAGTTATCTGTGGGATTGGGGGCATTGTTCAACCCTCTGACCTTCAGTTTCCTCATCAGGGAAATTAGGGTGAGAATACATGTTGGGATGTTGTGGGCCACCAAAAGGAGCACAGAGTCTAAGGTGGGGAGGACAGTGAAAAAATGGTAGCTGTCACTATGACATATTTGTAGAAAGTTTTATAGTACGTAGATTTTCTTTCATATGTATAATTGCACTTAATCCTCAGTACTACAGGGAGAAGGCACACTCTGTGTCTTCACTTCAAGGCCAGGAAAGCAGAGACGCAGAGAGTTGTGCACCTTTATGAACTGCCTCAGTTGCCCACCAGGCTATGACACTGGTTTTGGAATAGCACGGCTACCTCTGTTACTTATTCAGCTTTTTAAACTGTTAGTTACTATGACTGCTTTCTGAAAACATTTAGGGGCAGTCAAAAGTGAAAGATTAGTAAACCAGATAGTGTGGCTTATACTGATCACTGAAATATTTGAGAGCTTAGCAGAACCCATTAGGCAAAGGCAAAAAGAAAGCCTTGCCATGTTAGCATCCCATCCTCACCCTCACACATGACTCTTTCACTTCCTAAAGCTGTGCTATTTCCTAGGCATAATCAAGATACCGCTAACAGTGGACTCAACTTAAAGGTACAAATTCTCTTGCCTTAAGATCAGGTGGACATGGAGGTAGTGTCTACCAATCATATGGAAAGCAAGCTGCTGCTTCTCTTTGTTCCTTCTCCCACCAACAATGTTGGTAGCTTGTTATAATTCATGCAAGAGAGGGATGAAATCTGAGATGAGTTTTCCTGAATATTTGGGGTGAGCATGGCTTTCACTTGACAGCAGCAACTGTCCAGAAGACAGAGCAGATAACTTCAAAATGTACCATCAAGTCCTGTGTCAACAAAAGGCAGTTTCTTTCTTCTTTGATCTCAACTCATTGAAGGAAGAGTATAAAGGATCCCTATTAATCAAGAGATCAAAGTTAATGTGATTAGACATGAGACAAACTGGAACTGTGTGGAATGCTACTGAACTAAAGAGGAAGCCTAGGAAGGAAAAGACATAGTCTCTACAGCATTCCAACCAAAGATATGGAGCCTGAACTTAATACAAGATCGTGTGTGCCAAGAAAGGTCTCAAAGAAGGGGTGCTCCAGTTTGAAAGAAATTAAGGGGAGATGATGATCAAATGTGTGATCCTGAACTACAGTGGGGACAACCAGAGACCTGAAAGAGCTAAGGTGACTCTCAGGATTAACTGAAAAGAACTGTGTTAGTTTCCTAATTTGATGGATGCCCGAGTCCAATAAAGAAGAAAAAAGGTAATAAACAAAATGGTGGGTTGTAGGATAACAGTACGAGCGGTGGTAACTCCTCATTCTAGAAGTTAACATCAAGAAATTCAATGTTTTTGGGTATCCCTGCAATTTTTCTATAAATATGAGATGGGTTCAAATATAGTAAATATATACAAAAAATAATTATAAGTGAAAAATATTTCCATTAAAATTTCAATTAGTTTAATGGCTATAAATGAAGTTAAGGAATTAGATCCAGTTGACTGTAAATTCAGTAAACAAAAGGAGAAAACATAGTAATGAAAACAAACTAAATTGCTAATAAAAAATATATTTTATTGAGACAGCAGGCAAATTCTGAGAAATAATAATTCCACTCTATGTGGATTAAAACATAAAGAGAAATCTGTTTACTATTGAAGCATGTGCCTCAGTTCATATAAGTGCACAATTATATACTATTATAAAACAACAGCCAAATAAAAATTTAAGATGAGATAAAACTAAGAAATTAGACACCATAAGATGGAAAGACCTCCCATGTTCAAGAATCAGTAGGATCAATATTGTGAAATGACCATCCCACCAAAAGCCACAGTTCCCATTAAAATTCCAGCACATTTCTTCACAGAAATTAAAAAAATAGAAACAATTTCAACTTCATATGAAAACACAAAAACCCTGGATAGTTAAAACATCCTGAATAGTAAAATAACTGGTGGAGTTATCACCGTCTCAGATTTCACATTGTATTGCAGTTATAATAAAATCATCATGGTATTAACATAAGAACAAACACACTGACCCAGATTCCAATGGAATCCAGTTGGAGTCCCAGACATAAATATGCACACCAATAGAGACCTGATTTTTTTTAAAAGAAGCCAGAAATGCTCACTGGAAAATGAAAGCATCTCCAACAAACAGTGCTTGGCAAACTGGAGGATGCGTGTAAAAGAATCTAAGTGGATCCATACTTATCACCCTGTACAGACCTCAACGCCAGATGGATCAAAGACCTCAACATAAGGCCTGATGCACCAAATCTCACAGAAGGGAGAGTAGGGGGCTTTCTGCACAGACTATCAACAGGCGCCAAAACCAAGAATTAACAAATAATGTTATATGTTTACTCTTACACATGGATGTTAGCTCTTCAATCTTGGATATCTATGCTGCGACCTGAGTAATCACAGAGGTTAGGTACTGGGATAGGGGCAGTGGAGGCAGAGGATCTCCTAAGGAAGGGGAAATAGGATTTAGTTTTACAGAGAAATAAAAGGGAAACCAGAAGAGCAGAGGAAACCGATGGGAGAACACTGTAAAGGAGCAAATACACAACACTATAAAGGAAAGCTAATGCTAAAGGCCTTTTGGAAAACCATATGGAAACCTAGTATGGTAAATACTTCACACACACACACACACACACACACACACACACACACACACGCACGCACGCGCATATATATATATATATGTATATATATATAAAATCTAAATGGAGTCATTATATAATGAGGAAGACAATGCCCCAATTAGACATCTTATTCCATCAAATAAAACCTCCATTAGGTTTTACATCTTTTTTTAAAATTTTTTTATTTTTTTATTTTTTGGTTTTTCAAGACAGTGTTTCTCTGTGTAGCCCTGGCTGTCCTGGAACTCACTCTGTAGACCAGGCTGGCCTCGAACTCAGAAATCTGCCTGCCTCTGCCTCCCAAGTGCTGGGATTAAAGGTGTGCGCCACCTAGGTTTTACATCTTATTTACATGGACTGCCCAAACAGTATTACAGGTCAAGGCTACTGGCTGCTCTCTAAAACCTGATGCTAAGGCCCTGTGGCTGAACATGACACTTAATGTTTTCGACCATAGAGAAGTCAAGCTTGTGCCTGAGAGAAGCTTTACCCCTACTGGCAAGTGTTCATAGTGCTGAAGGGATTTTATGCTCTGGGAAGAGAGAGGTAAGCACCACTGTCACTGAGCTACAAACCCTGTGACCTACAACAATGACCTACCTGAAAGATATACTGGTACAATAGTGGCACAAATGTCATGAGAGTAGCCAACCACTTTTTGACTATATTTAAGGTCCATTCCATGCAATAGAATGCATGTCTGATCACTAAAGTGGCCAAGAACCTGAAACTAGATAGGTCATAGACTTAGCGGGAAACCTAATAGTATTATTTTTCTTAAAAAGAATACAGCAATAAAATGACCCCTAATGATATTGCTATACCCATAGATCAGTGCCTTGTTTATCCTTCATCAGAGAAACTTCTTGATTCAGTAGATGGTGTTTGTGTATGCATGATGTGTGTTAAAATGTTTTGTGTTAGCCATCTACTGTTTAACATGGAGCCTACCCTTAATTGGGATTAATATATGTGTCTTCTTCGTAGAGTATATTTTAAAAGATTGCATTACTTTTGTTAAAAATAAAGTAGTACTCCTGAAATATAGTTGATTTTTTTTTGGTCTGGCTACTATGTGAAGAAAATTTCATAACATAAGCACTGATGTCAACCCCGGTAACAGCCATAGCCACCATTCTCATTTTCCTGCCAATTGAAAAGAAATATGCTAAGTGGCCTTTTCAGCTTGGCTGACAAACATAGGAGGAAGTTTATAATTCTTAAAAAAGAATATTCATTTCTATCACTATGTATTAGATACTATAATTCAAAAATAATTCAATTCGTCCAAGAATGTAGGATCAAATTATGGTTTAAACTAATTATACATCTAATTAACCTTTATAAACAGAATATAAAATGAATTCTAATAGTTCTGTGAAGATTCTAATGTCCTGAAGCATAAAAGAAGCCACTAGTTCAGTGCAAATTGATTTCAATAGGAGGGAAACAGACATAGGAGATTGTAGTTTATAAATCAAGTAACAGATATTCATAATGCATGAAAATAATATTATATATTGCAAACATATTTATTTATCACTTGTTTTAAGAAGACTCTGCTGTTTTGCAGAATAATTCTATTTATAGGCCTTAATTTCATCTTTCAGTTAATTATACCCTGGCGGTTGGTGCAGCTGGGTATGGGTGTCACAAGTGAAGGACTAATTTTTCACTTAACATTCATTTTTCTACTATCTTCCAAACACAATGCTTACTTTGGGGGCCATAAAAATAATTGAAATGGTCTCTGCTCTCAAAATACTCAGTCTAGTGGATAAGACCAAAAAGCAATTAGAGAACCTTCTGATTAGCAGCAAGCACCTCAGCACACTTCCATTAAGTGCTTAGGGGCAGGATCAAAGGACCACTCATCTGTGGCTGTGTATCGTGGAGATGCTGACCAAAGAAGTTGAGTGAGCAAAGGATAAAGCATATTGTCAGGGGAGCCAGACTGTGAGATAGTTCATTTAAGAGGAAGCACCATCCTGGTGCTGGCTGAGAGGAAGAATGTTCCAGGGACTGCAGCAGAGTGTTCAAACTTAAACCTATGGAAGTGTGGCTCTTCACTGATGAATCACTTAGAATGCTGTACTGGCTGGTTTTGTGTGTCAACTTGACACAAGCTGAAGTTATCAGAGAAAGGACCCTCCCTTGAGGAACTGCCTCCATGAGATCCAGCTGTAAGGCATTTTCTCAATTAGTGAGCAACGTGGGGGTGCCCAGCCCATTGTGGGTAGTGTCATCTCCGGGCTGGTAGGCCTGGGTTCTATAAGAAAGCAAGCTGAACAAGCCAGGGGAAGCAAGCCAGTAAGTAACATCCCTCCATGACCTCTGCATCAGCTCCTGCCTCCACTGTGTGAGTTCCAGTCCTGACTTCATTTGGTGATGAAAAGCAACGTGGAAGTGTAAGCCAAATAAACCAACTTTCTTCTTGGTCATGATGCTTGGTGCAGGAATACAAACCCCGACTAAGACAAACGTGAAAGATTTATACATGTCTTCATGGGACATAACCTGATGGAGGCAGAAAGCTGCTAACTGACACAAGCTATGTCACAGTATTGAGCAAACCAAGCATTTCATATAGGTCATAGGTTGACATAGGAGTGCTGTTCAAAATAATGCATAATAAAACCCTTGTATTAGAAAACTCATTCAGACAGTAGTGAGGACAGATTAGTGAAACAAGACACACTTGTGGCTATTACTCTAGCCTAAGAGATAAACAGTGTCAGCACAAACTAAGATTAGCACAGCGAGGTTGAGCTACGGGAACATCTGTGTTTATAATAGACACTCCATAGGGCTACAAACTGTGGGCAGGGAGCAAGGAAGACAGAATGCTCAAAGTGGGCTCACCTTGTCTGAGTGTGAGGAGGTTTCTTGCCCAGAGTTATGCATCCCAGGAAGAGACACTGGAGTGAAAGGGAGAGTGGTGAGACCTGGTTTGTGTTGCTAAAACGTACAACAAAGTAGGGAAGATTTGAGACTCATTAGCTTGCAGGCAGCAGTCAAATTCATTAGACCATAGACAGACAGGATAGAGATAGGGACCGACGTGGGAGCCCAGAAAATACCCCACTTGGGAGGAAAGCAAGAAGTGCTAGCAAAAGGCTGAGATGAAGCAGCCATTGCAAATGAGAGCGGAGAGTTATTAAGAATTGAAGGCACCACCTGCCATAAAGAAGCAGGAAAGATGAGACCTGGAAAGCATTAACAAGATGCAATGCAAATGTATTTTAATAGAAGTCGGAAGAAACACAGAACGGAGAAGTGACAGTGTTTTCTGAGTGGAAACACAGGTGGGAAATGGAACTGTGCAGATTGTGAACATGGACACTGTTGCCAGAGGCGGGGCTTTAAATGCTGACGGGGAAAAATGTTGACAATATATCACAGAGTGAAAGATCAATGGCTGAAGCACAATGACTCTTGTATTATAAAGTGTTTACCACAAAAATGTTTAGGTTCCCTGAGGATAGGGTCTTTGTTCACTACTATACCTGTATCCATAAAACTGTATGGGGTTCATACATAATACATATTGTTTAGAAAGTTGCTAGATGAATGATGTGACATATTCACAAGGAGAGAGCAGCAAGTGAGACTATGTGAAACTATTAGAGATGGTTATTTCTACACTGATAATAATTGCAGGGGAAGATACTTTTATTTTCTGTTTTATAAACTGATAAGCTTATATATAAGTGAAATTTAGATGATCACATGAAAATCAGAGTACATAGTAACTCTTGTTGAGTCTGTGTGTGTGTGTGTAATAGATATCTATATCATATATATATATATTATATATATGTCAAAGAAACTAAAATTCATTCATATCATCGATGATGTCTTTCCTGGTAGGAGCATTGACTCTGAAGACATTTAGAACAAAGAAGGGTGCAGTGAGCTCAATAGACTGAAACTTCTCTCAAAGAAAAATCATGCTTTCACTAAACAACTGAATTCACATCATCTGGCAAGTAACAGTCAAGTTCCTGACTGTGTCCAATCACCCTTGGCTATCAAACCCTCCTGTTTGTCCTCGCAATCGCCCAGCTGACCCCCAGCTGACGACCATCTATGACACCATTTATTAACCCACACTAAATGCAGTGGAAAAGGCCTACAAATCACGCATTAAGTGGCTCCCCTGCCAATAGTTTCCACCAAGAGGAAGATTCGTCACTAGTACAAAGTCTTCTCTCTCACATTCTTTTATTTTCTGGGGGGGATTAATTGATATTAATTAATTGATATGATATTTTATCTTTTCAGAGTCCTTCCATGGAATCTGGGCTGGCCTCTAGTACATTCTTCCAAATGCTAGAATTATACCGAGTGAATTCACAATATGAACTCATACTGGGTGCTTCACTGTATGAAGCTCTGTAGACCTACTGTGTAATAATAAGATTTCATGTGGATTTTACAAACTATCACATGTCTTTCAAAATGAATACCCCTTTGTGTGATTAATGGATTCTTTGTTTGACAACAATTTTTTCAGGAGAAATTGTGAGGAGCAGCTTTGTGGGCACAGTCAATATTCTCTAAGTTACAGCCATGTTTCAAAGACACAAATACCACATAAGATAGTGTGCCCATACTTCAACATACTTCTAGTTTTCTTCTGTTCTCAATATGACCACAGACTACTATTAAATCAATGTAAAGTTTTTCATGTTGTCTCTTTATTCCAAATAGAAAATACACTTAATATGAAACGTTAAACCATGCATGACATTAGTAACTATGTTCTAGAAACAGGCTATGTTACAGAAAATATCCTTACTGAGTGTCTTTGTAACAGTAATTAGGGTATCACAGTAAAATATAGTCCCTAAGAAAATTTAAAATTCTTTCAATTAATTCAAAAGTATCACCTCACCTCTCTCTTTTATGTGAATCAATCTATAGAGATTAAGTTTTTCCTTTATAGATATAATTGCCGTATTTAAGAAATGTAACATTTCTTTGTAGTTATGCTTTTTTTCTTTTTTGTGTAGTGTGCGTACTTGTTCACATGTGTGTATGTGTGTGGGAGCCAGAGATTGAATCTGGGTGTCTTCCTCCATTGCTCTCCACCTTATGTTTTGGGACAGAATCTCTCACTGAATGTGGAGCTCATTCCTTCCCCTAGGCTGGATGGCCAATGAACTTCACAGATCCTCCTGTGTCTGCCTAATCTAGCTGCTCTGGCACTATAGTATAGTTAGAGATGATCTGCCATGTCTGGCTATTAAGGGTTCAATGTGGGTCCTGACACTTCTAATTCAGGTTTTCATGCGTGAGTAGCAAATCCTTTTCCAAATGAGCCTTCTCCCCAAACCCGGAAGCCATATAATTTTGAAAAAATAAAATAAAATTATGAATAGTTTCAAATTTATGTTCATTTAGTGATTCTGTAGCTATTAACCCAACAAAAAGTTCCATTCATGAACAGAATATTTCCTTTTAGCTGTGGTTAGGAAGTACCTGTCAAGCAACTGAATGTCTTTGCTCCTGGATTAGATTGATAATGTGGGCATATCTCATTTCAAACTCATGTGGGACACATTTGTGTCTCAGCTCTATATAAAAAGAATTGAAACTCAAGACAGCAGTTTCCAGAAAAAAAAAAAAAAGGAAAGAAAATACAAATTTAATTTAATAGAAACTGAACTTCTCAAGCCCTTAAACATTCTGGTACTGTAGTTCTGGTGACAGTGTTGGTGAAGAATAATGCATCATGAAGATAGGAAATATTGTGATACACTATGTATCTAAACTAGGGGACATTTCATGACTTACAGAGAACTGAGCAAATAACACAATTCTTTCTTCACCATCCCAGCTGCTTTTCTTCCCTTTGAGCTTATTACTTTCAAAGGATGTTTATACTTCTGGTAGGAAACAGTTTCAGCTCATAATGAAGAGCGTCGTTGAGTAAAATTCACATTAATTGCTGTAACTAGAGCTTACGGCTGGCATGGTTCACATAGGTACACTAGAACAAAATGTATCCATTAATTAACAAGTGTTAGGGTTCTTTAAATCTGAAGTTATAGGCTTTAGTATACCTGTGATTCTTGCCCTTTTATTAGTGTGTTTTCTAAATTCTAATAATGACAATAGTTGACTCTGTTACATGCAAACATTGAGCCACTTTTTGGTTTTTATTTTTATATTAAATTCTAGTTAGATCATTTCACTCTTTCCTTTCCTCCCTCAGACCATTACCACTACCTGCTACTTGATTCCTGTCAAATTATGGACTCTTTTTAAAAGTCATTATTGTTTTACACACACACAACACATGCACACACACACACACACGCACCCACACACGCACACGCACGCGCACGCACACACACGCACACACATGTGCACACACACGCACACACACACGCACACACACACGCACACACACATAATCGACTACTCATTCTGTTTACTCTTACTTGTACCTATATGATTTCAGGGCTCATCGGCTGGAATTGGATTACCAAGTAGGGCTTTCATCCCTGTGGAAAACTGTGTCTCCAGCCCTGGACCATTTTTTAATGGTTTGGGATTTGTTATTAACATGACAATATTATGAAGCAATTCATACAAACAAATAAAAATATGGAATTAATACATAATGAAGTATTAAACTTAAGAAGTAGCTTTAAATGCCACTAGGAAATGAGCATGGTAAAATGTACTTGTTACCCTAATATTTATCATAAACTATGTCCCCTACCCTATCCACTATAAAAGCATAGCTGTTTCTGTTTTGATTTTGTATAGCAACTTTTCTTTTCATTTAGCTTTAGCCTTTATGTAGAAAGTTACTCAAAATGTATGCTGTAGTCAGTTCTTCAGGTTTTCAGTATATGAGATATTTTCTAGTGGTAAGAACCACTTTTAAAATCTGAAAGAAAAATGAATATACCCACATGATGTTTGATAGCTAAGTCTATTGTCTTAAACATCCTGGGAGTGAGAAAGTCCCCACCTGGCTTTATTCTTATAAACACCTCTTATTCCTCTTGCAGCAGGGAAACAGTCTTCTTTTTTGTTATTACAAAACACAAAAACATTTTCTCTGTGAGCCTATAGAGATCCTATATTTTCCCCAGAAATGATATCCTCAATTCCTAGTGAAGTGACCAGGAATCACTGCACAGAGGGCTTGCTGCTCCAGGTGAGGGCCCAGTGCCTGTGCAGTGGGGTGATGCCAACTATAGGGCTCCACATTTTATCACACACTCCCCGGAGACTCTTGTGTCTGGGATCTCTCTCTCTCTCTCTCTCTCTCTCTCTCTCTCTCTCTCTCTTTCTCGTGTTCATAGCTGGATCTCAGAGGTTAACCACCCATTTCCTGGATGATGAGTGGGAAAGTGAGTCTATCTGTTAGAAACCAGGATTTTGGGGTGATTGGTAGGTATGCAAACTGTGCTTCACTTTTGGATATTCTCATGACTTGGCATTATAGGCATATTCCAGCATGCATTATGGAACAATCAGTCAATATGGTGATATTATGAGAAGCCTGAGATGGGTTGGTGGTGACTGTGGGCTTCATAGTGAGCCTCAATGAAAAATGGAAAAATAAAAAATAGGAAGGGGGAGGGGGAGAGGAGGAGATAAGGAAGAAAAGATAGTCCAGAAGAGTCAAAACATACAGGCTCAAATCTTGTTCTCAGGTAAGCCGAAACTCTGCTTAAGCGAGCTACTCTGAACCGCAGCACCGTCTTTATAAAGTAGACAGAAACAACACCCAAACTCCACAAGCCTTTGTTGCTTTTTTTCTTTTTTAGTGAGGTATAAGTTTAAATAAACTAGAACACGTAGTGCACATTGCATACATTTAGGCAATAGGAGTTAATAAAAGACTGTTCTGTTCCCACATCTTCCTTCCTCTCTGTTCACCATCCCTTCAATCTCCTTTCTTCCCTGCTTGTCAAATGTAAATGGGGAAGCTCAAACCAGAGGGAAGAAGAGCCTGGAGCTGGTGCTCAGGGCTGCCTTAAGGCCAGTAGGATGGCGTGCTGTCTATGGCCTTCCCTTTTTCTGGTGAGTTGGAACGTGCAAGCGCCCATAGAGTTGCCTCTTATTCTCCCTTTTACTGGACTAATATGTTAGTCCCTTTAGATGTCTGTGAAGGAATGCAAAGAGACAGTCCTCACTATGAGTATGGAAGTCATGTTTCTTGCTAATGACTTAGATTTATTTTCTCAAAGGAAAAAAACAAAACAAAACCCCAAAACAAAAACCAAGGCTAAGTGTTGAATCTATAGGAATATTTATGATATGTTATTATAGTTACCAATAAACAAAAGCATATCAGTTGTTAGAGTTTCTAGTGTGAAGTTAACATGCACATTTTTTGATACATCCCAAAATTGAGGTAGATTCTTGAAATTTCTCTTTGCAGTGTTTAATATGATGTTTAGTGTTTAGTGTATGTATCATAGGCAAAAATAGTTTGGTAGATAATTTCTATTGGGATATTGCTTTTGTTATTTAGTCACTACAGATAGGTTCCCAAACTATTCTATAAACACTACATTCATAGCTCCAGGAAAACAGCCATTACTGGGCAGAGGTGTCTGTCTCAGAGGCACATGTGGTGGTCACTGCAGTGCATGTTCTTTCTGTCTCGTTGTCTTGCCTGCTGTCCCTTTCCTGAAACTGAAAGCAATCATTCATTGACATTCTTCCTGAACCTTGCTGGCCGCCTCCTTTTAACATTCGTGGTGTAATTCCAATACTGTCCATTCCTACAAACTTTGGCAATCCCACAGAGTTCAATCCTATCAGATATGCCTTGCAGTTAGGTTCTAAGACAGAGATTTCCCAGAAGTAGCTTAATTATAATTCATATTGATACAATTAAAGCTGTTCATAAGAGAGGAACTTCCGGCGGCGGCCAGGGACCTTAGCTTGGGCCACAGGGCTCCAAGGCAAATTAGCGCCGGGACAAAGATACCCTCCCAGCAGCTTGGAAAAGCCAGGAGTGGGCCCAAGACAAGCTCCACAGCTCACCAGGAACTGCTCCGAACCTGGGAGACACAGGGACCAAGGTAGGCGGGCATAGAAACCCCCTGGATCCCAACAGCGGGCGGCTGAGGCAGGAGACGTCTGCCTGGGCCTCCAGGGCTCCATAGTCAAGCAGCGCCGGGAGAAAATTTATCTCCCAGGAGCATGGAAAAGCCCCGAATGGGGGCAAAACGAGCCCCAGCGCTCACCAATTCCTCCCGGTTTCCACGGGCCACAGAGACTGAGGGACAGGAACTTCTGGCGGTGGCCGGGGGACCTCAGCTTGGGCCACAGGGCTCAATAGCAAATTAGCGCCGGGACAAAGATACACTCCCAGCAGCTTGGAAAAGCCGGGAGTGGGCCTAAGACAAGCTCCACAGCTCACCAGGAACTGCCCCGAACCCGCGAGACACAGGGACTGAGGTAGGCGGGCATAGAAACCCCCTGGATCCAAACAGTGGGTGGCTGAGGCAGGAGACGTCTGCCTGGGCCTCCAGGAGTCCATAGCCAACGAGCGCCAGAAAAAGCTACCCTCCCAGGAGCTCGGGAAAACAGTGAGTGGGGTTAAGGGAAGCAACACCTCTCACCCGGACCCGCCCGGATCCGCCGGGACCCAGGTCCTGAGAAGAGGGGGGCACAAAATCTCTGAACCTTCAGGTTCCCACCTGTGGGTGGAGACTTCTGCCTGGGCCACCAGGGGACTGCGCGTGGGGACCCCAGCCGGGCCACAAGGCTCCAGGAGTGAGTGGGTATCCCAGGAATGCTGACACACCTTTGAGCACAGGCAAAAACACCACTTCTGCTCAAACCCATTGGACCAAGAGGGACCCTTGCAGAGCCATCAGGGCATAGAAACCAAGGGACAGCCGGGGACAAGATCTTTCCGATTTCCTTCTGCACCCCAGAGCAGACCCGGTGCCACAGCTCTCCAAACCCAAACACCTCTCAGTGAGAGCTGGTCTTCAAGGAGTACTGACACAGAGGTCTGCAGGAGGGGCAAGCCACAACCAGACAGAGTAAGATCAGCTAACATCAGAGTCAACAAGATGGCAAAAGGCAAGGGTAAGAACATAAAGAACAGAAACCAAGAGTACTCGGCACCATCAGAACCCAGCTCTCCCACCACAGCAAGCCCTGGATACCCCAACACACCAGAAAAGCAAGACTCAGATTTAAAATCATTT
>CM052704.1:97419682-97434943 GCA_028551405.1 Uromys caudimaculatus | reverse complement strand
TCAACAATGGAGGAGTGTTCCTCTTTCTCCACATCCTCACTAGCATCTGCTGTCACCTGAGTTTTTTATCTTAGCCATTCAGATTGGTGTGAGCTGGAATCTCAGGGCTGTTTTGATTTGCATTTCCCTGATGACTAAGGATGTTGAGCATTTCTTTAGGTGTTTCTCAGCCCTGCGAATTTCCTCAGTTGAGAATTCTCTGTTTAGCTCTGTTCCCCATTTTTTGATGGGGTTATTTGGTTTTCTGGAGTCTAACTTCTTGAGTTCTTTGTATATATTGGATATTAGCCCTCTATCGGACATAGGATTGGTTAAGATCTTTTCCCAATCTGTTGGTTGTCGTTTTGTCCTATTGACAGTGTTCTTTGCCTTACAGAAGCTTTGCAATTTTATGAGATCTTATTTGTCGATTCTTGATCTTAGAGCATAAGCCATTGGTGTTCTGTTCAGGAACTTTTCCCCTATGCCCATGTGTTCGAGACTTTCCCCCACTTTCTCTACTATTAGATTCAGTGTATCTAGTTTTATGTGGAGGTCCTTGATCCACTTGGACTTGAGCTTTGTACAGGGAGACGGCAGTGGATCAATTTGCATTCTTCTACATGTTAACTGCCAGTTGAACCAGCACCATTTGTTGAAAATGCTATCTTTTTCCCACTGGATGGTTTTAGCTCCTTTGTCAAAGATCAAGTGACCGTAGGTGTGTGGGTTCATTTGTGGGTCTTCAATTCTATTCCATTGATCTACTTGCCTGTCACTGTACTAATATCATACAGTTTTTATCACTACTGCTCTGTAGTACTGTTTGAGGTCAAGGATGCTGATTCCCCAGAAGTTCTTTTTTTGTTGAGAATAGTTTTTGCTCTCCTGGGTTTTTCGTTGTTCCAAATGAATTTGAGAATTGCTCTTTCTAAGTCTATGAAGAATTGAGTTGGAATTTTGATGGGGATTGCATTGAATCTGTAGATTATTTTCAGCAAGATGGCCATTTTTACTTTATTAATCCTGCCAATCCACGAGCTTGGGAGATCTTTCCATCTTCTGAGGTCTTCTTCGATTTCTTTCTTCAGAGACTTGAAGTTCTTGTCATACAGATCTTTCACTTGTTTGTTGAGAGTCACACCAAGATACTTTATATTGTTTGTGACAATTGTGAAGGGTGTCATTTCCCTAATTTCTTTCTCAGCCTTTTCATCCTTCGAGTATAGGAAGGACTGATTTGTTTGAGTTAATTTTATATCCGGCCACTTTGCTGAAGTTGTTTATCATTTGTAGGAGTTCTTTGGTGGAGTTTTTGGGGTCACTTAAGTATACTATCATATCGTCTGCAAATAGTGATATTTTTACTTCTTTCTTTCCACTTTGTATCCCTTTGACCTCCTTTTGTTGTCTAATTGCTTTAGCTAGAACTTCAATTACTATATTGAATAGATAGGGAAAGAGAGGGCAGCCTTGTCTAGTCCCTGATTTTAGTGGGATTGCTTCCAGTTGCTCTCCATTTAGTTTGATGTTGGATCCTGGTTTGCTGTATATTGCTTTTACTATGTTTAGGTATGGGCCTTAAATTCCTGATCTTTCCAGGACTTTTATCATGAAGGGATGTTGAATTTTGTCAAATGCTTTTTCAGCATCTAATGAAATCATCATGTGGTTTTTTTTCTTTGAGTTTGTTTATGTAGTTGATTACATTGATGGATTCCTGAGTATTGAACCATCCCTGCATCCCTGGGATGAGGCCTTCTTGAACATGGTGATTGATCGTTTTGATGTGTTCTTGGATTGTGTTTGCAAGAATTATATTGGATATTTTTGTATTGATATTAATAATAGAAATTGTACTGAAGTTCACTTTCTTTGTTGGGTCTTTGTGAGGTTTTGGTATCTGTATAACTGTGGCTTCATAGAACGAATTGAGTAGTGTTCCTTCTGTTTTTATTTTGTGGAATAGATTGAAGAGTATTGGTATTAGGTCTTCTTTGAAGGTCTGATAGAATTCTATACTAAAGCCATCTGGTCCTTGGCTTTTTTAGGTTGGGAGATTTTAATGACAGCTTCTATTTCTTTAGGGGTTATGGGAGTGTTTAGATGGTTTATCTGATCCTGACTTAACTTTGGTATTTGGTATCTGTCTAGAAAATTGTCCACTTCATCCAGATTTTCCAGTTTTGTTGAGTATAGGCTTTTGTAGTAAGATCTGATGATTTTTTAATTTCTCAGTTTCTGTTGTTAGGTCTCCCTTTACATTTCTGATTTTGTTAATTTGGATACTGTCTCTGTGCCCTCTAGTTAGTCTGGCTAAGGATTTATCTATCTTGTTGATTTTCTGAAAGAAGAAGCTCTTGGTTTTGTTGACTCTTTGTATAGTTCTTTTTGTTTCTACTTGGTTGATTTCAGCCCTGAGTTTGATTATTTCCTTCTGTCTACACCTCTTGGATGTATTTGCTTCTTTTTGTTCTAGAGCTTTCATGTGTGCTGTTAAGCTGCTAGTGTATGTTCTCTCCAGTTTCTTTTTGGAGGCCCTCAAAGCTATGAGTTTTCCTCTTAACACTGCCTCCATTGTGTCCCATAAGTTTGGGTATGTTGTACCTTTATTTTCATTAAATTCTAAGAAGTCTTTAATTTCTTTCTTCATTGACCAAGTCATCATTGTGTAGAGTGTTGTTCAGCTTCCATGTGTATGTGGGCTTTTTGTTGTTTTTGTTGCTATTGAAGACCAGTCTTAATCCGTAGTGATCTGATAGGAGGCATGGGATTATTTCAGTCTTCTTATATCTGTTGAGGTTTGTTTTGTGACCGATTATATGGTCAGTTTTGGAGAAGGTACCATGAGGTGTTGGGAAGAAGGTATATTCTCTTGATTTGTGATGAAATGTTCTATAGATATCTGTTAAATCCATTTGGTTCATAACTTTGTTAGTTTCACTGTGTCTCTGTTTAGTTTGTGTTTCCAAGATCTGTCCGTTGATGAGAGTGGGGTGTTGAAGTCTCCCACAATTATTGTGTGAGGTGCAATGTGTACTTTGAGCTTTAGTAAAGTTTCTTTTATGAATGTGAGTGACCTTGCATTTGGAGCATAGATATTCAGAATTGAGAATTCTTCTTGATAGATTTTTCCTTTGATGAGTATGAAATATCCTTCCTTATCTTTTTTGATGACTTTTGGGTGAAAGTAGATTTTATCAGATATTAGAATGGCTACTCCAGCTTGTTTCTTGGGACCATTTGCTTGGAAAATTGTTTTCCAGCCCTTTACTCTGAGGTAGTGTTTGTCTTTGACACTGAGTTGTGTTTCCTGTATGCAGCAAAATGCTGGGCCCTGTTTATGTCTCCAGTCTGTTAATCCATGTCTGTTTATTGGGGAATTGAGTCCAATGATGTTAAGAGATATTAAGGAATAGTGATTGTTGGTTCCTGTTATTTTTGATGCTATTTTTATGTTTGTTTGGCTATCTTTTTTTGGGTTTGTTGAATGAAGATTACTTTCTTGCTTTTTCTAGGGTGTAGTTTCCCTCCTTGTGTTGGCGTTTTCCATCTATTATCCTTTGTAGGGCTGGGTTGGTGGAAAGATATTGTGTAAATTTGATTTTGTCATGGAATATCTTGGTTTCACCATCTATGGTAATTTAGAGTTTTGTTGGGTGTAGTAGCCTGTGGCATTTGTGTTCTCTCAGGGTCTGTATGACATCTGCCCAGGATCTTCTAGCTTTCATAGTCTCTTGTGAGAAGTCTGGTGTAATTCTGGTAGGTCTGCTGTTCTATGTTACTTGACCTTTTTCCCTTACTGCTTTTAATACTCTTTCTTTGTTTTGTGCATTTGGTCTTTTGACTATTATATGACGGAAGGAATCTCTTTTTTGGTCCAATCTATTTGGAGTTCTGTATGCTTCTTGTATATTTATCAGCATCTCTCTCTTTAGGTTAGGGAAGTTTTCTTCTATAATTTTGTTGAAGATATTTATTGGCCCTTTACAGTGGGAATCTTCACTCTCTTCTATACCTATTATCCTTAGATTTGGTCTTCTCATTGTGTCCTGGATTTCCTGGTTATTTTGGGTTCAGAGCTTTTTCCATTTTGCATTTTCTTTTATTGTTGTGTCAATGTTTTCTATGGTATCTTCTGCACCCAAGATTCTCTCTTCTATCTCTTGTATTCTGTTGGTGATGTTTGCATCTATGACTTTTGATGTATTTCCTAGGTTTTCTATATCCAGGGTTATCTCCCTTTGTTATTTCTTTATTGTTTCTATTTCCATTTTTAGATCCTGTATGGTTTTGTTCAATTCCTTCACCTGTTTGTGTTTTCCTGTAATTCTTTAATGGATTTTTGTGGTTCCTCTTTAAGGACTTCTGTTTATCTGTGTTCTCTTGTATTTCTTTAAGGGAGTTATTTGTGTCCTTCTTAAAGTCTTCTATCATCATCATGAGATGTGATTTTAAATCTGAGTCTTGCTTTTCTGGTGTGTTGGGGTATCCAGGGATTGCTGTGGTGGGAGAACTGAGTTTTAATGCTGCCAAGTAGCCTTGATTTCTGTTGCTTATGTTCTTGCCCTTGCCTTTTGCCATCTGGTTATCTCTGGTGTTAGCTGGTCTTGCTCTCTCTGACTATGGCTTGTCCATTCTGCAATCCACTGTTTCAGTACTCCTGGGAGACCAGCTTTCTCTGAGAGGAATTTGGGTTGGAGAGCTGTGGTAAAGGGTCAGCTCTGGCGTACAGACAGAAATCAGAAGGATCCTGCCCCCAGCTGTTCCTTGGTTCCTGTGTCCTGATAACTTTGCAAGGGTCCTTCTTAGGCCAGGAATTTGAACAGAAGTGGTGGTTTTGCTTGTGTTAGAAGGTGTGTCAACACTCCTGAGAGACCATCTCTTTCCCGGTGCTATTTGGGTATGGAGCCCTGTGGCACAGACTCAGGTCCCCTGCAGCAGACAGAAACTGGAAGGCTCCTGTCCCATGCTGCTCCTCAGTCCCTTTGTCCTGATGGTTCCAGGAGGATCCCTCTGAGCAGAAGTGCTGGCCTTACCTCCACTCACAAGCTTGTCCACACTCCTGGGAGGCTTGTTCTCTCCTGGTGCTATTTGGGTATGGAGTTCTGTGACATAGGTTCAGGTCCCCAGCCTCAGACAGGTCCAGTTTATGTTTTATAAGCATTTTTTCATAAGTTCATTCAAATTGTAAAACAATTATTTCATGTATTTAATGTGATCTTATTTAACATATTGGGCACTCTACTACTAATGGGGTATTCTACTACTAATGGCATCTTATATTCAGTAAATTATAAAATACTGTATTCTCAGAGCAATGAATGCATCTCAAATTTTTTTTTCCTTACAAGGACAGCATTTAATTGGGACTGGTTTATGGGTTCAGAGGTTCAGTCCATTATCATTATCAAGGTGGGAGCATGACCGCATCCAGGCAGACATGGTGCAGGAGGAGCTGAGAGTTCTACATCTTCATCTGAAGACCGCTAGGAGAAGACTGGCTTTCAGGCAGCTAGGATGAGGATCTTAAAGCCCATGCCCACAGTGACACACCTAGGTCACACCTCCTCCAACAGGGCCACACCTCCTCCAACAAGGCCACACCTTCTAATAGCAGCACCCCTTGGACCGAGCATATGCAAACAATCACATTTGTCCTCTGCATATTGAATGCATCTCAAATTTAAATATCAATGTGCTTTACAATTTTTATAACAAGGAAGTCAGACTGGAACATGAGCATGGACTAGCTTGCAACAAAGAAAATTTGCTTTTAAAAATCCCAGAATAGCAAAAACAATTCTTAACAATAAAAGTACTTCTGGGGGAATCACCATCCCTGATATCAAGTTATATTACAGAGCAATAGTTACTAAAACTCCATGGTATTGGTACAGACACAGACACGTTGATCAGTGGAATAGAACTAAAGTCCCAGAAATAACAACTACACACTTACAGACACTTGATCTTTGACAAAGTAGTCAAAAATATATAATGGAAAAAAGAAAGCATCTTCAATAAATGGTGCTGGTCTGACTGGCTGTCTGTATTTAGAAAAATGAAAACAGATCCATGTTTGTCACTTTCACAAAGCTCAAGTCCAATTGGATCAAGGACCTCAATGTAAAACCAGATACACTGAATCTAATAGAAGAGAAAGTGAGAAAGAGCCTCAAACTCAATGGCACAGGGGGCAATTTCCTAAATAGAACTCCAATTGCTCAGACTCTAAGATCGAGAATTGATAAATGGGACCTTATGAGACTGGAAAGCTTTTATAAGGCAAAGGACAGAGGCAATAGGACAAATTGGCAATCTACAGATTGAAAAAATCTTCACTAACCCCACATCTGATAGAGGGCTAATAACCAAAATATATAAAGAACACAAGAAACTAACCACTAAGAAACCAAACAAACCAATAAAAAAAATGGGGTATAGAACTAAACAGAGAATTCACAACAGAGGAATTTCGAATGGTTGAGAAGCACTTAAAGAAATGTTCAAAGTCCTTAGTAATAATGGAAATCCAAATCAAAACGACTCTGAGATTCCACCTTACACCAATCAAAATGGCTAAGAGCAAAATCTTAGGTGACAGCACATATTGTCAAATATGTAGAGAAAGAGGAACACTTCTCCATTGCTGGTGGAATTGCAAACTGGTACAGTCACTCTGGAAATCAATCTGAAATTTCCTCAGAAAACTAGAAATAGATCTACCTGAAGACTCAGTTATACCACTCTTGGTATATATCCAAAAGATGCCCCACCTTGCCACAGGGCATGTGTTCCCTTATGTTCATAGCAGCCTTATTTGTGATAGCCAGAAGCTGGAAACAACTCAGATGTCCCACAACAGAAGAATGGATACAGAAAATGTGGTTCATTTACAAGATTGAATGCTACTCAGCTATTAAGAATGAGGGCATCATGAGTTTGCAGGGAAATGGATGGAACTAGAAAATATCATCCTGAGTGAGGTAACTCAGACCCAAAATAACATGCATGGTATGTACCCACTAATAAGTGGATATTAGACAAAAATGTACAGAATACCTAGTATACAATCCACAGAATTCAAGAAGGCTAACAAGCCGAAGGGCCCATGTGAGGATGCATCAATCCCACTTGGGAGGGAGAAGAAAACAATCAAAGGAGGGGATAGGGAGGGAGGGACTTGAGTGGGAAAGGGGACAGGGAGGGGAAGAGGTTAACATGATCAGGTATTGGGGTATGTGTGAACAAGACTGGAGCCCCGAGGGCCAGCAGAAAGAATGGAAACAGGCAACCTTGGGAGATAGGAGGTGGAGGGACCCTCCAGAATGTACCAGAGACCTGGGAGGTGAGAGACTCTCAGGTCTCAAAGGGAGGAACCTTAGATGAAATGCCCAACAATGAGGAGAGGGAACTTTGGAGCCCATCTCCAGTAGAAAGACAGGGCATCAAGTGGAGGGATGGGATTGCCATCCCATAGTCAGAAACCCTGACCCAGAGTTGTCTGAAAGAACTACTGGGACAAAAATGGAGAGCCTGAGAAAAAGGAGGTCCAGTGACAGGCCCAAATTGGGATCCAGTTCAGGGGTAGGCCCCTAGGTCTGACACTATTACTGAAACTATGGTATACTTACAAACAGGGACCTATCATGACTGCCCTCTGAAAGGCCCAACAATCAGATGCAGATATTTATACCCAACCAATGGATAGAAACTGATGACTCCTGTGGTTGAATTAGGGAAAAGCTGGAAGAAGCTGAGGAGGAGGGCAACCCTATAAAATGACCAGCAGTCTCAACTAACCTGGACCCCTGAGATCTCTCAGACACTGAACTATCAATCAGGCAGCATACACCAACTGATATGATGCCCCCAGTATATATACAGAAGAAGACTGCTGGGTCTGGACTCAGTCAGAGAAGATGCACTTAACCCTTGAGAGACTTGGAGCCCCAGGGAATCGGGAGGTCTGGTGGAGTGGGGGTGGGGTGGGGACATCCTCTTGAAGACATGGTGGGTGGTGGGTGGTGAGGCGGGTGGGTTGATGTGGGATGTGAAACAGTTGGATTGTGGACCTGGAGGTGGATAAAGTCTGGACTGTAAAAAGGGATTAAAGTATAAATTATAAAAATAAAATAAAAAGAAAAAAGAAAGAAAATTTGCTTTTATTTTCTTTCATTAAGAAGAAAGTTCAGATCTGGGATAAAGGGAGCATCTAAGAATCAGTTAGGGTGACCTTAGTTGCAACTCACTACATTGGGGATATGGAACCTGAAGAGTCCACTTCCTCTAGACAAACAAGAACTCCAGTGGAGCGATAGGGATACCAACTCACCCATGAAACATTCAACCCAAAATTCATCCTGTCTACAAGAAATGCAGGCACAAGGGATGGAGCAGAGACTGAGGGAATGGCTAACCAATAACTGGCCCCACTTGAGACCCATCTTATGGGCAAACACTAATCTCTAACACTGTTAATGTTACTTTGCTATCCTTATAGACAGGAGCAAGATGTTCTCTGAGAGGCTGAATCAGACAGATAAAGATATCCACAGCCAAGCAGTGGATGGAACTTGGGGACTCTTATGGAAAAATAGGAGAGAGGATTGCAGTCCCCAAAGGGGATAGGAATTCCACAGGAAGACAAACAGAGTAAAGTAACCTGGACCCTGAGGTTCTTAGAATCTGAACCACCCGCCAAAGAACATATGTCTGCTGGACCTAGGCCTCCCCGCAGGTATGTAGCAGATGTGCACCTTGGTTCTCATGTAGGTCCCGAACAACTGGAGCAGGGGCTATCCCGAAAGGTTTTGCCTGTACATGGGATACGGTCTTCTAGTTCGGCTGCCATGTCTGGCCTCAGTGGGAGAGAAAGTGCCTAGCCTCACAGAGACTTGAAGTGCCAGGGTTAGGAGAATACCAAGGGGGCCCCCATCTGCTCAAAGAAGAAAGGAAGGGGGGATGGAGGAAGGATTGTGGGAGGGGTGACTGAGAAGAGGGCAGTGAGTGAACTGTAAAATGAATAAGTAAAAAAAAATTTAAAAAAGATGAAAGTTCCAATGTATGTTCATGTCCTTGATACTATGATGGCATAATACAAAATAAAATATGTTTTTCTCTTTAAAGGCTGAAGGAAGGACCCATCATATTTCAGTCACCTATAATTTTATAATTAACCCTTCCTACCCCTCCTTTCTTTTCTTCCAACCTTCCTCTCTCCCTCTCTCCCTTCCTCCCTCTCTTCCCAATAAAGTGTCTCTAAAACATAGATCAACAGTTCCACCCCTCAAGGAAGCTACAACTAAGCAATAAAGGATGAGATAAATATCCAGCTACTTTAGTATTGTAGGTACTTAAACAGTGTTGATGACAAGTTGTATGGGAACTTAAATGTTTGTAGGTCAAGAAAGTTCAAACTAGTGTTATGTGAGGAAATATTTAAGCTGAGATACCTATGTGAGATAGGAAGTGAGGAATGGTAAGAACCTCACAGCAGAGGCTGTGGGACATAGACAGCCACTGCAGATAAAATATAAGGGCAGAGCTGGAGACATGGAGGGAAAGTTATGTCAAAGCCAGAGTGAATCTAGCCAACTGAATGTTTGCTGACATTATTTTGCCAAATGAACTCTGTAGTTATGAAGATCTTTTGAATGTTAATTTATAGGACAGTAGGTATACATGCACTAAAAAACTGAAGAACCAAAAATATATGAAAAGACAGGATATGAGCAAGATGGTGCCCATAGCCTTGAGTTTCTTCACAAAAGCTATGATTAGACACTTAAGTCTATTTTCAGTGCCACAGGAGGACACTGAGGTCCAATGATAAGGGACAAACAAGCTGAAGCCAAAAGTCAGGGCTCCAGAAGCCAGATTCCTATCCTTCTCTTTTGAAATATCTGGTCACTTAGAAGAACTTCTAAAATGAAGACAGCTTCCCTATAGACAGCACAACAGCTTGGGCTTATATCTGGGTTGTATGGGAATAGCAGCATTATATACTCCAGGAGAAGCAAAAGCTATTCCCTGTAAGAATTAAACCTCAAAAAGCAATCAAGTAAGGGAAGCATCTGAATGTATGTCAAAGTCATTGGGTGGATATACCTACTGTAAATTGTTGGTAGGACCAATGCTTGTCAATAACCTAGGAAAGGAGCCTGTGAGACACTGTTAATTTTTGTGTCTCCAGAGAACACTGTAGTTCAGTTGCCTTGGCCATGAGATCATTCTGTCTAGTCTCTGTGACAGGTATCTGGTTAGTAAACTAGCTGGGTATACTCACATCAAGGTGGATGCAAAGCAGAAAACATAAAGGTTAAAAACAATATATGTATTTATCATTCTTTTAAAATTTCTTCTTTAAGATTACAGTTATTTAAGTGTATTTTCATCTGGAATGTATGCTTCCCTAAGTATTTACATATGAATTCAAGATATATATTAGAAATTCTTTTATTCAGTGCTATTTGTTCTTATGAAACTTTGGAAGCTGTAAAACATTTGACTCAAACACCCTCACTAATGCAATGGTTATATCAAAAGGTAGCATTTTACACCATGTAAAAACTTGTGTATTGGATAAATAATTAATCACATATGGATGTGTTTGCCTTACAATACTGGCTACCAAGGCATCTGTAAAAGATCTCCATTTTCTTTCTTTTTTAAAAATTGGATATTTTCTTTATTTACATTTCAAATGTTATCCCCTTTCCAGGTCTCCCCCAACCCCTATCCCATACCCCCTTCCCCTGCTTCTATGAGGGTGTTCCCTCATCAACCCACCCATTCCTACCTCCCCTCCTTGGCATTCCCCTACAGTGGGGGCATTGAGCCTTCACAGGACCAAGGTCCTCTCCTCGCATTGATGCCTGACAAGGCCATCCTCTGTTACAAATGGGGATG
Organism: Uromys caudimaculatus; assembly: GCA_028551405.1. NCBI lineage: Eukaryota > Metazoa > Chordata > Mammalia > Rodentia > Muridae > Uromys > Uromys caudimaculatus. Next base: position 97,424,050 of record CM052704.1, on the reverse strand, counting down.
GAGCCATGGATTCTTCCATATGTACTCTTTGGTTGGTGGTTTAGTCTCTGAGAGCTTTAGGGGGTCTGGTTGGTTGATATTGCTGTTCTTATGGAGTTGAAAACCCCTTCAGCTCCTTCAGTCCTTTCTCTAACTCCTCCACTGGGGACCCTGTGCTCAGTCCAATGGTTGGCTGCGAGCACCTGCCTCTGTATTTGTCAGACTCTGGCAGGGCCTCTCAGGAGACAGCTATATCAGGCTCCTGTAAGCAAGCACTTCTTCGCATCCTCAATAGTCTGTGTTTGGTGATATATTCCCTGGTGGGGCAGCCTCTGGATGACCTTTCCTTCAGTCTCTGCCTCACACTTTGTCTCTATATTTCCTCCTGTGAGCTCCTAACCCAGGAAATTCAGGACACAGTGAGAAGACCAAACCTAAGGATAATAGGTGTATAAGAGAGTGAAGATTCCCAGCTTAAAGAGCCAGTAAATATTTTCAACAAAATTGTAGAAAAAAACTTCCCTAAGCTAAAGAAAGAGATGCACATGAACATGCAAGAAGCCTACAGAACTCCAAATAGACTGGACCAGAAAAAAATTCCTCCCATCACATAATAATCAAAACACCAATGCACAAAACAAAGAAAGAATATTAAAATCAGTAAGGGGAAAATGTTAAGTAACATATGAAGGCAGATCTATCAGAATATACCAGACTTCTCAACAGAGACTATAAAAGCCAGAAAATCCTGGGCAGATATCATATAGACCCTGAGAGAACACAAATGCCAGCCCGGGCTACTATACCCAGCAAAACTCTCAATTACCATAGATGGAAAAACCAAGTTATTCCACGACAAAACCAAATTTACATAATATCTTTCTACAAATCCAGCCCTACTAAGGATAATAGATGGAAAACTCCAACAAAAGGAGGAAATCTACACCCTAGAAAAAGCAAGAAAATAATCTTTCAGCAAACCCAAAAGAAGATAGCCACACAAACATAATTCCACCTCTAACAACAAAAATAACAGGAAGTAACAATCACTTTTCCTTAATATTTCTTAACATCAATGGACTCAATTCCCCAATAAAAAGGCATAGACTAACAGACTGGATACGTAAACAGGACCCAGGATTTTGCTTCATACAGGAAACACACCTCAGTGACAAAGACAGACACTACCTCAGAGTAAAAGGCTGGAAAATTTTTTTCCAAGATCTCCATTTTCATTTCAGTGCCTAAAACCCAAATACTAGCCCACAAATTATGGAAATTGAAGAGTAAAATGTCACATAATAGTATCAACAATGAAGTATTTCTTTTTATTATGATTTTTCAGCACAGTTCACATATGTTTCTGATTTTACTAACTGTGGGGAAATATCCAGCCAATAAAGCCAACGACGTAAATACACGTAAGCGGACAGTCCAGCATTTATAATCTTAAACAAGATTAACAGTGATAAAATTGGATTTTTCTTCTTTAAAACAAGTTTGCTGTCTGCTTTGACCAAAAGCAAGTAAAAGAGAAAACGAATTAATAATGAGATAATCAAAGAAAATGAAAGACAGAGAAGAGCAAAGCCAACTGATAAAGGGCACTAAGAGCCAGCCTAGAGGACAGCTAAGCCACTCAAGGAAGAACAGAAATGCTCATCATGTGACAAGTTTCATGTACAATATCACCAATGTTTCATTTAATAAATGCCCCGGAGAAACTATTTTTTACCTAGTTATAATGAAAAATAACTTTTGGAGTTATTTTGAAGTAAGGAGAAGCAAAATATTTCTCCTCTGAGGAATCTTTACATATGCAAACAAAGTATCATGCCACAGGGATGAGAATGTTTGTAAGAAAAAGCATTAACTGACAAATAAATACAAATTAAAATAGGGTTGAAATGTGAGGCGTATCTTCACCTGGAAGATAGTAAAATATAATTTTATTGTCCTATTCAAAACAAACTGAAATGTAAAAGAAGGGGAATTAAAATATTGGTCTTAATCAGGACTGGATGATGCTAATTCACAATAAACCAACAACTGAGAAATGGAGCTGGATATCCACCAGGGAGCTGCCAATCAAAGGCTAGCAGTTCTTCTTCATTCCAGTCAGAAAAGCTGTCATGAAGAAAACAAACATCACATACTTCTGAGGATGGAGGGAAAAGGGACATTTTCACTACGTGTTAAAGGGACACATTTACTGTGTGTAAATTAATCTGTCATATAGAGACATTAGCATGGAGGTTCGTCAAAACACAAAACAACAACAACAAAAAATAAAAGTAGGTGTTTTTCTCATCTGACAGCTGGGTATATCCCCCAAAGAATCAGTCAGTTACTCTAGAGACAGATGCATACTCATGTATATCATAACACTGTTAAAAATAGCTAAATAATTATGGTAATTGACTATGTGCTCATGTGGACCAAGAAATATAAAACATAACCTCCTTACATTACACACACACCCCACACACCACTGGATCTTAAAGAAGAATAAGATTAAGTCATCTGTAAGAAAATGGATAGAATTAGAGGTCATTGAGTTAAGGGAAGTAACGCAGACTCAGAAAGGTAGATATTGCATATTTTTCAGATATGTAGAACCTATGAAAAAAGAAAGAGAAGTAAAGGCAGGTAAGTAAAGCAGGGGCTGCTAGAGATATGGCTGGATAGAGTTAAGAGTAAGGACAGGACCTTCCAGTTTCCATCTGTGGTGGAAGACCTCTGCGTGGGCCACCAGGGTTCCATAGCCAAGTAGCACCGGAAGAAAGTTACCCTCCCAGGAGCATGGAAAAGCCGTGAGTGGGGTTAAGATAAGCACCACTGCTCACCGGGTCCCCCCTGGAACTCATGGGACACAGGGACGGAGGTAAAGTGGGGCATAGGAACCTTCCAGTTTCCATCTGTGGCAGGAGACCTCTGCCTGGACCACCAGGGTTCCATATCCAAGTAGAGCCAGGGGAAAGCTACCCTCCCAAGAGCATGAAAAAACCGTGAGTGGGGTTAAGACAAGCACTGCTGCTCACTGGGACCTGGGGACCTCAGCCTGGGCCACAGGGCTCCAGGAGAGACCTGATATCCCAGGAGTGCTGACACACCTTCGAGCACAGGCAAAACCACCACTTCTGTTCAAACTCACTGTATCAAGAGGGACCCTTGCAGAGCCATCAGGACACAGGAACCAAGGGACAGCTGGGGACAAGACCCTTCAGGTTTCTGTCTGCACCTTAGAGCTGACCCTGTGCCACAGCTCTCCAGAGAGAGCTGGTCTTCAAGGAGTATTGATACAGAGGCCTGCAATAGGGACAAGCCACAGCCAGACAGAGTAAGCCCAACTAACATCAGAGTTAACAAGATGGCAAAAGGCAAGGGCAAGAACATAAGGAACAGAAACCAAGGGCACTTGGCAACATCAGAACCCACCTCTCCCACCACAGCAAGCCCTGGATACCCCAACACACCAGAAAAGCAAGACTCAGATTTAAAATCAGTTCTCATGATGATGATAGAAGACTTTAAGAATGAAATAAATAACGCCCTAAAACAAATACAAGAGAACAGAGGTAAACAAGTAGAAGCCCTTAAAGAGGAAACACAAAAATCCATTAAAGAATTACAGGAAAACACAATCAAACAGGCAGAATTACAGGAAAACATAATCAAACAGATGAAGGAAATGAACAAAACTATCCAGGAGTTAAAACTGAAATAGAAACAATAAAGAAATCACAAAAAGAGACAACCCTGGAATTAGAAAATCTAGGAAAGAGATCAGGAGTCATTGATGCAAGCACCACCAACAGAATCCAAGAGATAGAAGAAAGAATCTCAGGAGCAGAAGATACCATAGATAACATCGACCCAACAGAAAAAGAAAATGCAAAATGGAAAAAGCTCCTAACCCAAAACATCCATGAAATCCAGGACACAATGAGAAGACAGAACCAAAGGGTAATAGGTATGAAAGAGAGTGAAGATTCCCAACTTAAAGGGCCAGTAAATATCTTCAACAAAATTATAGAAGAAAACTTCCCTAACCTAAAGAAAGAGATGAACATAAATATACAAGAAGTTTACAGAACTCCAAATAGATTGGACCAGCAAAGAAATTCCTCCTGTCACATTATAGTGAAAACACCAAGTACACAAAACAAGGAAAGAATATTAAAAGCAGTAAGGGAAAAAGGTCAAGTAACATATAAAGGCAGACCTATCAGAATTACACCAGACTTCTCACCAGAGACTATGAGAGCTAGGAGATCCTGGACAGAACTCATACAGACCCTAAGAGACCACAACTGCCAGCCCAGGCTGCTATACCCAGCAAAACTCCCAATTACCATAGATGGTGAAACCAAAATATTCTATGACAAA
>CM052704.1:97370929-97419182 GCA_028551405.1 Uromys caudimaculatus | reverse complement strand
CATTTCCTTAGATGCTGAAAAAGCATTTGACAAAATTCAACATCCCTTCATGATAAAAGTCTTGGAAAGATCAGGAATTCAAGGCCCATACCTAAACATAGTAAAAGTCATATACAGCAAACCAGTAGCCAACATCAAACTAAATGGAGAGAAACTGGAAGCAATCCCACTAAAATCAGGGACTAGACAAGGCTCTCCACTCTCTCCCTATCTATTCAATATAGTAATTGAAGTTCTAGCTAGAGCAATTAGACAACAAAAGGCGGTCAAAGGGATACAAATAGGAAAGGAAGAAATCAAAATATCACTCTTTGCAGATGATATGATAGTATACTTAAGTGACCCCAAAAACTCCACCGGAGAAGTGCTGCAGCTGATTAACAACTTCAGCAAAGTGGCGGGATATAAAATTAACTCAAACAAATCAGTAGCCTTCCTACACTCGAAGGATAAACAGGTTGAGAAAGAAATTAGGGAAATGACACCCTTCACAATAGTCACAAACAATATAAAGTATCTTGATGTGACTCTAACCAAGCAAGTGAAAGATCTGTATGACAAGAACTTCAAATGAAGAAAGAAATCAAAGAAGACCTCAGAAGATGGAAAGATCTCCCATGTTCATGGATTGGGAGGATTAATATTGTAAAAATGGCCATCCTGCCAAAAGCAATCTACAGATTCAATGCAATCCCCATCAAAATTCCAACTCAATTCTTCATAGACTTAGAAAGAGCAATTCTCAAACTCATTTGGAATAACAAAAAACCCAGGATAACAAAAGCTATTGTCAACAACAAAAGAAGTTCTGGGGGAATTAGCATCCCTGACCTCAAGCTGTACTACAGAGCAGTAGTGATAAAAACTGCATGGCATTGGTACAGTGACAGTCAGGTAGATAAATGGAATAGAATTGAAGACCCAGAAATGAACCCACATACCTATGGACACTTGATTTTCGACAAAGGAGCTAAAACCACCCAGTGAAAAAAAGACAGCATTTTCAACAAATGGTGCTGGTTCAACTGGCAGTCTACATGTAGAAGAATGAAAATTGATCCGTTCCTATCTTCCAGTACAAAGCTCAAGTCCAAGTGGATCAAGGACCTCCACATAAAATCAGATACACTGAATCTAATAGAAGAGAAAGTGGGGAAAAGTCTCGAACACATGGGTACAGGGGAAAAATTCCTGAACAGAACACCAATGGCTTATGCTCTAAGATCAAGAATCGACAAATAGAACTTCATGAAATTGCAAAGCTTCTGTAAGGAAAAGGACACTGTCAACAGGACAAAATGGCAACCAACAGATTGAGAAAAGATCTTTACCAATCTTACGTCCCATAGAGGGCTAATATCCAATATATATAAAGAACTCAAGAAGTTAGACTCCAGAAAACCAAATAATCCTATCAAAAAATAGGAAACAGAGCTAAACAGAGAATTCTCAACTGAGGAATTTCATCGGGCTGAGAAGCACCTAAAGAAATGTTCAACTTTCTCAGTAATCAGGGAAATGCAAATCAAAACAAGTCTGAGATTACACCTCACACCAGTCAGAATGGCTAAGATCAAAAACTCAGGTGACAGCAGATGCTGGGGAGGATGTGGAGAAAGAGGAACACTCCTCCATCGTTGGTGGATTGCAAGCTGGTACAACCATTCTGGAAATCAATTTGGCGGACCCTCAGAAAAATGGACATAATACTACCTGAGGACCCAGCTATACCTCTCCTGGGCATATACCCAGAAGATGCTCCAACATGTAATAAAGACACATGCTCCACTATGTTCATAGCAGCCATATTTATAATCGCCAGAAGCTGGAAACAACCCAGATGTCCCTCATCAGAGGAATGGATACAGAAAATGTGGTACATTTACACAATGGAGTACTACTCAGCTATTAAAAACAATGACTTAATGAAATTTGCAGGCAAACGGATGGAACTTGAAAATATCATCCTGAGCAAGGTAACTCAGTCACAAAAGAACAAACATGGTATGTACTTACTGATAAGTGGATATTAACCCAAAAATTCAGAATGTCCAAGTTTTACTTTATAGTAACCGCTGGACTGAGAGTGAGGTCCCAGATGGAGGAGTGAGAGAAGGGACTGAAGGAGCTGATGGAGTGGCAGCCCCATGGAGGGAGCAACAGTGTCAACTGGCCTAACCCCCCTCCCCCCGTGCTCCTGGAGGCTGGACCACCAACCAAAGAATACACATGGAGGGACCCTTGGTTCGGACCACATATGTGGCAGAAGAGGGCCTTTTTGGCCATCAGGGGGAGGAGAGGTTCTTGGGCCTGAGGGTGTTAGAGGCCCCAGTAAAGGGGAATGTCAAGGTGGGAATATGGGAGTGGGTGGGCAGATGGGTGGGATGGGAATACCCTCATAAAGGCGGGGGAGGGCGGAGGGGATGGGGGTTTCCAAAGAGGAGACTTGGAAAGGGGGGGAAACATTGGAAATGTAAATAAAGTATCAAAAAAAAAAAAAAAAAAAGAGTAAGCACAGTAGGAGGATTGAATGTGACCCAAGTAAGTTATATACATATGTAGATATGCCACAATGAAATGTGCTACACTTGCAATTACTTTATGCTAATGACCTTTCTAAAGTGTGGCAGGTGCCTTCAGCTTGCATGGTTGCAACCAGACTGAATTGTGGCCCCTTGAATGCTTTAGAATAATTGTATTGTGTTCTGGTTTTATTGTATATTTTTCAAACATGCTTAAAACAGAAATTTTAGGCTTGGTGTGTGGATCTTGACCTTTGCCCTGATGTCAGGAATGGGTTGGACCCTGATATTACAATAATCTAAAAACTAAGATATGGTGGGTTGAATGAAATCATCTTTGATCCAAACTCTAAAGTTTCAACTGGTCTTGCTGCCACCCAAGACCATGCTTCTGTTGCAAAGCTGTGCTGTGAATAATCTTGGGTCACTCTGCCTTTTGACAGAGTTGTTCAGGACCAATGGCTACAAACAGAATCCATCACACGAGAAAGGAGGCAGGAAAGTAGCCGGGAAACAGCTCAGCCAGGAGAACAATTTGATATCACTTAGACAACTGGCAACTGGTTAGTTTTCATTCTCAGGGTTGTTGCTAAGCAGAATTTGAGAATAGACATAATTTAAACTAATTAGCACTCAGGTGTGGTTCAGAAAATTGGTTCATCCAGAGTACTACATCATAACCACGCTAAAGTTAAATGTTATTGGCGAAGCTTAGACTCTGAAGAAGTGAAGGGGAATATAGGAGGCAGGAAATTATCTTTAATTTACTACAGATTTAATTTACTAAATTATTTTAACTACAGACCTGCTCAAGAACACACTATCAACATGTATGGAACCATGATGACAAGCTACATGGGACACAACTCACACAAACCATCCCCTCAGCAAGTGTTTCAGAAACTGAGTCAGTTTCGGCTGAACTCTCAGTCGCTTAATTGGTAAATGGCTCAAAGTTATCCAAGGAATATAAAAGATATTACATAAATTACTGTCGGTTACCTAATTTCCATTCTCAAGGTTGTTGCTAAGAAGATTTTGAGAATAGACCTATTTTTAACTAATTAACAAATCAGCACTCATACTTGGACCAGAAATGGTGAACATTTCTTTTTTATGTTTCAAAGCTTTTATTCTAATTTTATTTGATAAATTTTGTTCGTGTGTATATTGTGTACACATACATGTATTTGCTGGTACAAGTGAACATGAATGCTGTGGCGGCTAGATGAGACACTGTGTGTCCTAATCTGCCATGCTCCACCTCATTTCCTCAAGAATGGGTCTCTTGATGAACCTGAAGCTAGGATGGCAGCTACCAAGCCTCTGCAAACCTTCTGTCTTTGCCTCCCATAGTGCTGGGGTTCCAGGTGCACCTGGCAGTGCCTAGATTTTTATGTAGGTTCTGGGAATTCATGCTCGAGCCATGTCACCATGTTTGCATCAGAAGTCCTCTTAACTATTGAGGCATATCTCTTGCCCATGCATCTTATTCATATTCATATCCTCCTAGGAACCTCCAAATAAGCCTCACCTTCTAAAAACACCGCTTTACCCAGCCTCTTTGCAGATGCTGTTCTTCGTGCACAAAGGTCCAACATCATGATGTCTGAATCTCTCGTTGGTTCAATTCCAGCACCACGTTGTACTTTACCATGTGCAAATCACACACAGCAGATAAACTGAGCTTCTGTGTAATCCATGATTCCCATTGGTTTCTAACATTTCTCTTTCTGTTTTCATCTCTACTGTGTTGGTATATTGTACTCTCTGGAGCTTTCACTTAGCTAGGAGCAAAGTTTGTCTTGTCTAGAATTAATAAAAATATAATAGTAGTTTAAAAGGGCCTATGTTTTTCTGGATGGTGGAAGCTGTTTTATTCCGAGGAGTATAAGCCATGGTTCTGTTCCACACTTTTCATGCACTGCATCTGGAAATGGCCTAGCTATTACCCCTGCATTTTACAATTGCTTGAAAATAATTCTCCTTTCCTTTTTTCTATAGACATAATTTTGAGCATCGTGTGATCAGACAGTAGAATCTACCACTTTTGCTTGGCTCTTGGATTACTGTCAAGTGTTACTCAATACAGTTTATTATCCACAATGAGTATTCTTCTAATGCCTTGAACTCTTGGTTACTTGACTTTTCTTTTTCTTAGAGTCTTCTCTTTTGAGTTATTGTCTCCTATAATCATAATCTGGAGGACTTAAAAATTGCCAGATTTTAAAGGCATAAATTACAGTTTATAGTACTTCGTTTCTAATCACTGATACATTTTTTCTGCAAAAATCTGAACTTGAGACTACTAATATGTCTACTCTACTTGTTTGTTTCACTGTTCCTATCCCTTTTGTCTCCTTGTTGAGTCTACATCTGTGAGCAGGGTTTTTCCCCCATTATCACTGTCATACTCTTTTGGTAAACTTCAATTCTGTCTCTGTCTAGGGGGCGGCAAAGCCATTCCCAGAGGAAAACCTAAAGTGATGCACACTCATTGCTCTGATCTGAATGTAGGCTGGAAAATTTCATGCACCATAATTAGCAATGGGATAGCATTAAGTGGCAGGGTCTTCAGGCAGTGATTAAACTCATGAGAGAGGAGCTACCATGAATGAATTAATGTTCTCCTATAAAAGGTGTTAGGGAGAATTTTCTAGACCCTTCCCTCTTTTCTGCCATAAGAGGACAAATGAAAGGGCAGTATCTTTGCTGCAGAGAGCAACACTTACCTGATCCTTGCTATATTTCTATGCTTTACAAATCACCTATGGTAAGATTCACTGTATATCAGTCTAAGTAGACTGATACACTGATCTCACTTTGAAATTTTGGCCACTCCCCACCAGCAGCCCCTTAGTGCTGGTCTACTTCTATTGAGTTTCTCTTCTTCATTGCCTTCCTTTCCTAGATAAATGTTTCATATTACATTCCCCTCAGTTCCTGCCTCATCTGCTCTCCAGACTGCTAAACCTGTCTCCTCTCTTGCAAACAGCAGTTCAACTTGTGTTCTGATTTCCGTATTACCCCAGTTTAACACTGCATTGCTCTGTGCCCAATTATTCTCTTCCTTCCATGTTCATGTGCCATGGCCAACCCTTACTTCTTCACTTCCATCGTCTCTGACAGCTCTCTACGGCTTCCAAGCCCCCCTGTGTGAACATGCATGCATACCACACACACACACACACACACACACACACACACACACACACACACACACACACACACACACACACACAGAGTCAAAACAGAGTCCTAACTTGTGAGTCTTCATATATACCACACATGCACTAAAGTTAAAAAGAAGCATTTTCTCAATAATTTTGCTACTCTCCAGGATTAGCAAAACTTACTTCCCTCTCCATTGGATCCAACAGCTTATGCATGGTCTGCTTCTATCCTGTCTTACAAAGCACCTTTTCATATGTTATATTTTCATATGCTGCCTGCATTCTCTCTCCATCTACAGCAAACCTTTGGAAACACGTGTAACTTTCCTGCTCATCTGTACTATCTACCACCATGTTATTATAGCACATTATTTGTGCTGTTCTAATAGCTTCTGTAGTCATCACTGATTCTAAAACCATCAGTGGCCTCTATGTTAAATCCATCAATTTTGTTTTTTTTCTCACTTGATTTCTGAGCATTTTTTGGACAAATTTCCTTTTTTATGTGTTTTCTCCTCTTGGGTTTTGAACATTGTCTATCTTACATTTTTATATCTCATTGATCTTCTCTTATCCAAAACAATAGCTTTTGAATGAAGCCAGTTGTATAACCCTGCTATTAAAAAACATAATTACCTATAGTGTACACAAAATATTGCCATTTCAGAATGCAAAACCTTTGAAAATATAGCCTCAACCTTTTACACACTCAAGTCTTAAGTGCCCCATCACCTAACTAGTTCAAGAAAACTCAAAATAGTATGACTCCTGTGACTTTACCTGAATCTGTTCTGGAGCCATGGCCAGATATAATGGCCCATTTCAAGTATTACTTCTTGTTATGGGCTTCCCCCACCTCTTGAATACAAGGTAGAATATTATCACTGACTAGGGAATCTTCTTCAATTACATCAAGCAGAGGAAATGAGGGACCTGTTTAGTTTTTCACTTTATTTTAGCAACAAGTAGTACTGATAGTATTTCAGAGATTTTCCTTAAAATTGAATGAGCCATAAAATATGAAAAATTAGGACACCTATTTTGAAATTACTCAATAGTATCTGTAATGCTTGTTCCAACGTAGCTTAGATTCTAAGTGATTTTCAACTGTCCTAGCACTTTGACCCTTCAATACAGTCCCTCATGCTCATAACATTATTTATTCCAATTTCAGAACCCTTGCACATACTGTAGATTTAGCCAGGATGATGTTCTCCTCTGTTGGCACTCAGTCCGTCACATTTCAGCGATCAGCTGTGAGGTGGGAAGCTGCTGCCTCACTGGGCCTTCATTACATCCTCACAACTAAGAGAGGAACTGGTCAGATGCTAACTCTGTCAATGCTTTTAAGATATCAGAGCAACTTTGAGCTCCAAAGCAATGGATTTGATTACAAAGAAGTTAGTGGTCCCCAGTATAAACCTTGTGGTGCTTTGGTATAAGATGTGTGTGTGTGTGTGTGTGTGTGTGTGTGTGTGTGTGTGTGTGTGTGTGTGTGTGTGTGTGTGACCTTTCCTAGGTAGCTGTGAACAAACTCCAGATAGGGCACTAACAAAAGACCAAAGAAACAATTTTACCCAACCCTAGCTTTGTGAACCAGTAAACCGATTGGAGTTAATCTCGTGAGCATTGGATTCTCAAAGGCAGCTGCACCACTGTGGGGTGAGGGTAGGAGACACTCCAGCATGATGACAACTTTTAAATCTGAAAACAGAAGTCCTCTGCAGTCAGCTTGAACACTGTGGAGGGTCTTCCTGCCCTAGCAATGATTACTGCTAGTGAAAGCTTGGGAAGGATTCTTGACAATCTTGTGGCTTTCTGGCGTTCTGAGCCTTGGCAGTTTCCATGGATCCTTGAGTCTTTTCAGTCTCCCTCTTCCCTTCAGGATAGAATATTTCCATTTGGAAGAAGAAATATTTATACCACAGCTGGAAATCACCAAAGATATTCAAGAGCTACTCTCACAAGTGAGTGTCTATGAGACTCACAGTAGAAAGATGTTCTGCACATCTGTTTGTTCCTGGTGTTTGCTTGTATGTTAAATTCAGTAAAGGAAATTAGGAAGTTTTAAGCAGAAGAGAGATAAGGTCTGGTTAGTTAAAAATAAAATCTATGGTAGACTTGTGTTGAATTGATTTGGTGTGGCAAGAAAAAGATAAACTCCTGTGTTAAGTTCCTAGTTCTTTGTTAAACAAGCAGGTGTCAAAGGTTTTATCATTTTAGAATCAATTAGCTACCAGAGGAGATCTACTCACACACACACACACAAAGTTGAAACCAACATATTCAGCAAAATTATGTTCTGCATTAAAGAGGTTTTCCATGGCCTGGAAACAGGCTAAAGTGATTATATGGTGTCCTTTCAGGGGCGCGCTGGGAGAAGGGGCAGGTAGATGACCATCTGAGGACCATCATTTCTATACGGTTGTAAACCTTATGACTGCCAAGGGTATTTTATAAATGTAAGTGGTAGCAAATTGAGAGCAGTACACATTATTTTAACTATATCAATGTAACTAAATTTGTTCATTAAAGATACATTTTATTTTTCTCTATAGAAAACAATTACTCCAAATATTATATTTTAAAGCATGCTAACCAGTATTATGCTCATCAAATTCACTTTAACATTTACAAGTATTTACATAACACCCTCCCAAGTTCTCATTTGAATCAGTGACATTTTAATTGCTCTTTCCTAAAGTTATGGCTTTAATAAAATCTTGGATATATTTTAATTCAGGATTTGAGCACAATATCTTTAGCTTTTGAAATTATGTGTTAGCATGGAAAACAGTAGTACACAGAAAAATTAATAAACATTTCTGGGTTCAAATAGACAAATGATGTCGTTAGTTCTTTTTTAATCTCTCCTCAATATTTATTTCTGAGAATGGGACAAGATAGGATAGAGGTACTTCGACCTTTACTATTGAAACTGATGATACGGTTTCTGTCACTGAATTCTGTGGAGCTGACTCCAAGGCATGTCAATTAGGAGAAAGGTATTTGAGGGATGAAGGGACAGCATAAACAACCATGAAAAACCGGCATAATTGCCCTCATATATTCTAGAAATATTAACATGCTCGATACAGGCCACTTTCTTGCTTGTATAGATCTGTTTATATAAACAGATACAATCATTATTATTTAGAAATGGCCTGGGTACTTTCATTTGGTCTGTCTTTGGTCTTCTTCCTTCTTTCTGAAGGAAGGTAAAACACTTCCCTTAAATAATTTCCACACGGCTTCTTCTGTAATTTTAACCAACCATTTTGGTTGTTGATGGGACCCTTAGGGGCTTGAAAAATATCAATTGGTTCAGAGTTGCTGGCGGAGTGATTTAGGAAAGCAATTTCTCATAAAATACTTTTCTTTCTATTCTTTAAAAATAAATTTCCCCCTAGAATCACTTTTCCCTCTTGGCATAAAGTAATTTGCTTTGTAGCTATTGGAATGATTAAGCTAAAATAAAAGAGTGTAAATCACGTTTAACCCTGTTCCCTGGTTGAATGAAAGACAGTGAGAAGGAGAAGGAATCCAGTTTCCCTCTTCACCCTTTGCACAGTCTGTTTTTCATTTTGTTATCTGTCTCCTTCGTTTTCCTTGAACTAGATAAAGCCGGGACTGTACTTGCTCTACTTAATTAAAGCAAACAACTCTTCTAATGTGGCCACCACCCTGGATTTACTTGTAATCGACATGCATAAATACAATGATGTAGACACAAAAGGGTTTCATATCAAGAAGACTTATATGCCAAATGCCATTTTAGCATCAAAAATAAATGTATCGAAAGACATGATACTGATGACCATTTTAAAATATCATGTTTTCAAAGTGAATTATCACTTCTGTAGGGATAAGGTTTCTTGTGTATCGTGTGGAAGCATCACCTGTCAATAAAAATCTGATGATCAATAAATTGAGGCAAGATTAAAAGCTGGGGCATTTGGCAGAGAGAGAGAGAGAAAGAGAGAGAGAACGAGAACTCTAGGAAAGAGGTGCGGGAAGACTGTCTGCTCGGACTGGAAGGAAGTCAGACATACGAAGCAGAAGAGAGGTAATTAGCCATGTGGCAGACAGAACAGTATAAACAGGTTAATTTAAATTACGAGCTAATGGGATAAGGTCTAACTTGGCCTAGGCATTTTTAAATAAATAATAAGCTTCTGAGTCATTATTTAGGAACTGGCACATGGGCGGGAAGGACCGCAGTTATGCACCTCAAATTTTGCACATGATCAACAGTGAGCATTAGATAGTAAAAATGATAATGAAATAAAAGATTCTTGTTTTATACCACTTCATGTATACATCTATATGGAGAAATGATTTATGTCTTTAATATATAAAACTCTCCCAAGTTTCATTCTAATTTACATAATCTTCATTTCTGCTTGCCTCAATAATAATAGCAATATATTTGTAATATTGTAAATTTGCATAAATTATATAACGTCTCCCCATATATAGCATTACAGTTAAGCAGTAGGGTTCACATCAAGAAGCAGTAACTATGTTGGTGATGCTACATGGATGTATCTCTTCTGCTCCCTGGACAGACGTTTCTACCTTCTTACTTCCTTTGTCTATATATATATTTACTTTTTAAATTACAAGAGCCAAGTCATAACAATATAGCAACAACAATTATTTCAGAATTGAGCATGACTGTGCAAGCCTGTAACTCCAGAGTTCAACAAGCTAAGGCAGGAGGATCACAAAGTTAAGGCGATACAGAGTCTCCTGTGTCCATTGTCTCCAGTGCAGGGATTACAGACATGCATGGATGTGCTCTGGCTTCTTAGGTGGCTTCAGGAGTCCAGTCTCAGGTAGGTGTGTGAAGTTGCACAACAGGCACTAACTACTAAGTACCAGCACCTCACTCCAGGCCATCTGAGGTAGTTAACAATAATGGGTGCAATTTTGTGTTCGCCTAGGCTCTCCTTGCTGAGATCAGTAAGTACAGAACCACACCCCCTCCCATTCCAGTTCTTCACACATGTGAGGATTGCTCCCACCCTCTTGAGTTGTCTGTCACTTTGCCAGGCACCATCGTCTGTGCTTGCTAGATCTCCTCAGCACATGCTTCCTTTTGTCAGTATGCTCTTAAAATCTGGCACTTTGAGTTGAATTTAGTACTCTGGATGTGTTCTTGGTGGTGTAGCATTCCCTAGGACTAGCGCCTTCCTCGACCGGAAGTTCAGCGTCTGTTGGCTGTGCATCTTACTGTGAACTTCCAAGCAGAGAAACCCCAAGAGGTTTCCTGTCTTAGTTGTTCTTAAGCCAGGCTCCCCACATCCTGGAGAAGAGTGGTACATTTTGTCGATCTTTATAAAGAATTTCCTATTTCTTGAGGATTTCTCTCAATCTTCCTGCTATTTGTAAGTCTTGAAAATGTTTGCGTTCTATGCGATGTATCACCTTACCTTCCTGTTAATTTTAGTAAATGTGTGTCTTCATGTGAATTATGTTTGAGTTTGAGGTAACAGTACTTGGATGGCAAAATCAACATTTTATTCATTACTCACTACATTTTTTAATTTAAATGAATTGCCTTTTCTATAAACTTTCTTTATTGAAACTAAGACATAGCATATGTTTAACTTTCCCTGATATCATTATGGTAGAACAAATTTAAAAGATGTTCTTTTTGCATGCAGTCTTTGTAAATAATGCAAGGTTCCTTTTAGTGAGTGACTTCCTCCATGCAACCAACTGGCTAACAAAGAAGGATGTTTAATCATGGCACCTGCAGTAATCAATATAATTTCTAATGTTTAAACTGTTTCTCTTTTGACATGGAACGTTTTACATCTTCAGCATCGTGATTTACTTCATTGTCATGAGTCTTCAATATCTATTCTTAATAAGTTCATCCATGGATTATGTTTAAAATGCAGCACTTAATTTAATCTACTCTGTGTCATGATTCAGCTAACTGCTCTTAGAGTCCCTTAACTAAGAAGACCAAGGGTTTCAGTGGGAGGCTAAACCCTGGGTGAGGCAGTACTGAAAGCAGTCACTAGAGGGCAATAGAGGGTTAAGAAATAGATACCAAGCTGTGGCCTGGTCAAAAGGACAAATAGACCAATTGGGCCATTTCGGATGGGTAATGAAAACCAGTTCCCAGCAATTTGTAGTAGAGGTTGATCTCAGTCAGGTTTATCCCCAAATTCCAGTTTAGAAGAGAATCACATGAGGACATGAATACTACCTTGTCCAAGTCAGCTAGTAAGCACTCAACCAATCACAAAGCAATGTTAAAACATTTCTACCAAATCTAGGGCAGATGTCAGACAATGAAGGCCTTGGTATGATGGTTAAAGTGGAAGTCTGTATTCAAAGCTAAGATCAAAACAGTGTAGACTCAGCATTCCTAGACTCAGTGTACTGACTACCTACCACGTGTCTACTAGAAATCCAAAATATCTCCCATGGCTGGAACAACTTTGTAAAGGAGTATTCTGCCTATCTTACTAGAAGGAAACTGGGAACAGGGTGTTATGAATTTGACAGCATATCTATGTTTGGTATGAACAGAAGACAGCAGAACTGTATTGCATAGGCTATGCTAAAAGACTGCAGGCATGCTGCTCTAGTCATGAGAATGGCTAGGAGGGAATTTCGATGGGGCTTGGGAGGAGGGATTTGATGGCGATCTGCTCCAAGACCTGGCCCTCCCTGTTAGTCTCTGAGGAGAAGTGGTCTGGCTTCTCACTAGTTTCTCAGTCTGAAGTTCATTGTGCAATGGCCGACAATGCAAACAAAGTTGCTGACACATTTCTTCTTCTTTAATGACTTGAGGAAAACATATGCCCTATATGTATAATAGATAACCTAATTTACTTGTATGCATTTAACAAAAATAAGTGCAAAGTACAGTAGCGATTCTAACATCAGATAAGGTATGCACTATTTTCCCCAAAGTACTGTGTACATAAGTACCATCCTAGACCAACTTAGTGAAACTACATTAAGCAGTGAAGGGTGGACACGCTTCGAGGGCTAGAAACACATTGAATTTATTCATCTGTAAATCTAAGTGGATGGATAAATACAGTTTAAGTTAAAATGATCGGTGAAAGCTTAATAAATGACCCTTTAAAGAACTGACTAAAATGACAAAGACCAAGCACTCAGAAAAATAAAGGTGATTCCAAAGGTTAACTCATGACATGATAAGGTCACTGGTGTCATAGACACAGGGCATGAGTTCAAATGAAGTTGTCTGAGAAGGCCTGCAACTCAAAAGGAAGTATTTCTAGAAGGTATAGAATACCTAGTATTCTAGGCATTTCTAGAACACTCTAGAATGAGCTGTAAGTAGCTGTAATAAGCACAATTCTTTTTTAAAGTACAGTTTTCTATAGTTTTACTGTTCTGGGCTTCTAGGATCTTTCTCAGCAAAGGAATAATTAGTTATTTGGAATTTTCTAAAGGGATGTCTGGCTTCCCAGAGTGGCTAACATTTTAAATATTTGAATGAATGTATTACATATCTAGATACAGAAAAGCTATTAACAACGGCTTCCCATGGCTCTATCTCCTGTCTTTCTGTCACATATAAATACAATATTCCTTTCAACTAATTCAAGTTTTTCCTTAAAATTAACAGATACAACTTCTATAGTAGCATTTTCTCATTAAATAAAACCTCATTTTCAAGAAGTATAAAGTAAAAAATACTTCAGATTTATGGACTACAGGCCGCAATCACATTATTTGCTTATATTTTCAATTGTGTAAACTTTTCTTTAAAATTCATCATAAATACCAAGAAAGTAAACAATATGCCATATTTCAAAGTTGGTTTCAAGCTGTCAAAAGTTTTTTTCCCTTTATGTCATTTGAGGCTCAGACACAAAATGGAACTTTCAACATTATCTCTCCTATCTTCACTATACACATTATTCCAAGGATGAAGACTCCCACCATACTGGCATTTTTTTTTTTTTTTTTTTATGCACCAGAACAATAGATGGAGATTTATCTCGCAGCAGCAGCACAGCTGGTCCCAACTCATAGCAGGCAGCAATGAAGCAACATGCAACTTCCAAAAGTGGGCTGTTTCTAAAATGTCCACAGATATCCCACACCAAGTTCTAGGAACCGTGGAGCCTCTTAGAAACCATCTGGAGTTTGTTCTAGTGAGACAACCTTCTTCCTTTTGCTGTTCTCTGTGTACTTATTTGTCTTGTGTTATTTTCATCTCCTCTTCACTCCTATAAATGGAGCCCTGCTCTTTTCTCTCCTGTCTCAATTTCTTGACTGTTTTCTTTAGCATGTGCGAGCATCTGTTTGTGAGCCCGTGCCAGATGGATACAATTCATTATTGGGAAAATCTGAGGAAAAAGGAGATCAAGGCTCTTTTTACATAGGCAGGAGACAAAAGAAGGGTGGAGCTGGAAAAGTAGACACTGGTCAGGAGTATTCTGAAGCCACTTAGGGTTTCACCAGAGGAGAGGCACTGCATAAGCCCAGGATGAGACTAGCATTTAGCAGTGCTGGCGATCCACTTGCCATCCCTCCACCAATTGTAATCAAAATCAGCAAGTAGCCTGGTTGTCATGGAGATACTCACCTAACACAATACATCAAAGTCCATTCAGTCTTAGCTAGCTGTAAAATCATCTCAGTGACTGTGTAATTAAATAAGAAAAAAGGTTGGGAAAAAAACAATGGAAACACTCAGAAGTCCAGTTGGTCTCGCAAGAGCAAGTTTGTGGCTCTTCCTGTAAAAGAAGCTTCACGTTCCCATGGTAGAGCTCAAAAAATACCATGCAAATTCTAACGACTGACCTGTTCAGTGTTTTCCAGTCTACTGTTGCTTTGCATATCTTCTATAACAATTACAATCCCCATTTATAGCTGAGGTAACCGAGTCTTAAAATAGTACAGAGATTTAGTGGCCTATATCTCATAAAAATGGAACTTTAAAGCACACCTGTCAACTCCAAAGGCGATTTTTGAATTCTAAATCGGCTATTATTTCCCACACAATATGCTGGCTCTTCAAAAATGTTTAGCCATAGTCTACACTGCAGGACAATCCTAGCATGGTTCAGAATTTAATGCTTTTTTCCAGAAACATTAATGTATAGTTTCTTCTATCATTAGGGCTAATATGTCCTAACAGTTCCTGGAGACAGTATTTTAGAGCCACTGATATTAGTGAACACTGAAGTTTTCGATGAAGACCTGTGGAAACACCTGTGTTATATCAAAATTATCCCCTCCCCATGTTCTGAGGTTTGAAGTTTGGGAAGACTAAAGCAAAAATAGATGTCATCTCCCTGACCCCCACCTTTCTTAAATGTAAGGAAATCTTGATGGTTATGGACTCTTGCTCAGCACAAATGAGCAAATGAACTACGGACAAATGCAGTGGTTTGCAGTGAGGAACACTGGTCTGAAATGCACTGTGTGAGGAGCAATGTTCAATGCATCCTCCTGTAGGGACCTTGACCTGTGTGTTCCAGGGCTGCAGGGTTCCTCACTGAGGTGAGGACCTCAGATCTTCACACCTTTAGACAGTGTTTTCCCACATTAGGGGAGAAGTTCCATGCCTAGCAAGTGTGCTGATCTTTAAGGCTTGCCAGTAACCCCTCTGGTCATGGTGCTATCAAGAGTTGTTGAACACTGGTCTTTCAGATCTTAAAGAAACTGCATTCCTCTTCATTGAAACAAAACATGACCAAGTTTGGTGAGATAGAAAGTAGTGTGAGACGTTCTAAGTAAATCGAGTGCTGGTTTTTAGCACTGTAAAATGTCAAGTTTATAATTTTAATAGAAACAAAGGATACAATTCTAAGATTTTTCCACTGTTCCTGGAACCCAGAACCAATTCCAGCCGAGTTCCTTCACTTTCCGTCATCTCAAAGGTTTCCTCCTCATACGTGCCCTTTGGTTTTCCTTAAGTTACCTTATTTACCACTACTTAACATTGTATCTCATTTTATCAGCATAGCCGTCTGCGATACAAACATGACTTTTTACCGTGTAGAGAAGCTCAGGTATCAGAATTTAACTGATAATAACTGAAGACTTACATGCACTCCACACCAGATCCACCTGTCTTAGGAAGGCAGAGTGCCCTGGACTGCTGTACTCTGTCTCTTCCGCTCCACTATATTCAGTTAACAAGAGATTAGACACTGTCACTCATTTGTCTTTTTGTGCAACTGTAGCAATTCACTGCATTTCACACTGAGCTTTTGAACACTTATAATCCAATCATGGAACAGCTCCAAAAATTAAAATCAGGGGTCCAGGACATAAGGAACAAACCACAAATTTACGAGATAAGGTGAAGTGGCGCACAGCCTCAGCCCCAGAGTACACTGGTAGAGGAAGGGGAAGTAGATGCTGCTTCCAAAGATAAGCTGGAGAAAACCACAGCAGCCCTACCCTCAGGCCACAGGGGCCTCACATCCTGTTACTGCTATTGAAGAAATAGTGACTCCTCCAGTGTGTGGGTCAGAGGCAGACCAAGAGAAATCCCTTTGTTTTCAGAATGCACAACTTGGAAGACAATGGCCTGGGTTCCATCTTTATTGCTGAACTAACTGCCATGGTTAACACCTGAGCCTGCTACAAGCCTGACCTCAGATAGCACACATAGGTCAGAGAGCCTTAGTTTGGCCTATCACAATCCCCCGGTGAAAGACTCAGAGACATGATTGTTGAGAGCAAGAGGGTCAGGAACTGCTAAATGAAAGATGCAGAAGGCAGGAGTTGGGCTCAGGCTGGGAAATGCCTTAACAGAGAAAGTTTGGTCTTCTACAGCTAAACCCAGCTCCTATCAGCAGAATTTACTCACTGAGTTCAACAGCCCTGAACTTGAAGCCAATGGACCATTTACATGCTGGAACTACCTAGGTGTGCTTCACTGCTGTAGACCCAAGAACTCTAAAGTTCCAGGACTGTCTATGACTTCACAGTGGCATCCCTCCAGAGGGGTTATTGATGACACCTTGAAGGCAGGATGTTCTTGATTTTACCTGTCTTTGTCTGGTGGCTGCCACCCATCCTTTCAATGCATTCAGGAGACAACCTTTAGTGAACATTCCCAACCAGGTATAGGGTACCCTCCAGGCACACTTCAGGAGTGAGGGGAGAGATAAGTGTGGCACACAAAGTCCCTGGCACGCGTGCGCACACACATACACACACACACACACACACACACACACACACACACACACACACACACACACACACACATACACACACACACATACACACACAGAGGGGGTAGAGGGAGGGAGAGAGAGATGGAGGGAGGGAGGGAGGGAGAGAGAAAATAAACCTGTTACTGTGGAAACAGCTCTGGCAGACATCAGGAACTTTTCAACACAGACTCAACAACAGTACAAGCCATAGGAAAAACAAGAGCTCAGTGCTCAGCTGGTCCCCCACACCCCACCCATGTATAGACATAGCAGTATCTAACTTGAGAAATCAGAAAGAAGGTGCTAGAACGCTTCACCAAATCCACATGGATTCTTGTTCTGGTTTGTTCTGTTTCTTAAGCTACACAATTAGCAAGACTTATTTTATTTTAAATAAAAAAAGACAATTTGGCAATACTGTACTTGTATAGAAAGCACACTTGTAATCACTATGATGGTGTTATATTTTAAATTTTTAAAATGTTTTTAATTACTGCCTTTAACATATTCATCTAACTTTTGTTTATGCATTTTCTTCCTTTTGGAGGCAATATTCTTCTTCTTTAGTTTCTTTTTGTTTCGCTTGTCTGTGTTTCCCTCTTCTAAGTCCCATATAAGTGGTCTTATTCTGACTTCATTTTATGTTTTTTTTTTCTCTTAAATTCTCGTGTTTAATTATTGCTAATATCATTGCATTTAACTGATTTTGTGAATACTCCCATTTGTTTGTTATTTTGTTATAAGATGCTCTCATGTTGCCCACATTAGCCTGGCACTTGCAAGGAAGACATATTAGTCAGAGGAAGAGGAGATAAACACCAACTCATAGAGAGTCCCCTGTAGCTACAGCCACCTAATTTTTGACAAAGATACTAAAAACATACACACTTGAGAAAACACTGCTTATTTTGTTTTGGATTTTTTTTACCCAAATGCTGTTGGGTCATCTGCAACTCACTTGTGTTTTTAAGTATAGAATGAAACTAAAATTGTATCTCTCACTGTCTTAGTTAGGGTTTTACTGCTGTGAACAGACACCATGACCAAGGCAACTCTTATAAGGGTAACACATAATTGGGGCTGGCTTATAGGTTCAGAGGTTCAGTCCAGTATCATCAAGGAAGGAGCATGGCAGCATTCAGGTAGGCATGGTGCTGAAGGAGCTAAGAGGTCTACATCTTCATCTGAAGGCCTCTAAGAAAAGACTGGCCTCCAGGCAGCTAGGACTAGGGTATTAAAGCCCATGCCCACAGTGACACACTTCCTCCAACAAGGCCACACCTCTTAATAGTGTCACTCTCTGGCCCAAGCATATACAAACCTTCATACTCACTCTACACAAAAACTACAATTATTTTAAAAATCAAAGACCTGAATGTAAGAACTATTCATCGGACATTGCTTGAGGAAACCATAGGGAAAACTCTTCAGGATATAGACATAGTAAATGATTTTCTAAACAAGCATGTGGTATCACAGGAAAGAATCTCAAGAGTTGCCCTCTGGTATGACATGGAATTGGAGAACACTGCACAGCAGAGAGAACAATATCAGTGGGAAGAGGTGGCCTGCAGTATGGGAGATTTCTTCCAACTGTATATCACTTGAGGATTAGTATCCAGGATATATAAAGAGCTCAAAATATTTAGCAACCTCCAACATCCAATCAATAGATGGACTGATGAGATTAAAATGAGAAATACAAAGGCAAGTAAGTTGAAAAATATTCAATATCCACATCATCAGGTGTAATGGCCATTTCTGGTTGCCAACTTGACTATATCTGGAATGAGCTACAATCCAGAAATGGAGGGCTCACTTGTGATCCAGATCTTAAAGCTGGAAGACACAAGTTTCTGACATGGATCTTGGCATGGATATTGAGGCATAGTGGCCATGGGAAGCTTACGCCAGGCAGAGTGGCACACGCCTTTAATCCCAGGAAACTGAGGCAAAGAAGTCTCTGAGTTCAAGGTCAGCCTGGGAAAGGTGAGTCATAGATCCAGGTATGGTGATACACACCTTTAATCTGGTCCACACCTTCTGCTGGAGGCCTCCATAAGGACATTGGAAGAAGGAAGATTCACTCCTCTTAGCCTGCTTGCATTTACTTGCCAGCACACCTGTTGGAACCTATTTCTACAGACCAGCTGAAACAACTAGCCTCATGGGACTGAACAACTACTAGATTCTTGGACTTCCCATTCACAACTGACCATTGTTGGGTTAGTTGGACTACAGACAGACTGTAAGTCACCACAATAAATTCCCTCAATATAGAGAAACATTCCATAAGTTCTGTGACTCTAGAGAACCCTGACTAATATATTAGGTGAATGCAAATGAAGACTTTGAAATTTCATGTAACTCAGTTCTGATGATTGTCATGAAGAAACACATTAACACAAGTGCTGGAAAAGATGTGGGGGAAGAGACCCATATTTTTACTGTGGATATAGCTATAAACTGGTACAGCCACTATGGAAATCACCCTTAAAAAACAAACAAAGAAACAAACAAACAAAAAACAAAAAAGAAATACAATCCATTCATACTGCTTTTTGAGTGTGCCTGAAGGATTCTAAGTCAACACACCACAGAGGTACTTGCATATCTGTATCCATTCCAGCACAAGTCACAACAGCCAGCTGTGGAACTGACCTAGACGCACTTCCGAAATGGATAAACAAATGTGGTTTGTGTACAAAATGGGATTTTATGAGGCCACAAAGAAAAGCAAAATCATGACACTTGCAGGAAACGAATGCAACTAAAAATGACCATGTTAAGCAAAAATAAACCAGACTCATAAATATTGCCTGTTTTTCTCTCACATGAACCCACGTTTAAAAGTGTGTGTGTGCGTGTGTGTAATTATTGCATGCATATGTAGTTCATGAGTCTAGAAAGGAGATCATGAGAGAAGTAAGAGATCTTAAGGAGGTTGGGAATTGTGAAGTTAAGGAATATAATGTAATATGAAAAGGAAAAAGCTATCTGACACATCTGTATGGAGAGTCCAAGGTGAAACCCATCACATTTCATGTCAATCTAAAAGAAGTGATAAAGGAAGCATACTTTGATGAATTAAAATATATTCTCAGTGATTTGGGCACTCGCAGCATGGAATTCCTTCAGTAATTCTAAGGTTGGGTAGGGAGTCCTTGGGACAGTGCCTTATATAAAAAATTAATAGCAACAGACTTTAACATGGTGTCTGAGGCCTTGTGACAGCAATGGTTCTTTTATATTTTGCTTTTGAAAAACTATTGCTACAATTTAATTTAAATACTTTGATTAGAATTCTTAAACACCAGTTTTTCCTTTGTTTTTTTTTTTAAGTTGAGTTTAAAAGACTTTTTCTGAGGTGAGTAAACAGAAATGTCCTCTATGTATGCAAAAAAGAAAATCACTGTAAAATTTAGCAGATAATAAAATAAGAAAAAGTACCCAGCATGAATACATATTTGAGAAGAATTGTTCATTCAAATTGTTCTGTTCCATTGAAGCCTTTTTTTTTCTTTTCTTTTTTATTTTTTTTTAATTGTTTTTTGAGACAGGGTTTCTCTGTGTAGCCCTGGCTGTCCTGGAACTCACTCTGTAGACCAGGCTGGCCTCAAACTCAGAAATCCACCTGCCTCTGCCTCCCAAGTGCTGGGATTAAAGGTGTGTGCCATCACCGCCCGGCCCATTGAAGCCTCTTAAATCAATCTTTGCATGGTAGATCATCTAAGACCGGAGAGGACTCTGCATCCTTTCTACTCTTCAGCACAGACATGTAATTCAGTGCACAAATGTACTTTCATATTGCAGGACTGATTTCCTTTTACTGTACACAATAATTTGGGTTTCTTTTTTATAGTTTTTTTTTATGATTTTTAAAACAAGAAACATTAAATTGCAAAAAAGATTATAAACTGCTTATATGAGAAAAAGCAAAACCCCTTAAAAGCAAGCTAGAGTTTTTTTTCCTGCAAGGCTTAAGTACCTCTATTAGTTTTATGATGAAATGGCAATCTTAAAACTTTTATGAATAAGTAACACCCAGAGTCCCAGCATAGACCTGACATCCTGTCTGGATAACATCTTCCATGTTAAGACTTAGCAATTACCATTTTATATTCCATGCTCAGGTACCCAAGCAAAACAACTTCATACTGCCTGACATATACAAGTGCTGCAAATCTTTGTAAACTTCCTTGGTGTTTTGGGGACCATTTAAAAAGAAACCGTAAGCCAGCATATGGAAAATTATAAATGCAGCCAGAGGTTGCCTGCGGTCTAATTAGAGATGTGTTCCAGCTGTTGCTACTACTTGGAGCCTCTTCATCAGAGTCCAAATACTATGGTGGCAGTGGGGGGGGGGCAGAAAGAGGAGGGAGGGAGTAAGAGTGAGAAGAGGAGTGAGAGAAAGAGAAGTAGAATAAAGTAGAAAAAACCAATTATCAAATATTGATTTATTTAGTTATTTAAAGCACTGCTTGTATTGCCTATTTAACAAGCATGACTTCACTTTTCTACCTCAAAAAGAATGATGGAGAGACATAGCGGAATGGGTCATTACCCACAAAAACCTGCTGTCTTCCAGATCGGCTTCTGTAAGATGTAGCTTGCTTGTCCCTCTCCACTTTGTAACGTTAGAATAGAAGATGAGAATACAAACTGGACCGACCCATCACTGAAGCCCTTCAGGAGCTGCTCTGGCTTTGATCCACCTCTATTACACTCTCATTTATGTCAGGGTGCTTGTCCGGGAGAATTCCCACCACAGGACCACCACTGTATTAAGTGCTTCTATGCTCAAAACATTACTTTATAAAAACATCAAGTCTAATGGGCAAGAGATATATAAAAACAAAAATCAGTATTTAAAACTGTGGTGGTTTTAGTATGCTTGGCCCATGCGAAGTGGCACTATTAGGAGGGTGGTCTTGTTGGGATAGGTGTGGCCTTGTTGGAGGAAGCGTGTCATTGTGTAGGCAGGCTTTGAGGTTTCCTAGCTCAAGCTCTATCCAGTGTAGAAGAGAGTCTCCTCCTGGCTGCCTTTGCTCGACATGTAGGACTTTCATCTCCTTCTCCTGCACCATGTCTGCTGGCAGGCTTCCTGCCATGATGATAATGCACTGAGCCCCTGAAACTATAAGCCAGCCCCAATTAAAAATGTCGTCCTTTCTAAGAATTGCTTTGGTCATGGTGTCTCTTACAACAATGAAACCCTAAGACAAAAACTTATGTGCATTCTAGCAATACAAAGTGTCATCAGTGTTATGACTAATGATCATATATGACTTCATGTTTATCCACATGTATGGAAAATAATATATTTACTTATAATAAGTTCCCTTTAACAGATACAAGATAATTATTTATATATACATATACATACACACACATACACACACACACATTTATGTCTTCACACTTCATGCCTTGATGCAAACTAGTCCCTACATAGTGGATTGGTTGCTTTTCTCTGTGGATATAAACTAATACAGAGGACTGGAGAAGAAGACAGACAATGACTTACATTTTCAAGGTTAAGTAATATTTCAAACAGGCTTCATTTCTGTGGTTCACATTCACTTCTCTGTTGATTTAACTGCTTACCATTCACTAGTTCGTGGGTCCATCATGAAAACGCCTTCCTTTTGAGCCCTTGACCTCTCTAGGTTCCATAGTACTCTCTGTCTCCTTTGCTTTAGGCTAAAGCCCTCAGGTGGTTACAAACTCTCCTTTTCTACCCCACCAGCATTTTAAACAACCTTCTAGAATTAAAGCACTTGCTTAAGGGGTGTGGTGGTGGTGGTGGTGGTGGTGGTGGTGGTGGTGGTGGTGGTAGTGGTGGTGTGTGTGTGTGTCTGGATGGTTAAATGATCTTCTGTTTTGGCAATTTAAAACATAATAAAAATTGAATTATGATCGGAACTCTGAGTAGAACATTTCTTTTTCAGGCAAGCATTGTGAAATTAAGTGCTATGCCACCAGTTGCTGTGGGATTGTGCAGAGTGGCTCAATGGAACATACCCACATCACCCAGTTCTAGACCGTGGGGAAATCATGTCTGTTCATGCTCAGTTCAGCATTCTAACTCATTAGCAGTCCAGCCTCTAAACAGGCATGCCATTTCTTTTCAAAAAAACCTTCTGTTTAATGTTTCAAATGCACAGCCTCTTTAGCTGGTGACTCAGATCCTCAGCACTGAATCATCTAGCCAAATGCGAGTCAGAGCAGTAGCGCTCTTGAAGACCTTCAGCTATCTGAACTCAAGGGAAGTATGTAAACTTGGGAAGAACTTCCTGGTCTTAAAGGAGACAGAACTTTTAGTTGTTATGAGATGCCAGAGCAAGAAATAACCAGTATGAGACGGTTTTCCTGTTTCATCTTTTCTGAACATCTATTAGGACAATCTCAATCTCATTATTACTTCCCTTAAAAAGATCCCAGTGGCCACATGAGGCATTTAAACAAAGGTTTCCAAGCAGCTGCTGTATCTTACTGTATGCTAATTCACTGTGGATTTTTAGGCCATTTGGCAACTACAGCCAGCACAGTATTAACTATTCCATCAGAATGTGTTTATTTGGCAGGGTATTATCACAGGGATTTTCTTTTTCCCTGAAAGATGAGATAAACACATGAAGCCAAATGGCATAGTTTAGAGTTGTTCTCCATCTCACATTGTGGTTCACGTCAAGTGGGTTGATGTCACGACACCCTAAGCCCCAAGCAGAACTTTCTCTGTTTTAGTTTCTCTTGTTTGTATTCCGAAGTACTACTGCCCCGCCATTAAGTAGCATTCCCTCCTTCTAGCCCATGAGAGTGGCTGTTCTCAGTTCGTAACATTGTCGCAATTTTTTTCTTTAGTATTTGAGTGTACATCCAACAGCTCCCTTTTCATGGCCAGCAGTGTATTTACAGGACGGATAAGGAACTAGGAAACCATGATGAAACCATGATGAAATAAAAATGGCAGACAAGACTATTTTCATCATGCCCGTGGTACCTAATTCTTGTCAGACAGGAGTGAGAAGTGTGCAAAAGTAATGGATAGTCACAGATAATGAACAAGCGTTTTCCCTTGGAAGAGTGTGCCCATTATCCTCAGGGAAGCTTCTGCCACCTCTATCTAGAAGGGAAAATTGGCCTTCTCTTAGCCTTCTCCAGCTCCTTTCCCAGGATGTGACTCCGAGGCTCCCCCCCCCCCCCAGGAGTTCAGGTAGTTGAAAAGGCTTTGTGTTGCTGCTTCAGAAGAAACAGGAATGACTCATGTGTTTGTGGATGGACAAATGTGAGACTGTTAAGTGCAGCTTTTCATTAATAAAATAAATTAAAAATGGTTTAATTATAAAATGCTATATATAATATGAAAAAGATTGTTACTGAACTACCTTATCTTTAATAGCTATATGTAATTCTGGCATATCTGAAAGAATAAAAATAATACTTTGTACAAAAATACAAAGATATTTCTTAATAAAAAACATGTTTAAGAGCTTGGTATTGATGGTTTATCATTTTTACAATTTTTCATTTCTGATGTCTATATGTGGAGCATGATTAAAGGCTCAATGTTTCATTCATTTAATGGATTAACTTGGTAACTTCTCTTCCTAGATATGTTTTTTTTTTTTTTTTTAAAGCCAGAACATTTCAAACAATGACCCAGGTTTCCTGAAGCCTGGGTGGAAAGTCTGTGAATCTGCTTTGGAAGGCAGCGCTTGGCGCTGGGAACCTGCCAGGTACCCTGCTTTCATGTCTGGGCTTTTCTTTCAAAGTGGCATTTGAATGAGATGTTCCTCAATGGGAAGGCCTTGGTAAATCACAGAACACGTTTCAAGTCCAACAAGAGAATAAGCCAATATAGCTGTTGTAGACATGTGCAAACCTGCCGCCTCCTGTAACGGGAGTAATGGCAGAAAAGTACCATGTGTACTATGTAGCCCCGTGTAGACAGCAGGAAGCCAACAGAAGCCAAAGATGGGGTGGGGGTCTAAGAAGGTTTCTGAAGCTTGAGTCGTAAAATGACACAGACGAGGCAACCCAGCTTGCCCCAAGCTTCACGTTATGATTTAAAATAGTGGGTAGAGAGAATAGAGAGTGGAGACAGTCAAAGCATATGTGACATTTAAACAAATGTCATGGAGTGTATCACTCTGGAACTAATAAAAATTTTGAGACAGAGAAGGGGGAGGGAGGGAGAGAGAGAGGGAGAGAGAGATAGAGATAAAGAGAGAGAGAAAGAGAGAGAGAGAGAGAGAGAGAGAGAGAGAGAGAGAGAGAGAGAGAAAAGAGAGGAGAGAGGAAGGATTTGAAATTGTAATGTATTCCTTAGACTTCATTGAAGAAAGAGTCTGAACTTTATTTTGTATCAGAAAGAGACTATTTATATCTATTGATTTAAGATACAGGGAAATGGATCTTTGGGCTTATGTGTTAGATTAGACAGAGTATATATTTTATTTCCAGAATTGGGTGTGGTAGCTAAGAGGAATGTATTGTATGAAATGTTTATCTCTAGGCTTACTGTTGTCTGACTAAGTCTTACTAAGACTTGCTATAGTCTTACTGTTGGCACAACTGTTTATTCTTTGGCCCACAAAGCAGCTGTAGAAGACAGCAGTGTGATTTCCAGGCTCATAGGCTGCTCAGCAAGTGCTGTGTCCTGGAGAACAAAGAAGAGTTCACCATGTGGAAAAGGTTTTTCTTTTCTGTTAAGACCATTTTCTAAAAATAAAAGCAAAATGGCACATTTTTAGATATTTCAAAATAAGAAACAAAGGGCGTGCCTCAATTCTTCATAAACAAAGAAAACACCCTATGCTCTCAGAAATAAATCCCTAAAAAATTGAATTCTAAAAGTTCATATGTGGATCCAGCCTGACTCACACTCTTGCTATTCCAAGAGAAAAGAAGATACACTCGTGTGCCTGTGTATGCCTATGCAAGAGCACGTGTCTGTATGTCTGTGTTGCTGGGGTGGGGGTGGGGACATTTGACATTAATACAATTAATAATCTTAAATCACAGTGCTTTCTTCTTCACGATATTTTGATTTTCTCACTGCTGTAACCAAATGCCTGATAGGAGAACTTGAAGGGAAATGCACTTTTGATCTTTTTGGTAAAAGGCAGCAGTGGGGCAGCTTGGTCCATGGCTGTAGCAGCTATAGGAGTACAGCACCTTCACATCTTGGTGCAGGGAGAAGCTAGCATGCCTCATTATGGATCTCTGTTGTCAACTCACCTCCACCAGACCGGTCCCACAGCGCCCCATAAGGTCCCACAGCCTCCCATATGGCCCCACAGCCTCCCACACAGCCCCACAGTCTCTCGTGGGGACCCACCAGTTGGAGAGAGAGCATTCAAAGACACGAGCTAGAGAGACATCTCACATTCAAACCAACATGCATGGGGTTCCCTTTCTTAACCAAGCACTTGAGTGACTGGTTATACTGCTGTGTAGGATCTGTGCCTGTGTGCAGGATTTGGAAAGGTGATGGGGACCGGCAAATTCATGCAGTTAATGCTTCCCTGGACAGACACCTTTTCCTTAGTGGCACCTCTTGGTGATAGTTACCAGCATGGCTGTGTTGTCTTTAAATATTACTGAGTGTCCATGCCAGCACTTGATGGGGGCATTCTGTCCCACCTACTATGCTTAATTGAAAATAAAAATGTGTGTATGGTTGGTATCACTCAAACTATAAAACCTAAAGGAGCCAGGAAAAAGGCAAGGGAAAAACAAAGGTTATTATTTATTGGTGGGCTTTAAAGACTAAAGCAGAATTTTCGGAGATTCCTTTGTGACCAGCTCTAAGTGTTGTTTGAACACCTGTTCAGTAAAGCACTTTTTGTTTTCCTCATAACATCTGGCTTTGAAGTGATCTTTGTGCTTCGCCTAACTTGCGGTTTGATGGCCATGCCTGCTAGATCTGCTCCACAGAAAATCAGAACTCATCCATTTCCTCATGTATATTACTGCCATCTCTCACACAGGGCAGAGTAAAGAGTTCCTAGGCAGGTCTTCCGATGGAAACCTTATTACCTCTCAGTGTACTGTCGGTGCAACTCCCGAAGGACTCCTGTAAACCTACCTGAGAACATGGCACACCTAAGACCCCAACATTCCAGCTGCCCCTACATACTCAGAGGAAAGCCCATGCCTCTAGAAGATGGCTTCTGTTGCTGCTTCCATCCCAAGTCTTTCCTTCTCTTCCCTTGTCTCTGGTCTAGTTGCACTGAGATCACCATACTGAGCACACTAGAGGTGCTACTCTCCCAAGGCCTGTAGATTTAATGTCCTTCCTTCTTGGAGCAGTTGAATGCAAGGCTATCCCTTATTCCCTGACTCTGTAATATGTCTGGTCAGATTTTCTTCCTTCAAGCCCCCTTCCTGCCGTCTCCTCTTTTGTAAAGAAGGGTGTTACCTCTGGATGCCAGAGGTACCTGTGTCCTGTGCTTCCTTGGCTCTCCTTGCACCTGAATAGCAATATCATCAAAGCAGGGTGTCTGCAGGTTTTACGGACCTGTCTAGTCTGTAGTAGTGCTCAATGGTGAATGAATGGATGATGACTGAACAAATGAATGGCAGGTGAATTTCAGGGAAGTAAATGCGAGATCAATTAAAGCAAGGAGCATCAGTTCAGGAAATATTGAACTAAATAGCAGTAGAAAGTTGTGGAAAGGCTTATAGTTTAGTTAATGCAATCTTCTTTACAGAGCTAAGGCTGGGCATTAGCCCCAGAAGCTTCCTCTATGCAGCTGAGATATTAGAATCCTTGTCAGTTTATTGAACTTGTGGCAAGTCAAAAACAGTGTCACCCTTCTTTGGTCTCAAAAAACAAAAACAACAACAACAAAAAAACCCCAAAATCCAAAACCAAAACCCTCCAAAAAACCAAAAGACCAAAACCAACCAACCAACCAACCAAAAACCAAAACAAATAAAAACAAAAAAAAATCATCTTATTTCTAATTGCTTGTATTTGTTCACATCTGAGGAAGTGAGGAAACTTAAAGTTCTGTTCTTCAAAACAACTCACTCAATTACTTTAGCAAGCCACAGTCCACTGCTCCAATGACCCAGTTTTCTTTGAAAGGTCAATAAACGATGGCAGTGAACTGTCTAGCAGGTTAGGATGGGTGTGATGCTTCAGGAAATGATGACATGTAGACACCATGAGACTGTTAAAGGTGAGTTCAATGTCATGGTGTAACAGATTCAAGTTCAGAAATAAATATCCATTTTCTTTGAATTGGCACTGTGGTATAGTAGTTAAAAAAAAAAAAGACAATATTTCAATTTATTAACAGTCCAAATACCTTTAGTTTGCCTTTTCCTCTTAAACAAATTGCTTTGCCTAAAGAGGGGATCTTTTCCTCATTTACTTTATGAGAGACAGAAACTGTGATTTCCCTAAAATCTGGATATATGAGATCTGCAATTAACTTTCATACCAGAGTATGAAGGGGGAGATACCAGCTTACTCCTGAGATGTTAAGCCAGTGGCAGTGAGAGAGTGAGAGACACGCTTTCAGAGAACATTAGACCAGGGCTCTAGTGCAGGGTCACTCAGCATGGCTCTCAGAGCAGCCACTTGCCATTTCTAGGGATCTTGCTGCAGATGTTGAAGCTCACATTTCACTCAGCTTCTGCAATAAAAACTCTAGGGTTGAAAGCAAGGGCTTTAGGTTGAAAAAAAAATCTTCCAAGTAATTCTTAGTACTGTTTACTGCTGCAAATTGAAATCGTTAACACTTTGGAGGTGGTTATAATCAAACTGGACATGGAGGAGCATGCTTGTAATTCTAGCACTTTGGAAAAGAGGAAGGAAGCACCAGGATTCAATGTCATGCTTAGCTACAAAGAAAATTTGGAGATCAGCCTAATCTACAGGGCACTCTGTCTCAAAACTAAATAAAAACAGAAAGATACTGTTAGAATTAACAGTGTATTTGAAGAAATTATTTAAAATTTCAAAGTAAAAAATATAGGAACTAGGTAATTGCTTCTTCTAACACAGTGACAAAAGTTAGATTCTAAGTACATTTTAGTTGTCTAATGAGACCTATATATGTTGAAAATTTAAGTCATTAATGATAAAATATTAACAAAATTCATCTTTCACTATTAGAAGGTAAACTAATATTGCCATTTTAAATTTATATATGGAACAAATTAAAGAAAAAAACTAATTTCAACTAAACAAACTTGAATGGCAAAACCAGTTAGAAAATGAATTTTCAAATAATTATGTCTATTTTTCAATAGTTGTTTACTGGAGGAAGCACACAAACACCACACACACACACACACACACACACACACACACACACACACACACACACACACAGAAACACATACCATCACTGTGACCATTATCAATGACTAGAACAGAAGCTGTTACCAGTGTTTCATTGCCTCTTTTCAAAGATAGGGTCATATCTTACTCTATTAGCAAAGATTACAATTGTCCTGGGTTCCGTTCTCAGCACCCATATGATGGCTCACAACTGTCCCTAACTCCAGTATCAGGAGATCCAGTGTCCTCTTCTGGTCTCCGTGGGCATGAGGCATGCACATGATGTGAATAAATGTATGCCAGCAAAACATCTATATGCATAAAAATTTACAACCTTCGTAAATGACAAGTTTTAAACCAGAACATCCCTGTTAAAATTTAGGTGATTTTTTTTAGTATACAAACAAACAAACAAACAAACAAACAAAACCAGGAAAGTCTCTGAGTCTCAGGGTAAGCTCAAACATCAACACAAATAACTAACATTTTAAAAAATGTTCTGTCCCAGAGCTATTCGTGTGATTTAGTACAGCTGGTAAATATACATTTATTGTGAGTCTGTTTCACAACAAATATTGTCTATAGAATTAGTAAAACATAATCTTTGTGGAAATGACCAAAATAAGGTTACATAGGATCGTGTATGACTGGCCCTGTTTGAAGGGATTCCTGTACACCAGCCTACTTTATTCTCTCAATGAGTCCCATAGATAGGCACCAGAATTATTGTATTTGGTTTTCATGGGAATTCTGATACATAAATGTATGCACCCTACATCTTACCAACTTCTTTCTCCTTTCTTTACGTCTCCACCCCCATCCTCTCCATAAGCGTGTGTTTGTGTTTATTTGGAGATAGAGTTTCACTATAGAGGCCAGGTTGGCCTTGAAGTCATCATTCTCCTGGCTCAGTAACTAGATAACTGGATTTATATGTGCACCCCATGCATGGACTTTTTAGGTGAGACTGTACAGATGTCATAATCTAGTAGATTGCTGCATATTTGGGGATTAGGAGGAAAGAGGTACATGTTTGTAATGCATTACAATAATTGAAATGCAGTAGTCACTGTAGGAACAAAAATGATATACTCAGTTCCATTCTGCCTGGTGCAGGGTGAGAAAGTAGTTGGAAACCAATGGGAAAGGAGAAGAAAGTGGTGGAAGTTTGCAGTCTGGGGTCTTCCCAGAGGAAAATGTAGAATAGTCCTGCAAGGAAGAAAACCAGGGAAGGGTAAATAGCCCTGTGAGAAACAGCTAGAACCTTGGCAGTGGTGATCTCAGGTGGATAAATGGGGGCAGGGGGTGCTGAGTCAGATTCTGTAGGTTCTCAGTTGGAATTAGGAACTGGACTGCAGCCTTCAGAAAACAGGAGCTGAAAGTGTTAGCTGGCAGGACTTGTGCTGTATTGTGGGAATTTCACTCAGGTACTTTGTAGGCATGGATTTTGATGCTGCAAGCATAGTCCTTTAGAAGTTATTGAAACAGGCTGGAGAGATGGCTCAGTGGTTAAGAGTACTGACTGCTCTTCCAGAGGTCCTGAGTTCAATTCCCAGCAACTGTCTGGTGGCTTACAATCATCTGTAATGGGATCCAGTGCCATCATCTGGTGTGTCTGAGACAGCTATAGTGTACTCATATAAATAAAAATAATAAATCTTTAAAAAAAGAGAAGTTATTGAAACAATGGCTATGAAGCCTAGATTTATGGTTTAATTCTAATTTATGGTTTTGGTGTATCTACTGAATGTGTCAACTCATGCAGAAAGATGGTGTTCAAAGCTGATTAGGATGTTTACATATCAGTATATTGTCCATATATGTATATATCCATATATTTATATATGTATATATCCATATATCTATAGATTTTCTCTCTATATATAGATCTATATATGATGTAGGATGTACATCTATATATTATATTTAGTTAAGAAAATGTTCTAAAATAAATGATTGAATAAAGTTGAAGACATCACTGTCTTTTGATTTACCCATTTTCAATACTACTTACTTAAGCTTCATATTTGTAATATTGTTTTTCAAATATTTCTCTTATCCCAGACTAACAGGCAACCAGCAGGCTCTGCTCATCTTAACAACCTGCAATGGATACAATCCTCAAACGCGGAAGCTCCGAACTTCTACTCCTGTCACCTTCGTGGCTACCTCAGACCTAATGTTGTTACATGGAAACTCCGGGAAAATAAGATACACAACAATAAAACTTACAGAATTTAACTTTTACATTGCTTATAGACACTGAAATGGGAAAAGCAAGATAATCACATTAATGGAAAGTTTTTTACAAAACACATTTTTTAATTAAAGAAGTACATTGCAATGATAAATATGTCATTTATTCTTCCCGAAACAGTTTCCTTAGTAGAATAGGAATTCGTTCATTATCTTTCCAGCCTCATCCAGCCTCAAAGATGCTGTTCAGCGGATGTAAGGTATGAAAGACTTAAAGACCATGAGGCCTCAACCCTACACAAAGAACTGTAGGCAACTGAAGAAATTTGGGAATGGAAGCAGTGGTCTTCCCTACAGAAGAGCAAACCAATTGGTCTAGTGCCAAGTGGTCAGCCCTGAAAATGTGCATACTAGTAACGTACATGTACTGTGCAGGTAATATTTAGGCATATATATATATATATATATATATATATATATATATGTCACATGTGACTGATGAATTTTTAAAATGAATTAAATATAATATGCAGCATGCATTTAATTTTTAAATTAAATGCATATATATATATATATATATATATATATATATATATATATATATCCAATAACAATTAGAAAATAAAAGAAGCCATGAATTTGTAGGAGAATGGAGAGGGCTGCAGGGGAGGGGTGTGGAGGGAGAAATGGAAGGAAGCAATGTTGGAATTGAAATCTCAAGAATAAAATAGAAATATCTTATACAATTATAAATTTTATATATTTCCATGTAACTCCCTTTTAAAATACCATAAACATGTAAAATAAAAAAA
This sequence comes from Uromys caudimaculatus, assembly GCA_028551405.1. Lineage (NCBI taxonomy): Eukaryota > Metazoa > Chordata > Mammalia > Rodentia > Muridae > Uromys > Uromys caudimaculatus. The sequence goes on along the minus strand of CM052704.1, from coordinate 97,386,998 downwards.
AAAAAGAAAGAGTTTGAGAACTTTGGATACCAAATAGAAGCACACCACTTTCTCTTTGCCCTTCTTCTCCGTAACCCTTCTAGATTCCCTTGTTCCAACCCATTCCACGCCTTCACTCTCAGATTAATAGCATTGCTTTTCTCTGATTATTATTGTTATACACATACATATCCAGGTATGAATATGTATTCATTATGCTGTAAATACTATCTGCCGAGTCTGTTTTTGTTGTTTATGTGTGTATGATTGGTTACCACGGAAAGCTTTAAAAAATTAGTGCATGGTTAAAGTGATTGAAATACAGTGTAAAAGAAACTTCACTTTGCCATTTAACATGGTACCAAAGTTCTCAAAGAATTTCATAACTTCTATCAGCGGAACAGTAAAACTAATTCTGGGGCTGGATGAGGCTGGAAAGGTAATGAACAAATTCCTATTCTACAAAGGAAACTGTGTTTCAGGAAGATTTGTTCTTTTTTTTTTTTTTTTTTTCTTTCTTTTTTTTAAATGAATGAGACTACAATTAGTATTGTTATTATAAATTCTGGGCCATTCGACTATCAAAAGAAATCTAGAGATTCAATAAAATTCCCATAAAAATTTCAACACAGTGTTTCACAGATTTTGAAACAATTTTTAGCTTCATATGGATGGGGGGGGGGTAGAAGGGGAGGGAGGAAGGGAGGGAGGGAGAGAGAGAGAGAGAGAGAGAGAGAGAAATAGAAGAGAGACCCAGGATAGTTAAACCAATCCCGAACAATAAAAGAACTGCTGGTGGCATTACTATCCCTGACCTCAAATTGTACTACAAAGCTATAGTAATAAAACCAGCATGGTACCTGGCACAAAACAGACACATTGATCAATGGAATTGAAATGATTTATGTCCTAGACATAAATCCAAGTACCTATGAATTCCTATTTTGTATAAAAAAATACACACTGAATATGTCAGAAATACACACTGGAAAAAAGAAAGATAACATCTTCAACAAATGGTTCTTGTCAAACTAGATGGCTATCTATAGAATAATCCAAATAGATCAATACTTACCACTCTTCAGAAAACTCAGCTGTAAATGGATCAAATACCTCAACATAGGATCAGATACACTGAATCTGGGAGAAGAGAAAGTGGACCATAGTCTTGAACTTATAGGCACAGAAAAAGCTTTCTAGACAGAACACCATTAGCACAGGTTCTAAGAACAATGGTTAATAAGTTAATGGTCCCTCTTGAAACTGCAAAGCTTCTTATGGCAAAAGGCACTGCCATTCAGAAAAAGGCAGAAAGGCTGCAGAACAGGAAAAGATTTTTTTAGCAAATACACACCTAATGGAGTGAGGATATCCAAACTACATAAAGATCTAAAAAAATCTTGGACATCAAGAAAACAAAATCCAATTAAAATGGTGGTACAGATAGAAACAGAGTAGTCTCAAAAGAGAAAAGAGAAATGGTTGAAAAGCACTTAAAGAAATGTTCAACCTCCTTAGTTAACAGAGAAATGCGAATCAAAACTACTTTGAGACTTCATCTTACATCATGTAGAATGGCCAAGGCCAACAAAACAAGAGAAGCTAATGCTGGAGAGGTTATGGGGTAAGGAGACCATTAATCTATTGTTGGTGAGGGTGCAAACTTGTAAACCACTATGGCAATCAGTGCTCCAGTTCCTTAGGAAACGAGGAATAGATCTTCCTTAAGATTCAGCTACATCGTTCTTGGGTATATACACAAAGCTTAAACATGTTCATTGCTGTTCTATTCATAATAGCCAGAAATTGGAAATAGTCTAGATGACATTCAATGGATGAATTGACAAAGAAAATGTGCTAAATTTACTTAGCTCTCATCAAATTGAAATTTTTTGGTAAATGAATGGAACTAAGAAAAAACTATTCTAGGTAAGGTGACTCAAGTCTAAAAGAGACAAATAGGGTATATATTCGCTTATATGTAGATGTTAGCTGTTAAGTCTATGATAAGCAAGCCACGATCCATATAGTGACAGAGTTTAGGAATAGAGTAACTCCGGGGGAAGAGTTGTAAGGTACTGGAAGAAGATTAGAATAGATAGTCGTGGATGGATGGGGGTGAGGGCTTTAATCGGGGGACCAAGTGAAGAGAGGGGGTAAGAAGCGGGTAAGGGAAGGAATACAGAGAGAGAGACAGCTAAAACTAAGGGCCATTTGAGGTGTCATGTGGAAACCTAAGAGTAGTAGTCTCCTAAAATATATATATATATATATATTTGAAGAAGTTCTAAATGGAATCACTAAATAATAGTGACTAGACATTTCTCATTGCTGAATGAAGCCTCCACCCCTGCGAATGGGTTACATCTAATTGAGCTATTGGCCAAAAGAGCCCCATGAGAACCCTAAAACTACCCAGGTTATTGCTGAGACTAAATTTTTCTTCTTCTTTTTTTCTCTCCACAAACTGCTGGTAAGGCCTAGTTGCTGAAGATAACAACCACATAGCCTTCACACCTGTGGATTAGTGTTCATGGTACTGTAAGGTGATCTGTATGCTACCAAATGAGAAACATAAACACCAATCAAACCACAAACTCTTCTGTTGACAACAGTGAACCACTTGCGACATGCTTTAGTGCAACAGTGGCACAAAGCTTGTGAAATTAACCAGCCAATCTTTGATTGATTTGAGGCCCACTGAATGAGGTGGATCCCAGCCCCAGTGCTGTACCGGTGGCAAGAACCTAAGCATGGATAGCTCAGGGATCTAGGGGAAACCAAATACTACTGCTCTGCTAAAGAAATATAGCAATAAAATGACTCCTAACAATAGTCTTCTATATCCATAGGTCAGTGTCTTTTTAGCCATCATCCATGAAGTTTCCTCTTGCAGTAGATATCAACTAATATGGAGATCCAGAGTTAGACAATGTGTAGAGAGAGTGAGAGACCTTGGAACACTCAGTCCTGAATAGCATGTCTCCATCAATTCCCTCCTCAGGGCTCAAGGAGTCCTGGGATAGAGGAGGTGAAAAGATTCTAAGAGTCAGATGGAATGGAGGGCACAAGCAACCAAGGCCTTCTAAATCCCACAGAATTGGCATATATACATTGGTCCTGCACTGGTCTGGGCCTGATGGAGTGACATCACTGAGAGGGGAAGTGGACACACAAACTCCCACCCCTAATACCAAAGCTATCTTCAGTTGATAACCATTCACAAATGAAAAATTAGTTTTCCCCAGTGGAGTCTTACTGCATACATAAACCACATTTAAGGGAAGGCCCCATGCCTAGTTGTATGTGACCAACACAAAATGAACTCACTAGCATTTTTGGCAGGTCCTTAGTGTGTGTGTGTGTGTAATGGTTTCCAGTTTTGCATTTCTTTGGGGTCTCTGTGTATGTTAGTGTTTGCATTTCTGCATCTGTATGTGTAATGTGCACTTTTCCTTTGGCTCCTTTCTTTCTGTTTGTTTTTATTTTGTGTATTATTATTTCTTTCTCATTAGTATCCTGATGAGAAGAAAGGGTATGGATTTGGGTGGGCGGGAAGTTGAGGATCTGAGAGGAGCTGGGGGAGGGAGAACAGTAATCAAAATATATGTTATTAAAAATCTGTTTTCAATTAGAAAACATTCTGGGTCATTTTTACGTGATCGCACTGCCTCCCAGAGGGAAATAAATAATCGTTTATCCAACTATCCCTTCTTTCATTCGTCACATGTTTTCCTAGCACCTATGAGTACAGAGCTCCAGGCTGGGTGCTGTGAAATTTATGGAGTTGTAAATCAGAGCCTTGTTTCTCTGGGGGCCAGCAAGAGAGGTAAAGGCTTCCTAAGAGCTGTGAAGGAGTGGAAAATCATGCCTAACACGACAGTCATAGAAAAAGTTCCGAAAGGTCACTGTTAAGATAAATTATTTCTGGCGAAGGAATCATGGGAAGCTGTATGAGGAATGTGGGTGTTTTTGCTGAGTCTTAAGGAGTGGTTGGCATTTGGGCAAACAGTGAAAAGGTATAAACCCCAGAGGTGAAGCAGATGGGGACTTAGACTGAGAGGTCTTAGAAACTGAGCCATCCATCCCTGCCTCTGATGTGGCGAGTTTGCAAGTCCAGAGGCTGAAGAAGCAGCTTGCAGACTGGAGTAAGCTGTGCTTATCGTTTATGCTGGAGGCAGAAAGGACCGAAGAAAGCTCTGAGGGAGACTTATAGGTCGAGCTTAAATACATGCTCTCCACTTTAGAAGCTCTGTGATCATAGCCAGACTACATAACTCCCCTAAAATTTTAATAGTCTATCCATAAAATGAGAACATTTGTTAAATATTTTATTAATATTTCCAAATATTGGGTGTGAAGATTAAAAGGCAGGATGCTTGAAAAGAAAAAAGCACATGAAAGCCCTCAGAGAAAATTAATTTCTTTTCTCAATTTTGGTACATTGGGGAACCGAGGGTACTGTTTGCCCAAGGGGCTCTTGTAATGAATCTTATGGTTTAGTAAAGCAAATGTTTTAGATGAATTGGAAGAGAAAGGGGGTAAAGGCTAGAAGTTGAGAGGCAGGAAGGTTTCCTTCTTCTTTTAATTACAATAGAGCACAATGAGAACTAGAGGCCTCAAAGAAACACCACTGCTGAGAATGCTTAATATCTAGACTATTAAAAGAACATTTCATCAAACTAATTACTTCACAGTAAAATACCCACAGGGTGAGATGAAATCAAAATTATCTGTAGAATTTTGCTAGTTTTTTTTTAGTTGTTAGCCCTCTGCAGCTGGATACCTTTCAACCTTCTGGAATAGCACTTTATGAAACCCAACAGTATTATTTGGACAGATATTTATCTAGATTATGGATGTGTCTAATTTTAACTGAGTCTTTTGAGGTTCATTTAAACTTAGGCACTTTGATCATCGAGGTGTGCCACTAGTCCAACTAACCAGCAGTTCTACTATCAGATAATCCAAAAGTCAAGTAAGAATAGGCAGCTATCTGCTGGATGGCTTTGGCTTTGGACTTTTCTTTATGGACAGTCTATGAGATTCAAAAGCCACTCTCTACTCGTTAGAGTCACTTTTCAAAGACGAAATAAAGCTTGAAGAAGATTCTTATTTCTTATTGACAGATAATCATAAACATTTATATTTTCACCAGTGCCTAAGCATTAGCTCCATATGTGTGAAAGAAAGGAGGAAATATATTGAGTATTCTCTGGGTATAGAACACTACTTACAACTAGGGTTTGATCAAGTAGGATTAATAAGCATTTTAATAAGAGTAGAAATCAAACATGACCTTGATGTTGACTGTATAAGTTGATAGGCAATGTATGTGTGTGTACACACACACACACACACACACACACACACACACACACACACACACACACACACACAGATAGAGATAGAGAAGACAGAGACAGAGACAGAGACAGAGACAGAAAATCTTTTGTGAACTGTGTAAAAACATTCACCAGTCAATAAAATGCTGGTTGGCCGATGAACTGAGGCAGGAATAAAAAGTGGGACAACCAGCAGGGAGTGAGATTTCTGTGACAGAGTTAGGCAGGCAGACTTTCACCTCAGACTCTGAGGAAGAGACAGACACATGAAACTGAGAAGGTAACCAGCCATGTGGCACACTTAGAAGAGAATAAACTGGATTATTGAGATACGAGCTAGTCAGGATCAGAGCCAAAGCTATTGGCCTAAGCATTTATTCATATACAAGAAGTCTCGGGGTTGTTATTTCTGGGAACAAAGTGGATGGGTGGAAAAACACAAGGTTGCAGATAACAATAACTGTCTCTCTCTCTCCCCCTCCTTCCCCCTCCCTCCCTCCCTGCCCCCTCTCTCTGTGTACTCATAAGGCCATACAATGAACTAATTAAATCTGTTTCCCCAAGTTTCCTCTTGTCATTTTACAATTAGAATGACTACAAACTTCAGTTGCATTTCTGGGGTTTCCAATGCTAGGGCAGTTGATAAATCTCCTGAAGACATGCCCTAGCTTTGGAGGCCTTGGCAAGCCTGCAGAGCAGCTCTTTGGATCCCTATCCGCTGGGATGGACTAAAACCCCCAGAGTTCTCAGCTATGCACACGGCTGTGCAGTGTGACTGCAGTGGTACATGACAGACATGTGGAAGACATGCACGTGTGTGTGTCTTCAGGCACTTGTGTGACATTGCATGCGTGCCCATGTCATGACATGCTGGTGGAGATGAGAGAACCATTCTTGGGAATCTTTTGGGCCTCAGTTCTCTCCTGCCACCTTGTGAGTTCTGAGGATTGAGTTCAGGTTGTCAGGCCAAATGGACAGATACGGGAAAATGAATACTTTGGAACTCTTATATAACGCTACTTCAAAAATTAATTCCAGTTGATCTAACATGAAAACAGCAATAAAACGTTTTGGAGGAAAATCCCATATGATGATATGATATAGTTAAGATTAGGTTAAATAAGCACAGGAAGGAAAACAAAACATAAATTGAATTGCAGTAAAGCTAAAACCTAGTCATTAAAAAAACACATTAGTACAAGAGTGGAAAAGAAAGCAACAAAGAGAAAGATTTGCACAATACAAAGAGTTGACAAAGGAAGAGATTCTATACATAATTATCACACTCCATCAAGGAATGAATAGTCACCTAAACGGAAAACAGGATGGTGATTTACATCTATACTAAGAAAAAAACATTTGATATTATCAGTTATTATGAAAATGCAAAATTTAATCAGGACAGGCATACCAGTGTACAGTGACTATAATGTCTAAAATGAAAAGAAACAATACCAAATGCTGGCATAGGGGAAGTTTTTCCACACAGTTGCAGTGATAGCTCAAGCCCAGAAGCATTGCTTTGGGAACTGTTGGACAGTATCTACAAAAGCTGAACACACATATGCCTGCACCTCAGCAATTCTCTTTGACGAACACACAAGAGGATTGCAAAGAGAGGCTCATCAAAGCATGATCAAGTATGTTTATGGCAGCATTTCCAAAGGTAGAATCAAACCGGAACCCGCCAACATCCTCCACCGTAGAATGGATAAACAAACTGCAGCACATTTACACAAAAGAACACTATCCCACAATGAGATTCAATAAATTGCATCAATAGGCAACAATATAGAAAAAACATAATAGTAAAAGTAAGACTTATTGTGAGATAAATTAAATCCAGATTGCCAATCTTTAAGTCTTCAAAACCTTGTGCCTAATGCTCGCAAAGCCTATAATTCTTTCAGAAGCTATGAGTATGTTCTTATTAAAGAATGAGTGCTGTTATTTCTCTGTGACATCCTATGGTGTCACATGCTATTCCTTAAGAATAGCAAAGTTACCTTGACATTGACTGAACACAGGCAGCCACTTTCTCAATTAAGGTTTATGTCATCAGACGAACCATGTACATCCATTGACCACACTGCTTCTCTCTCTCTCTTGGACTCTTACCAAATCTAAATAAAACAGGAACAACAGTAGCTGCTCTATTACAGAACTGTTGAGAGTATTAAACGAGATAATGTGTGTAACAGTGATAGCTCTGTAGGTGCTTGCATTTACTACAGACGCTTTTAACTCAGCATAAAGAGGGCTATCATCAGAGAACCCTGACATGCTCATAAAAATTACTACTGATTTCAGGACACCCCCGCCCCCATAGCTGCTGAAGCTGAATGGTGGATAGGCCAGGAGTTTTACCTTTTGACTGGCATTTGAAGTGATTCATTCTGCACACTTGAGTTTGAGGACTACCACCTACCAACCGGGTTTTCTCAATTGTTCTTCACAGTTTGCATGGAGCAGTCTGCAGGCAATGAATGCTTCCTGACAGGGCGACTGCTATCCAGTGTTACCAGAATAGTATGTTACAAATTATGAAAGGAATTTGTTACAGATCTGTGCAGCAGACAAAGAAAGTTTCACGTTTTGATTGCAGAAAGAAAATATGAAAAGGGTTGTTGTTGTGTTAGTAATATCAAAAGTTCCAGCCATTAGACTCTACACAAGCCAGGTATTTGACTCCTCTCACATTTCCTTACAAAATAACCCATCTCACTGGGACTTCTACTGCTTCCTTTTCCCCACCCCCTTTAGAGAATGCAGTAGGCACAGACTTGTTCTCAGAGACAGGATAAGAACCATATTCTCTGGGCCCGAAGTATTCATGTTAAGCCCAGAACTAGACACTCATGACCACTTTCATTCTTACATCTGTATTCATTTATAAGAAAGTCCCAGGGAAAACGTCAAGTAAGACACCTCCCCCTGCCTAACTCAAGTAGAAAGCTGTCCGAAATCACAATAGCTACTTGAACGTTTTTTGGTCTACCAAACAATTATGCGACCTATTGCACGGAACCAAAAGTTTAGGAGGAAGCAACATCTTCCTATTGGATGTTTGAGTGCACTGACAAAGCTGAGCTAGCCTCTGGTTAAAAAGAAAGAAGAAAAAAATAAACAGGAGTTATTTCTGTCTCATCTAACGAAGTAAACTTAAAGGTAAAAGATAAAGGTAGAACAGAAGTTCTATCCATTCAAGGGGTTTCCAAATGTCCTCCTTCAGGAGAAAGTTTATTTTACATACTTTATTATGGAAAGGAAGTTCATGAACTCAGTTTCATTTTTTTCCAGCTACTGTTGGCTCTCTGTGAAAACCTGAATTCTCTAAATCAACCGAAGTATCTTTATGATATGCTCATTTCATGAGTTAAGGATGAGGATGGTTGGGAATAGAGATGAAGAGCTTAATCCTAGGCCACCAATGGGCTTGGTTTCCAGACAATTGTAACTGTTGCCGGGTAAATATCAAACACTCTTGACTTTATGGTGCAATGATTCACCTTAAAGAAGACTCTGGACACTAAGAGCTGTCCCTCCTTCTTTGCCTCTTCTTTCCTCTCCTCTTCTTTTTCTCCTCTCCTTCTTTACATTTTTGACGTTTGCTTGTTTTTTGGACTTTTGAGACAGGCCCTTACTTTGTTGCTTTGGCTGACCAGGAGCTCACTATGTAGGCTAGACTGACATCTAACTCACAGAGATCTGCCTGCCTCTGCTTCCCGAGCGTTGGGGTTAAAGGTGTGCACCATCATGCTCTGCTCTCTACCTCTTCTTTCTACTGCTGAAAGAAATTATTTTCTGGTAGTGACGGTAAATTTTGACAGTTTGCTAAGCAATGGAAATTATGCTGTAAGCAAAAGGCTTTGCAAGACAGAGGTTTCTACAAAACACTGTAGTCGTAATTTTTCCAGACTGGTTACTGGCTACCCTTATAAGGTCCAATTCCAAGAACAACTACATTGGAAGCAAGGGTTCTCTGTCCTGTAGCCAAAATCACAAGGCACATAGATTAAAGCCATCAACTATTCAGAAGTAGCTTGAGCCCTTGACCCCTTTGCTTTGCCTTCCAAACCGAATTTGCATCGTGAAAACAAGTTGCGATCATGTATATTCTGACAAAGTAAAAATAGAAAAATGTATGAACACCTTAAGGAGATGAGCTATTTAGCAAACTGTTGACAACATTTCTTCCTCCCCTGAGCTGTGTTAGTGACTCAGAACCCTTCCCCACACGGGAGGAGGAGGAGGAGCAGCAAATCCCACTGAACCCATCGCATTTTGAGAGCTGCCTTGGCAGACAGATATGACACCGTGAGAGAAAAGCACCCAACAAAGATGCAAGCAGAATCATATTCCATGTGACCTCTCCTGCTTCTGTGGTCTCCGTTCTCTCTGTGATGACCTGGGGTTTCAAACATGCAATTCTAAATTTTGTAACAAATTAAGAGTTGTAAATGACATTTGCCTCTGTGAATTCTGTTCTGATACCTGAAAGGAAATGTGAATGCGCTCGACAATCGAAATAGATGGGGAAGCCGCATGGAGCTCTCTGGATGGTAGATGAGTGTAAAAATACTGACACCATTCAAAAGCTCACAGCTGGCTGTCAGGGAAAGGAAAGGGAGGAGGAGATTAGGGTCGGGGTAGTGACGCTCATTCATTCATTCATTCATTCATTCATTCATTCATTCACTTGTTCATTGTTTCCCCCATTCATTTGGATCCTCTCTTAAATTAGAAATCAGCTTTAAATAAAGGCGAAAGAGTTTTCCAAGTAATACATAGAAGCGGTAACACTTACTTTCCGGTAATAAACTGGCTCCTGGACGGTGTGCAAATAGGCTGGACATAGTAGTTTTCTAGCTTAACTCCTTCTGCGGCGAGTTTGTCAAGAGTGGGCGTCTTTATCTCAGATCCGTGGTAACCCACATCTCTAAATCCCTGATCATCAGCTAATATAAAAATGAGATGGGGCTGGGAGGTGGCCGCTGTGCCTGCTTCAGGTCTCTCTTCAACTTGAGCTCTTAGAGACCCCTCCTCTTCTAAGTCCTGGCCCCAGCATAGGTAGCCATAGGTGAGCAGGCTGAGGACCCAGAAGCCTGCCAGAGTCCCCATCGCTACCATCTTTCCAGGCCAGACCCAGGCCTGTGGAGATAGCGGAGGCAGAGGCTCCGCACTGTCCCTGGGGGCCATTCACTCTGGTCCCAGCAGAGACTCCACAAGCAGAAGCCTGCCCCTTTTGCTGCTGCTGGCACACTCATACATGCGAAGGGATAATCCAGCCTAAGGAAGGCTGTGAGGGAACCCTGCCCCCCTCCTAGATGCCACCACTTCCCACAACTTCAATCCTCTGGAGGTGATTGTTTAACCTATGAACGCTGGAAAAAATAGAAGGGAGCAGAGGTCCTTTCCATGGGCTTACACGTTTTTACTTTAAAAAATTTTTTTACCGCCTAACATTACCCGGCAGTTTGCAGGAAAAAAAAAAGTTGGTATCTTCACCCAAAAGTTCTCACTAAGAAAAAAAAAAAAAGACAAGAAAGGGAGTGATAGCCACACAGGACAGGGGCGTCTGGTAGTCACATCATCCTCCACATCTTTGGGAAGCAGGACTGTGCCCATGCGCAGGCAGGCACCAGGGGTGGTGGGACTGACATCGGTCCAGCGTTCCTGGCACCGAGGAAGCCTTGCCAAGTTGCCCCGAGCGACTCCTTGCTTATGGATGAATGACAGGCTGAGCCGAAGGGACCTTCTTCCTGTTGGCTGTTTCCCTTACCTTTTCAGGGCTAGTTCCCCATTTTCAGCTGTGCGTTTGTCAATTTTCTTGACCCCTTTCCGGGCCCCGAAGTGAGAAAGGATCCTGCCCCAGCCGGCCTCCTCTCCTGGCAATTCTTTCTCTACCCCGCGGCGCTTGGGGACACTCACGGAGTCCTGGCCGGCGATCGCAGAGCGCACGTGTCCCCTGTGGGTGCCGCAGCTGCTCCAGCGAGCCCTTGGGTGGCTGACTTAGTTCTAGCCATCTGTGCCGTCTTCCTCTACTCGCCAGGCAGTCGCAGCCGGAGATCGGAGACCCATGCTTGCTGGTTGAGGGCGGGCCCAGGCCGGGGAGGTGCTGGCTCTCCGCCCTCTTTTCTGCGAGGAAAAGGATGGACCCGGGAAGGGCGGCTTCGCTGTAGGGCGGCTCCCTGGGGTCCCCAGTGAGACACTCTGGTGCAGGTGAAAGACCATCTTTCTGTGGGTCTGCCCATGGACGGCCCCCTTGTCCATGTGAAACTTTGGAAGCTACTGGAGTGAGTGTGAAGAGAGAGAAGAATCAACAGATGGCACAGAACACTCTATCGCTAGTTTTCCTTCATTGCTGGACTGACTGCATGCCCCCCTCCCCCCACATCCACCCGCCGCCTATTCCTATCCCTCCCTGGCTTTGCCTTTTCTTTTCGCTTTATTTTTACTGACAGCCACAAGTGCAACTTTTAAACTAGTACTTTTTCCATCAACAGTTGACTTTTCCAGTCTCATTACTCGTCCTTAGTGAAGACATTAAAAATGTAGGTTTTCTGCCTCTCTCCAAACTTCCAGGGTTTTTCCCGCCAAGAGTGGAGAGAGAGAGAGAGAGAGAGAGAGAGAGAGAGAGAGAGAGAGAGAGAGAGAGAGAGAGAGAGAGAGAGACCCTGAAGAAGGAAGCCATCTGTGTATATAGTATTGAGTCTGGGATTCATGTGCTAACCTGGAACTTACTATGTACCTGAAGGTGACCCTGAGCTTCTGATGCTCCAGCCTCCACTTCCCCAGATTGTAAGATTTCTCCAAGCTAGGTTCACATAGTGCTAGATTAACACTCCCTATCCCCCACCCCCACCCCCTCGGCACACTGTCATAAAATGTTGAGTCAATCCCCCTGCTGTCTGCCAGCTGAGCTGTGCCTCCAGCCTTTGAATTTTTTTGCAGTGAACATTGCTTCCTGTCTGGTAACATGGGGTAGTCCCCTCTCATTCCTTCCCTTCCCTCTCTCTTTCTCTCTTTCCACTGTTTCTCCCTTTTCTTCTGTCTCTCTCCTCTCCCTATGATAGAAGATTGTTTTCACTGAGAAAACATACTTTATTTTTACTACAGTTATAACCTACACTTATAACACTGCCCAGAAGCAGGATCTCTATAGAAGAGGCATCAATGCCAAAAGTTACACACACACACACACACACACACACACACACACACACACACACACACACACACACTCCCAACTTTTTTCAACACTTTCTCACTGAACAGCTAGAATAGACTGGCATACAACATTCAAGATTCAATTAATGGCTAAGTCATAATCCCAAGTTTCATTTTGCTGTTACTTTTAATTCTTTCCTGTGACTACAGTTCCTGTCAACTTAGCAGGCAAACTTGGAGAAATGCACACTTAACCTGGAAGACAGAATGCTGTTTCACGCAGCTAATTTTGCCAACATGCACAGCAAGCTGCTTATTCTGGCTGCTTCCAGAAGAGATGTTGAGATTTAGAAGACATGCATAGAATTGGGAGTAGCAATTCTGTAAGTTTAAATTTCCAAATGTATAAGAAGAATCAGTCCTACTAGGAGATTAAAAGTACTGAGAGGTAAGGCTCCAGGCACCACTGGCCTAATGGGGTAGGTGCTGAAGTGGAAAAGATGCACACACTCCAATCGACCCTGCTACGTTCAGTTGGAGAGCTAATGAGTGACGTGGATGGAGGGCTGTCTGTGTTTCTGTGTGACAATAACAAGCATTTCCAAATTAGATTTCTGACAAGAGTTTTCTTTAAGCCAACATTTATGCAATATCTCCTGTGAGCCAGCCGTACTACGCTCGACACAGACACACTTATGAACACTTATGTGCTTCTAAATCTTGATGTAGTACCTCTTGTACTTTATTATTCTAGACTAGCCCTGAGGAACATTGTTCTGCTTGACAACAGTGGATGAGCTGGGTCAGTAATGGCAGTGGGAAGCAAAGAGTGAGCTAAATGAGGATGTCTGGGCTCTGGTAGATCCTCTACTACGGTGGAGAAGAAAGAGCCTGCTCAGCTAAGGCCTCCAGGCCCCAAGTGCTACTGTGAGAAAGCTTTCTGGAGAAGAAAAACAAAGAAATTATAAAACAAACACACCTGAGGTAAGATGTGTGTGGTTAGGAGGTGAGGCACTTCGGGGGAGTGAGCTTTAAACGGAAAAGGATATTATTTGTTATCTTTCTTTTTTTGCAGAAATTTTGGATGTGTAAATCTGACTTCAAAGCTCCTTCTCTTCAAAAGATTCTCTTACAAATGGGGTTTAAAATCATTCCCAGCCAACAAGCGCAGGCTGGTCACAACTGGCAGCCAGGAGTCTATTGTCTGTGGACTTGGATTAGAAGCACAGACGCAACATTTCCTACCATAGAGTTGGGACTCATGTTCTGTTGTTTTAGACATTTAGAGAAATGAAGTAGTGTCGCCTCCCTCATGAAATGTCAAGTTCAAGTATCTGTAGCTTAGTAGTTTTCTCCTTAGTTTAGATCCAACATTCTTGATTGCAGCCATCAGTTGTTTCCATGGAGTCTTGTCTTAGGTTTATTTTGGTTTGGGTATACTTAATTATAAATAAGCTCCATTTAGTTATAGAATGGCCATATGTCTTAGTTACTGTTCCATTGGTGTGAAGAGACACCATGAGTAAGGCAACTAAAAGAAGAAAGCATTTCATCGGAAGCTTGTTTACAACTTCAGAGTGTTAGTCAATTATCTTGGAAGCAGGCAGGCAGGCATGGTGCTGGAGAGTAGCTGAGAGCTAACATCTGATCCACAAGGTAGAGACAGAGGTAGAGATAGAGATAGAAATTGAGGGAGAGATAAAAGGAGAGATAAAAGGAGAGATAGAGAGAGAGAGAGGGAGAGACGGAGAGAGAGAGGGAGAGAGAGAGAGAGGGAGAGATAGAGATAGAGAGAGAGAAAGGGAAAGAGAGGGAGAGAGAGAGGGAGAGAGAAAGAGAGAGAGAGAGAGAGAGAGAGAGAGAGAGAGAGAGAGAGAGAGAGAGAGCATTAGCCAGGTAAGTGAGAACTAAGGTTAATAAGCCCCCATCGTATCAGGTACTCAGGGGATTTGAAGAGCTGGCCCATGACTTTTTGGACTTTAGGAGTTAATAGTTTTATGAGCAGGACATGTCACTGTAGTTTGGTCTCTTCTAGGCTGGATTTATAGGAATAAAAACAACAAAGAACAGTTCATCCTGTGAGTCTGACTAATTGTAATGCCCTTTCAAGATGACTGACACTCGTGAAGCCTTTTGATTAGAACTAATAGTGATGAAGAATATAGAAAGAAAGCTTAGAGAGTTCTTTTTCAGGGGATGTTTGGAGGCATACAGGGTGGACTCCCACAGTTGCTGGAAAGTTTGAAATTTTCATGGTAGTGCATCCCTTGGTTAAAACACTAGGCTTTGGCTATGAGAACTGATGTTCACTGAAATCTCAAAAAAATGAATTGACTAAGAGGGAAATGGATGCAAATGTGGGAACCCCAGGTAGAGTTTTTCTTTGATAATAGAAAAATCAAATGAAAGGTAGGGTAAATTAGGGGCAAGGTAACTACTTGGAAGGGCAGTCCAAATAAGACAAACATAGTAGCGGCAGCTCTACCCAGGGACAGACAGGCTTAGAGTGTAAGATCACTGTAGTTGACAGTATAGAGTACAGTAGTGAGTATCTGTGACATGACAGTGAATAGGAAAGCGAAGAACACCACCAACAAGCAGCAAAATTAGTAACTGGGCAAGAATTACTCTGGGGCACTCATGTTCAATCTCTCCACAAAACGACACTGCTCAAATCTGGTTAATACAGGGACAGAATTGCTGTATCTTGAAAAGTGCATATGCTTAGTATTTAAAAATGCCATCAGACTGTGTTCCTGCCATTCTATTTTCCTTCTTACCCATAGATGTTTATTTTCAAGTAAACATGTACTCAGATGCTTAAAAGATGTAACACATTTTAAAGGCAGGTTCAGAAGTTGGAAAAGAGTCCATTAATGACTTACAGATGACTTAAGAGCTTTACTGGGCTTATGTGCATGTTAAATACTTAAAAATGAAGAAATATCATAAACTTTAAATTAAAGAACAAATAATATAAAACAGATGTTTGTCCCAATGTGGTCATCTTGACATGGGCCTCTGTGTCAGTCAGGTTTGCATTACTGTTACAAAATACCTCAGGGAAGCAGTTTAATTTGGCACAGTTTTGAGACGTTGAGTCAATGATCCATGGCCCTGTTGGTTTTGTGCTAGTGGCAGAACAACACATCATGGTGGGAATGTCTGGGGCATCAAAGAGAGAGTTGAAAATATTAGAGCCCCACAGTTTCCCATTAGCACATGGCCCGGTGATCTTAAACCTCCCATTAGCTACCATCTCTTAACATTTTTTAGCACTTCCTAAGAGTGGTATTGGCTGTAGACTGATCCTTGAACATATGAATCCTCAGGGCACGCTCATCCAAACCATCACAACACTGCACCATAAACTCATGATTCAGTATGAAACTAACACTGCTTGAGTCCTTAAATACCACAGCAACATGAACTCCCCGAATAAGAACAGAATGGTCAACTAGCTGGGTTAGTAGTAGTATTTAGAACTCATCTTCTTGTCTAGGGAAATATTTAGACACAAGCTGTAACACTTTTTAAATAAAAGAATGATATTGTGGGCAGTAACTACATTTCAA
>CM052704.1:97360237-97370429 GCA_028551405.1 Uromys caudimaculatus | reverse complement strand
GAAAATGTGGTACATTTACACAATGGAGTACTACTCAGCTATTAAAAACAATGACTTCATGAAATTTGCAGGCAAATGGATGGAACTTGAAAATATCATCCTGAGCAAGGTAACTCAGTCACAACAGAACGAACATTGTATGTACTCACTGATAAGCAGATATTAGCCCAAAAGTTCAGAATGCCCAAGTTTCACTTAATGGTAACTGCTGGACTGAGGGTGAGGTCCCAGATGGAGGAGTTGGAGAAAGGTCTGAAGGAGTTGAGGCAATTTGCAGCCCCATGGAGGGAGCAAGAGCGTCAATGGGCCTGACCCCCCGTCGTCCTGGAGTTTGGACCACCAACCAAAGAATACACATGTATGGACCCATGGTTCCGGCCACATATATGGCAGAGGATGGCCTCGATGGCCATCAGGGAGAGAGGAGATGCTCTTGGGCCTGAGGATGTTAGAGGCCCCAGTAAAGGGGAATGTCAATTTGGGAATATGGGGATGGGGGGCGGGTGGGTGGGAGGTGGAATTCCCTCATAGAGACGGGGAGGTGGAGGGGATAGGGTGTTTCCAAAGAGGAGACCCAGAAAAGGGGAAACATTGGAAATGTAAATAAAGCATCAAAAAAATGCTATAATAAATATAACAAAAAAAAGTTAGATTGTGGGTTGCATATCTCTGGGTAAGTTCCATAAATTGGAACCCACTTCCTACCCTGGCATAAAAATGTTAATAAGGGATCATGGAACCATGAAGACTCAGCTTCCATATGCTCCCAAATTGCTAAGAGCTTGCACCAATCCCTGATGCTTACACAAACAATGTATAAAGTACTGTTATCATACCATACTGATTTTTCTAGAAACCTATAGCTCTTAAACTTTATCTGATTATGATATAAATATGTTATTTATAGGGTAATCATTGTCAGAATTTTGATGGTGAATAATGAGATTTCATAGTGCTATTCTCTATAATTTTTCATACAACTAAACTTTGCCATAAGAAAGTAGTTTTCTGTTTGTTTGAATCCTGCTACCTAAGGAACAACACATAACCAGATTTAGACTGAAATGCATAATCTAATGTTAATTTGTAAACTACTTTATAATCTTACTTTTTCCTACAAGATATATATGCAAAAACTATTACTAGAAGTAATTTAATATTTCTGTCCCACATTTTATGACATAAACTTTATGTAATGAAATGAAACATGTAAATTCCTTTCCATTTAAAGACAGTCCTAAATTTTACTGATCATAGAGTGTACAGTAATGGCTGCAAGAAGACGCACACTCTGATATAACCAAAGCCTAAGGGGTTTTAGTGTGTGTGTGTTTGTGTGTTAAATGTTGAAGGAGTCTATTGCTAGACAAGAGTTCTGTATTAATCAGACATGTTCGTGCTGGGTATGAGGAAGTTGAGTTTGATTTCTTGAAAGCCAAAAAAATTTTAAAAAATTAAAAATTTGGCCATTTCTGCTGGAGTATGCAATGTTCACTAAAAATGAGTAAGTTATTAAATCCACATCAGGAAGGCTCCACAAGCAAGGCAATGTTCTCTTTGTAAAGATCAGAGTTATGAACGGTAACAATTATCCCACTAAATATTATCCTTTCAAATAAGGAAACTAAAGAGCTTAGAACACAAAGGACTGGCAAAATTAAGCCAGATGTTTCTCATACTATTTTTTATTCTTTTTTTTTCATTCCCTAAAACAATGTGGGTAGAAATGAATGTTCTGAGTTTGAAAATGCTGCCTTTAAGTTTTCATTTTCTTGTAAACTCTGATATAAAATCACAGAGTATGAGGAGTCTTGTGGTCTGCTTAGAATTCAGAGTGCTCCATGCTACATCAGATGGATGAAATCTCCATTTGAAAGAAGAACTACTTTAATGTATTTTGAAATATTTGGAATTCAAGCCAATTTATTATTTACAGACTTTCCTGGTTAGTAAATAATTACATAAAGAATCTAGGTAGATGATTTGGGCATTTTAGTACATTATTTCCAAATACCACCTGACAATATAAAATAGAAGAAAAAAACCAAACACAAGACATTCATTACAGTCACATAATTGGTGCCAGCTCCCTCCAATATGTAAATACAAAGCATAAATTCTGGAATGTAAATCAACATCAACAACAGCAGCAACAACAACAACAAAGCTTACTCTGGCACACTGTATGTGATAAGCAAACAAATAGTTTTAAGTAATAGCAGGAGAGGGTAGAAGATACTACTAACTGATACTCCAAAAGTCCAAAATATACCCAAACCATTAGGTACTTCTTCCCATCACTTAACCTTTAAGAGTTCATAAAAATAGTGCTGGGAAGGTGGGTCAGAGGATGGCTCCTAATACTCTCCTCTGGCACCCACATGCATATAGGTATGTTCCCTGACTTGCACCAAAACGCATATACCACATATACAAGAATACATTTTTAAATGACTTACAAAAGTCACTTAATATGATGTGTAGCCCACAGCAATGACTCCTTTAAGTGATTTCCTTTAAACATTCTTTCTACAGAAGTGCAGTAGTGGGGGGAATGCATTGACGTCAGAGAAAAGCCATGGAGCCTCTCTGGCATAGATGTTTCTAATAGTTAACACAGTGTCCTCAGTTCTGTTTTAAATAGGTTTGTCTATATGTTGCATTTTTACCATACTTTTCAAATGCCAGATGTTTAGCTTGCAATTCTAAAGCGTGAATTTGACATCAGCCGAGAAATCAGTTGCCTGTCATCATGAATACAAAAGCTGAACATTTCTTGTATAAATATTTCTGTGTAGTGTATAAGCTTCCAACTAAGTATCTTTCTCCTACAGCTTTACTGCAGCTGGCTCCTCCCACTCTGTTCTTCTCACATATTATCTAGCAGAATAAGGCTTTAATAAAGTGCATGATTACTTTCAGTTAAACCATTACCACCACTTATTTTGTCAAGATTAAAGTGCATTTTCACCCCTTACTTTCTAAAATTACTGGACAATGGTATAACCTTGAAAGGACAAGGAGTATAAAGACTTAAACCTAGAATACATAACTAAGAGAAAAATATAGTATCTGCCTTTCAGTATCTGAGATACCTTGCTCTGAATAATTGTTTCCAGCTCCATCTCTGAAGTTGTTAGCTAGTTGTGTCCCGAAGACTCCCAAACACTGCAAAGTATTGTCATTTCTCTTGTTTACCATCCAGAATTTGAGCCTATTGCTGAAGACAGCATATTCTCGAGTTATAGAACATGGGTAAATCAAGCTGGCACTGACCTTGGAAGCGTCATCCCTACTGGCTAGCTTTTATAGTGCTAGAAGTTGCTAAAAATGCTACCAGAGGAGGAAAGTAATGTTTTCTTATAACAATACTAAGAAAAATAAGATATAAATTGGTACCAGAAGTGGGGTATTACTAACAAACCTAACCATTCTGTAGGGAAGACTATGGAAGTATTTTTGAACTTTGGGCCGGAAAAGACATTGAGAGCTCAAAGCCATTTCGTGTGAAATTGTAAGAAAATGCTGAGAGTAATCTAGAAAATGGAGGCTTGGCTTGTGATGTGTCAGAGAAAGATTTGAGATTACCTCAAAGACTCGATTGAGACTATTTATGTAATATTTTGAATTAAGACCCTATGATTTCTGGTTAGCTAGAACTGAATGGCCAACTATTATTAATAAGAAACCAATAGCACTAAAATAAAGCCTTTGCCTTACTAGAATAGTCAATGCTGCCTAGCTGGGGGTGAAAAGTCAATTGAGATGCATAAGAGAATAGCATGGTTGAGGTTAGATCTTCTGAGAGTATTTACTCAGGGTTAGCACCTCTGTGATCCAGAGGTGACCAAGGATATATCTCATGCCAACACTGAACTTGGTAATATGTAAGAGCCTTTCATTTGTCACTGGCTTTAAAGGCATAATGGGGCCATATGCTGTCTAGATTTATGTCAACTTGACACACATAATAGAGTTATCTGAAAGGGGGGGAAGCTTAATTGAGAAAATACCTCCATAAAATTAAGCTAGAAGGCACTTTCTTAATTAGTTATTGATGGGGTGGGCCCAGTTCTTTGTGGTTCCTTTCCTGGGCTGGAGGTCCCAGGTTCTATAAGAAAGCAGACTGAGCAAGCCATGGGTAACAAGTCAGTAAGAAGCACTCCTCTGTGGCCTCTGAATCAGCTCCTGCCTCCAGGTTCTTGCTCTACTTCAGTTCCTGCCCTGATTTCCTTTGGTCATGAACAGCAATGTAGTGGAATAAGTTAAATAAACACTTTTCTCCCCAACCTACTTTTTGGTTATGCTGTTTCTTTGTAGCAATAGAAACCTTAAGACAAGCCATGGAGAAATCTGATGCTTGGCATTGTGAGATACAAAGAGTGCTATTGGTGAAGATGCAGCCTCAGTTGTAATGTTGATCCCAGGATTGATGGTATCTTGGAAAGAGACTTAGGCTTAGCACCATGTGCCAATGGCAGAGTCCCTGAAGAGAAGCCATGAGATTATTATTGAGGGTGCATCCTGTGGAGACCCCAGTGAATTGTAGATGTCAGGACTGTGGGTTGAACATGAAGGATAGCAACAGCTATGGAGTAGAACCAGCCTGAGCCTATAAGGCACATACTGTGCAAGGCAGAGTCAGGGAAAGTGGATCTGTTGAGGCTTTTTAAGGCCAGAAGATCATAAGTGAGTCCCAAATATCATGCACTGGACTTTTTACACTGATGAATCTGGGGTTGATTCAATTGTGACTGTGTCCCGCTTCTCTCTTGGAATAAAAATGTTTTCATTGTGATACCATAATAAAATGATATGAGACCTTGGAGTAATTCAGAAATGAAGGATTATTGGCTTAATTAGTGATGTGTTTATGTGTCAAGTTGACAAAAGATCAATTGTACGTTTTGTTGTTGGAGTTTGTTTGTTTGCTTGTTTTTGTCAACTTGATATGAACTGGACCATCTGAGAAGGAATCTCAATTAAGAAAATGCCTCAATCAAATTACTCTGTAGACAAGTCTATGGAACAATTTCTTAATTAATTATTGATATGAGAGAATCCAGCCTACTGGAGGTTGTGCTGATTCTGTGCTGGTTGTCCTGGGTTATGTAAAAAGTAGGCTGAGCAAACCAATGAAAATAAGCCAATAAGCAGCATACTTCCATAGCCTCTGCCTTAGTTTCTGTCTTTAGTTGACATGCATCCATGACTGACTATAAACAGTAAGCACAAATATATCCTTTCTTCCATAAGACACTTTTAGTTTCACCACAACAGTATAAAGCAGACTAAGACGACAGAATACTGCTGGAAGATATACTTTATAGTTGTTAATTTATATTATGTGAGTGTCACCTCAATTTTTAAGAAAGAAAACGGTTATAATTAAAACAGTTTAGTGTTATGGAGAAGAAGTATCAAGCTCAGTTGAATAAGAAACCTATAAAATTTGTGTGTGTGTGTGTGTGTGTGACATTTTATTTCTATGAGTGTTTGATATACAGTAAATTATAATTCTGAATTAAGATTACACCATTACTACATGTCACTATAGAAGTATAAAAATAAGTTGAGTGTATACATGTGTGCTCTGCAACCCAGAACCCCAGGTATGGACCAAAAAATCATTCTGCTTATTTGTCTATCAGCCACTAGCCCTCTGACCTGCAACCTCAGATAGAGATTCACAGAGCCACTCTGCCATTCCCCTTACCAAGATGACACAGAAAAGCATGCTATCCTGCTTAACTGGCTCCAGATAAAGACATCTAGCCTGATCTCCACCCCACTCACCTCTACCTTAGGCTAATATTGCATCCTGTATGCTAGTCCTGTGAAGCACTGCCTATTCTCACTATGGCCCCAGTCCTTGCCACCCAAGGACCTATAGAATCTTGAAAACCCTAGGGACTCCTAAAGGTCAGCATCAAGAATCTTCTAGGTATACAGACTGAACACCAAGCACCATTTTGCTAGTCTGCTACCTGACAATTTGGGATAACAGCAAAGATGTAGCATTCATTCAAAAATGGTCTTAGCAGATATTGATACAAAGAATGACCATGGGCATCCTAACTCCAGATCTCTAGGTCTCACCAAAACCCACAAACAACATGGAAAAATTAGGACAATATATCTCCTCCAGAAATATATAATGTTCTCAAAGAAGAGACATTAGCTGATGCTCAAGACAGGATTTTCCACCATAAATTATGAATGTGTTCAAGGAACTCAAAATATGAATAAATACTCCAATGAATATTATGAAAACACAAAAATTTTAATGAAATAATGGAAATAGCTTAAGATATGAAAATGGAATGGAAAGAAAATCTAGGCTATTTGTAGAAAAGCTACATGAGAAGAAAACTTGAAGTAAAAACTCAGAGGAAAACCTCATCAATAGATTGAGTCAAGGAGAAGAAAGAATATCAGGGCTTGAAGACAAGGTTGAGAAAACAGACCCATTAAAGAGAATTGTGATACACTTTAAAAAGAACAAATCTATCAAATAGGTATAGAAGAAGGAGAATTAACCCAAGTAAAAGGCACAGAGAATATTTTGAACAAAACATTTCCAAATCTAGAGAAAATGAAGCTCATTGAGGTACCAAAGGCATACATAACACCATATAGATAGGTAGATAGAAAAGAAGATCCCTGTACTAATAGGATAATCAAAATTCTTGATGGAGAAAACAAAGGAGAGATCTTGAAAACAGCAAAGTACAAAACAGGGGAGTACAAAATACTTACAAAAGCAACTTAAGGAAAGAAGGATTTGCTTTGACTTTGAGGAGTCATAGTCTACCATGGCATAGAGTATACGTTATGAGGAATGTGAAACATAAGGAGATACTGTGTCTATAATCCATAAGTGGAAAGCTGGGAAAGAAAGAGAGACAGAGACAGAGACAGAGAGAGACAGAGAGACAGAGGGAGAGACAGAGACAGAGATGGAGACAGAGAGAGACAGAGAGACAGAGGGAGAGACAGAGACAGAGATGGAGACAGAGAGAGACAGAGACAGAAAGACATAGAGACAGAGAGAAAGAGACAAAGAAACAGAGACAGAGAGACAGTGACAGAGATAGTGAGCAACAATTGATGCTGCTCAGCTGCCTTTGTCATTTCTCTCTTTTTTGTTAATCTCCACGCCCCATCCAAACCACGGTGCCACCCACATTCAGAGTGAGCATTTCCTTGGTGAAATATCTCAGAAAACACTTACAGATATCGCCCAGGTATATGTGTCCAAGGTGACTCAAATCCATCCAAATTCACAGTAAGGATTAGCTATCATGCCCAATTAACAAAATAAAGTCCTTGAGGATATTAGTCATCAGGAGAAACATATAACTTCAGCAAGATACTACTGCATACTCAATAGAATGCTTAACACTGAAAAACTTTCAGAATGCAAGGTGAACAAGGACATGCAATTACTAGAATTCTTATACACTCTTGGTTAACAGTTAAACCAATATCTTAAAAAATGGAAATTTAGTAGGTAGTCCTTATAATATTGTAATCCTCTATGAAGATAATTTCCAACAGAAATTCTTGCATACATATCTCAAGAAACATAAAGAAGGATTTCTATAGCAGCATTATTCATGAGTCAAAAATTGGAAGCAAGCCCAATTTCCACCAATATTAAAATGGATAAACTGTGGATTCTCCAGAGTAAGAACAACAAAAAAAAAAAATCACAGATAGAGAATGAAAAATTACTAATCTTGACAGCATGGGTGAATTTTTTAGGCCATAAGAAAGAATCCAGGAACAGAAAAAATGCATATATTTTATTGGATTGTATGAGTTTTAAATCAGGCCAAACAGTCCTCAAGGAACAAGAGGATAGAAATTGAACAGTCTTTTGGGTTATTAGGCTTCTGTCCTGCTGGTAAATTTCTATTTCTTGGTGCAGAGAAAGGGGACACTCCTTGTTCTCATTATTCACATCCTAGATATATGTATTAAACTTGCATTTAAATAAAAAGTTACAAAGAGAGTAAACATTTTTCTGGCAAGGTTTGAAAACTATAAAACTGTGCATGAACATCTTCTAATTTTACTACCTTCAAATTCAGAGATAAATTAAAAGTGGAAATAGCAATCATTTAGATAAAACTCTCATTGAGTAATAAACCATTCATGGTCCGAAAGAACAAACTAAATGTGCCTAGTCTAAACGACTTGCATTTCCAAACACCACTAGAATGTTCCACATCAAAGACTAAAGCAAATTCTAAAAACATGACTACGAGTTAGGGGAACATTCGTCAGGGATAGGAAATTGGCTCAAGACAAGGAAAAAATAAAAGAAAAGAATAATTTTTGCTCTCTGGGTAAAATGGAAAAGAATATAAGTTCATATAGAATGCTGTGACATCCAGAATGTAATAAATAATCTTTCCTGGGGAAGCAACTGGCTCAAACAGTTGCTTTGGCTTAGCTTTGACAAAAGATTGAAGTCTGTACTTATTTTCCATCATTTTTTTCCTTAAACATCTTTCCAAAGTCATTCTTTTCTAGTCAATTGTTCATTTATAGTCTACAAATATTTAGTGCAGACTACCATATACAACGACAGTGTGCTGACTGGTACCTCAGTGATACACAAGCAGGATGCCTCGTGTTCCCCGAGAATGGCTCCCTCCCCCACCCTTGCTAGTTGTACTAGTGACATCAGCCACACAAAGGGGCAAGCCAGTGGACACTGTAACATTTCTAGTTTTGGAAATTAAAATGATATGGAATAGCATCGAAAAGTGTAAGGTAGAGATTGATTTCATGTCCTATGGGTGCTGCTTTAGAAAATGTCTAGAAAAGGCACCTCTTAGATGGACAAAAGCCAGACCTCCAGGATGAGATTGATCCACTTGCTTCCTTCAGTGTGTGCTGAAGTTAAGTCTGGAACAAAGTCATGCTTTTGTGTTACAACAGTAACTGTAAATATGCGGTTGGGGAAACCCTGGTAAGTTCATTAAATGTGGAAAATGGACTTGTAGGGAAGACTGAGTCCTGGGGGTGGGAGGGTGACAGGAAGGGTGGAAGTGAGAGTAAAGACAGGGCACTATGAGTAGAACTATCACAGAAGAGATTTTATAAATTAAAGAGAGATGGCAAAAGAGGCGTTTGAAGAGGAAGTTCGGTCAGAAAGTCACAAGCAATTCATTTCTCCTCCTCTTTTCTAGTCTCTTCCTCCTCCTTTTAAATGGATTATCCTGCAGGCTATACATAGCACTCAACTGCGGCATCCGAGAAACAGTTTGAAGTGCATGTCTCTTAAAAGCTCAATGGTAAGTACAAGCATTCGAAAACCTTTATAGTGTGTACTGGATTTGTATCTATACCAACCAATGAAATCATCTCAGAAAAACATCTTGAATAATGATATGGGGCCTAGATTTTATCACTTTAGACATTTGAAGATTTGGTAGCAGAGAATTAGCTGAGTCAAGAGGACACAATCATTATGATGAAGAAAAGGAACAGGAAAACAAAGGAAAACAGAGTGTGTGTGTGTGTGTGTAGGAGGGAACTGCATCACGTTATATTTCAACATAACTGCAAGAATCCAATGCGAAACATCAAAAAGCTGTATAAATGTGTAGTGACCCAGCTAGGCACAGAATGTGGGGCATAGACGTCTGACCTTAGTGCACTGAAATGTAAATAGAAAGGGGACTGAGACGGCACAATCATTGATTGTGAGTGAGGACGAAGAAGAAAGAGGTAGTTTGGAAAATGAAAAGGAGACATGAAATTCTCAAATTGGAAGAGGGAAAATGAGTCCATGAGAAGGAAACGGCGAGCTCAATGAATAGTATTGAATGGAAGCTTGAGATTGGAGATCACATGCCCACAAAATTTTAATAACTTTAGCCATACTAAGATATTCTGTGAAAAACATTGTCCTTGGTTTCAACTATGTAATTTTTAAATTACCTGTGCTTTTAAATGTGTGTGACCCGATGAAAACAATGAAAAAGAACAGAGCCAGCCGGGCAGTGGTGGTGCATGCCTTTAATCCCAGCACTCGGGAGGCAGAGGCAGGCGGATTTCTGAGTTCGAGGCCAGCCTGGTCTACAGAGTGAGTTCCAGGACAGCCAGGGCTACACAGAGAAACCCTGTCTCGCAAAAAAAAGAAAGAAAGAAAGAAAGAAAGAAAGAAAGAAAGAAA
>CM052704.1:97337994-97351781 GCA_028551405.1 Uromys caudimaculatus | reverse complement strand
AGGTCTCCACCCACAGAAGGAAACTGGAAGATTCAGATGTTTCCTGCCCCGAGTTCTCAGGCCCTTTATCCCGCCGGTTCCGGGCGGGTCTCAGTGAGCGGTGTTGCTCCCCTTAACCCCACTCAGGGCTTTTCCAAGTTCCTGGGCGGGTAGCTTTCTCCTGGCCCTCTTTGGCTATGGACTCCTGGTGGCCCAGGCAAAGGTCTCCACCCACCCCCACAATCTATTTTTTATTTAAGTATATCAGATCTAATTACCCACCGACTTTCTTTGAGCAGTTAAATGAAGTAATATATTAAGGTTTTTATGTTTCTGATATAGAAATTTGTAAGTCTTTGTCTTAAACGTTGTTATTCTAGGCTAGTCTTACCTCTGTTAGTATTATGTTTTCCAGTTCTATCCATTTTCCTGAAGTTTTCATAATTTCATTTTTTTATAACCAGCTAACATTCCATTATATACATGTAACACATCTTCATTACCCAGTCATCACTTAATGCCAATCAAGGCTGTTTCCTTGCCCTAGTTATTTTGAATAAAAAAGCTGTGAACACGGATAAGCAGGTGTCTAGGCAGTAGGAAATAGTCCTTTGCAGATACATCTGGGAGTGGTATAGGTGTGTCACATGGTAGACCTATTTCTACCTTTTAATTGTTTTTCCCCCCCTGGAATTTTTAATTCTTCCTATATTCTCAGATGTATAGCTATAAAATACTAGTTTTTTTTCATTATATAAGCTACCTTTTCAATCAATTAAGTGCATAAAAATCCCAGTTGTTGAGTATTGGTTCTATTTCCTGATGGCAGAGTACAGTTTAGAAAGTTCCTATCTAACTCTAAATCCTGATGTGTATTCTCATTCCTTTTTTCTAGAAGTTTCAAGTCTATCATTAAGATCTTCAATCCATTTAGAATTGACAAGGTAGGATGTTAGAGATGAACAAGCTTCATTTTTCTTCATGTAGATATCCAATTTGCCCAAAATCATTTGTTAAAAATGCAGGGTGTTTTTCCTTCAATATGTACTTTTGGCATTGCTGTCAAAGTCTGTTGACTGCAGGTGCATGAACTTTTATATGGTTCCTGGATTGTATTCCATTCATCAATCTGTCTCTCTTTGTGTCCATACCATGCTGGGGTTTTTTTGTTTCATTTTGGTGAGTTTTGTTTTTTTTTTTTAATTTTTTACTATTTGTTTCTATAGTATAACTTGAAATCAGAAGTGGTGATACCCCTCCCCCCAATGAGTTTTTGCTGTTCAGGACTGTTTTAGTTATTCAGTTTGCTTTGTGTATACATATTAATTTTGATATAGCTTTTCAATCTCTGTCAAAAACTACATTGGGATTTTGATGGATGTGGTGATTTGAGTAGGAATGGTCACCATAGGCTTATGTGTTTGGACAGCTGATAGGGAGTGAGACTGTTAGGAAGTGTGGCTATGTTGAAGTTGGAGTGGCCTTGTGGGAAGAAGTGTGACACAAAGTGGACTTTGGGGTCCCATGTGCTCAAGCTATGCCCAGTGTGGGACACAGTCTCCTTCTTTTGTCTGAGGATCAAATTGTAGAACCCTCATCTTCATCTCCAGCAACCATGTCTGCCTGAATGCTTCTCGCCATGAAGATAATGGACTAAGCCTCTGATATTATAAGCCAGCACCAATTAAATGTTTTCTTTATAAGAGTTCCTGGGGTCATGGTATCTCTTCACAGAAATAAAACCCCAATTAAGACAGTGGGGATTGCATTGAATCTGTAGATTGCTCATGGTTGGATGGCTATTTTTACAATGTGAACCTTACCAAACTATGAGCATGAAAGCTCTTTCCATTGTCTGGTACCTTCTTCATTTTCTTTTTCTAAAGTTTTTGTTGCATTGGTCCTTAATTTCCTGGTTACACTTTACTCACAGGTATTTTATTTTATTTTTGTGATTGTTGTGAACAGGATTGTTTCCCTGATTTCTTTCTATGTTTGTCTTTGGCATGTAGGAACACTACTGACTTGGTGTATTAATGCTGTATCCTGCCACATTGCCACAATAGTTTATTAGTTCTAGCAATTTCTAGGAGTGGAGCTTTTGAGGTCTCTTATGATAGTGATACTTGGACTTCTTTCATTCCTATTTTCATCACTGTTATTTCTTTTTCTTATCTTATTGCTCTAGCTAGGACTTTCAACACTACATTGAAGAGCAGTAACGAAAGTAGATCCTTTTATCTTGCTCTGAATCCTAGAGTATATCCTCAAATTGTTCTCTACTTAACATGATGATGACAATTTGTTTGTTATAAATAGCCTTTACTATATTGAGATTTGAATCCTTTAGCCCCAGTCTCTTTATTTTCCCCATCAATGTATATTTAATTTTGTCATGGGCTTTTTCTACATCCAGCGGAATGATCACACAATTTTTGACTTTTGGTTCATTTATATGATGAATTACATTTATTGACTTTTATCTGTTAAACAATTCCCAAATCCTTGAAGGAAGCCAACTTGGTTATTGTGAATGATCATTTTTACATTTTCTTAAATGGAATCTGCATGCATTTCATTAAGAATCTTTGTGTCTTTGCCTATAGAATAGAATGACCTATAATTCTTTGTTGTTGTTTGTCTTTATCTGGTTTCAGTATCAGATAACATTGGTTTCATAAATAGAATCTGGAGGTGTTCTTTCCTTTCCTGTTTTATAGAATAATTGAGGAATATTGGTTAGTTCTCTGAAGTCAGGGTAAAATTCTGTACTGAATCTCTCTGATGGCTTTTGTTTGTTGGGAGACTTTGAATCTCTAATATTACCTCATTAGTTGTTATGAATCTATATACATTATTTACTACCTTGATTTAACTTTGATAAATCATGGAAATCTAGAAATTTTCCATTTTTTTTAGATTTTATAGCTTAGAGGCATATACAATTTCAACCATGCCCTTATGTTTCTATGAATTTCTTCAGTGTCTGTTGTAATATTTCCCTCCTCTTCTCTAATTTTCTTAGTGTTGTGCTTCCTATTCTTTTAGTTAATTTGGCTAAAGGTTTTTCAATCTTTTGAATCTTTTTAAAGAACCAGCTTGTCCAATCTACTGTTTGTTCCTGTTTTATAAGCTAATTAAAGTATATTAATTTGAGATCTTTTATTTCTTTGAGTATGTAGGCACTTAAGTGCCATAAGGTTTCCTTTTAAGACTGTCTTCACTTTGTCCCATTGATTGGGCTATGCTCTGCTTTCGTTTTCATTCAAGCCCAGAAATTTTAATGTTCTTCTCTATTTCTTCCTTGACCTAATTTTCATTTGTTAGTATGTTGTCTAATTTCCATGAGTTTGAACATTTCTAGAGTTTATATTGCTATTGCTATTCAGTCTATTTTATGTGGAAATATAGAATGTAGGTTATTATATAATCACAATTATTATTTATTATTATTATTATCATTATCATTATTATTTGTAATTTTAGAAATTCTAATCAATATAGAAGTAGTATTCTATTCTACACAGGATCTTCTGCAGTTTAGGAATAATTTCAAATAAGCAACATGTTTTATGGGAATCAAACCATCTAAAGTGATCCTTGAACAATAAAAGGTTTTTCTCTTTTTGTTTGTTCAATAGCTCAAGAACTAAGTGTAGCTATTAGCAATAATTAGGATATTTTTTCTGATTAACTCAGTCTAATTTGTGAGTAGGCTTAAAGGACATCTCATATCATGTCATGGCTCACTGGGCAGGAATAGTGCATGGATCTTGCACTCAGTGGATTCTCTCAGTTCCTATGAATTGCTGTGGTCTGGTGAGAAGTGAAGTAAGGGAGGAGATTTATGAACTGGATCTAGGAAAATGAGAGTCTAGAAGAGGAAGTGAAGATTGTATTCAGTTAGCTCACATATGTACTTTGGATTATTCTCTCAGAGTGGATTCCACAACTCACTCTGTAGCTTAATTGCTATTCAGCAACACTCATAATTAAGGTAGTTTATTATCATTAATGTAATAACTGATACATGAAAACATAAGATTTTTATTTAACAAAGGTGCTGTAGATATCTTTATTCTAATGCCTCATTGAAACTTACTCTTCGGTATGGTCTTGGTCATTTGTTCTGACCTTAGAAGAATTGTCTTGCTGAACACTATGAATTTCAATCATGGTTTTGTGTTTAATTGAGTACATACATGTCTTTTACTCAAGCTAATACCCACCAAATTTTTTTTCCTTGTAATTAATGATTCTATTGAATTTGTTTTAAGGACAGAAGGCAAATTACATCACTATTTCTGTTTATTTTACAGTTTTGTTTCCAAGGCAGGATGCTTATTTATTCTGGTTGAATACACCAAAATGGAAGGGCGGTTCCATCTGTGAAACCTGATAATATAGACTGTTCTTGAATGGAGATCTGATAAGTAAATGAAAATAAATTTGAATGGTACTTAAAAACACTCTGGAATCTAGATTCTGCAGGTGGCCAGATTTCACTGGTTTAACTCTTTGCAGATGATAAAGCAGCCATTTTATGAGAAAGAACATAAAAATGATATTGAGAAAACAATAAAAAAAGAAAAATGAAAGAAGTTACGGTAAAGCAATTTTGTATGTTTTCTTTTTTTTTTTTTTTTCCTTTTGTTTTCAAAGGAGAAAACATTCACCAGCAGTTTGTATATCAGTTTAGTACTGGTGAGTTTAATGACATTAAAAATTATTTTAAAATTTCTTTGCACATGTACAGAAGGAAATCATGGTATTTTTTATATTTACAACTTTCTAAATATGTCATATTCTTAGGGAGCAGCTAATAGACTCGGAAACCATGTCACTAACTCACTTAACTTGTTTCCACTGTGTCTTAGGGTTACAATTGTTGTGACGAAACACCAAGACCAAGAAAACTCAGGGAGGAAGGAATTTATTTCACTCACAGTTCCATGTAGTAACTCATCAAAGCAGTGAGGGCAGGAACTTGGGAGCTGGAAATGATGCAGAGACCACTGAAGAGTGCTGCTTACTGGCTTACTCTCTGTGGCTTGCTCAGCCCACTTTTTTATATACTCCAGGGCCACCAGCCTAGAGATGGCACCACCCAAAATGGGCTGGGCCCGCCCACAATAATCACTAGCTAAGAAAATGACCTACAGGCTTGCTTACAGCCCCACCTTAGAGACACATTTTTTAAATTGAGGTTTCCCTCCTCTGGATGATTTTAGCTTATGTCAAGTTGACATAAAACTTGCCAGTACACATATAAACAAATTTCTATATGAAATAAGCTGGATATGTTAATCATTAAGAAAATATAAAGGGAGTCTGATGTCAACTCAGACTACGTGAAACCCTGTCTCAATTTTAAAAGGAGAAAATATGACCAAATTAAATGGCTTCACATGAAACAAATATTTGAAATGCATTTAAACAAATGCAAGGTTAGAAGGGCTTCATGGATTAGTAGACAGAGTCAGTTCTGGTCTGCCTTCATCTATTAAGTAAAGTGTGTTTCTATGGAAACTGCATTTGGGAAAATAGCTACTATTGTTCAGTATTAAAATACCCATAGAATTATAAATTTAGTAGAATAATTTACTCTTTGTGATAGAAACTCTGACATCTTGAATGTATTGCATATCCTAGAAAAAGAGAATATAGATATTAACCTGAATGGTAAATTCTGTCCTCTTCTAAACAGTAAGACATAGTTGCCTATATGATTATACTGATATATAATAAGTACTTTGTATTATTTTTTAAACTTTAGTAACTATGTATAATATTTGGTAATATCTTATAAAATAAGACCAAAGTTGGGTGTGAGATGATACCATAGGAAATACAGAACAAAAACTGAAGAATAGTGGATAAAGAAGTTGTTATGGTAACATATAGTCCATAGCAAAATATTAAATATGACATCACTTTATACAATGAAATAGTATAAAATTAGACTTCCATTAGTCATATATTATATTACCTAGGATCTGCTAACTTAATATGACTCATTTTAGTTATAATACAGAAAAATGCTCACAGGATTTCAACTTGTATAGTATGTGATGTAGCAAGTAATTTCTTTACTGTCCACACACTTGTATCTTTGAGGGCCTGTTCAGAACTCTACAGAATTGGGGACTTCCTTACCTGCTGTGACAGCTGTGTAGAAATTGCTTGACTTGTGCTGGGGCTCCATCTTGATAGCCCCCTGGTAAACTGAACATGTAAGCTGAAATGCTTGGATCACCTTTGTATCATTGTAAAGTAAAAACCAAGATGAGGAGCAGTGCCTATTTTGTTTTGCTTTTAGAAGGGATATGCTTGTTCTTTAAGAAAAATCAGAATTTTAACAGTTTAAAGGGATAGAGTTGTCTAGCTAACAAAACAAGGAGAGGCTTCTCAATGCACAGTTCAAGCAGCTGTCCTTCCTCGTGTCTTCTACCAGCTTTGAGCTTTAGAGGGATTGTTTCAGTCTGCTGCAGCTCAAAGCCTTTGAAATACATAAGGCAAAAGCATCTTTTCAGCCTCTTTGTCCACTTTCTACCTTTTCTATTTTCTCCTTTGCTACTACTGGTAATTAACAGTGTTAGGAGAGGAGTTATGCCAAACCTCTGATGTATTATCCTACTTAGAATAGAATTGACGTCATTGAATGGACTCAGTGAAAAGACAAGCAAACTTTGGCCTTAACAGTTGAGCAACATAAAAAATAGCAACTAACACAAGAAAGATGCCCTTGGACCTGACACACAGCGTTTATCCTTGCTGAAGTAGTTCATAGTGGACTAGATCACTCAGCAAGATGCTATGGAAAAAGGCAAATGGAAAAAGAAAAGAAAATATTTTTGAAAAATTGAAGCTTGCACTGAACCAGACATGGTCACACATGTCTATAATTCCATTATTCAGGACATTGAGACAAGGGATAACTAGATAGATAGATAGATAGATAGATAGATAGATAGATAGATAGATAGATAGAAAGTTAGATAGATAGATAGATTGATTGATAGACAGATAGATGGATAGATAAAAACAGAGAGACAGACAGATAGGGAGGGAGGGAGGGAGAGAGAGAGAGAGAGAGAGAGCAAAGGAGAACTCTAAAAGTTCTACCTGCATTGTAAACTTTATCTTCTCCTTCTTAGAAGTCTGATAATTCTAGGTGGGAAATCTGGATTCTTCTGCTATTAAGAAATCCACTTTAAAATAGTATCATTCTAATCTTATTTTGCATATATATTTTGTATATATACATATATGTATGTGTATATATACATGTACAATGTTATATTAATACTAATAGGTATAAAGTATAATATTTTCTACATTATATAAAATATCTTCTATAAGAAAATATAATTGATTCGAGTGGAAATCTCCAAATCACCACTGTTTCTTAGTTTGATTAGTCTAAGTGTTTTTTGAATCTTGCTTTTCCCAATTAATTTTGCAATGTGATGATTTCCTGCATGTTATAATTTGACATGTACTTGAAACTGAGATACTACAGTATACATGTGTTATCTTTACTCATCAAATTAGCAATGCCTTATTAACTATTTTCATGTTTCTGATTTGCAAAGTAGCCATCTCAACTCTATTTAAATACCTTAGGCTGTGAGTTGGTGTGATGACTCAACAGCTCTCTGTAAATATGAGGACCAGAGTTTGGATTCCCCAGAATCCACATAAATGCCAGATGGGTATGCAGGTCACCCTGAAACTCTAGCCTTGGAAATGGAGGCAGGGGATATCCATAGCTAGCTTACAAGGAAAAGTAGCCATATTGACACTAGTGATCTCTTACATAATCATCAGGTATGCACATGCATTCACACACATATACACACATACCACACAGTTGTGTCTACACACATCATCTCACACAAAACACACATATGAAAATGGAAAAAATACATTAAAATGGATGTGGGTTTGTTCTCTGCATTGACCTTGGCATAAAGAGCAAGGATTTACTGCATAGTTGTCAAACGAAAGAATGATTGTGATATATACATATATATGTGAATACTTCTTTTTAAAAATTCTAATGTGAAAGTTAAGTATGAGATTCACTGCTCTAAATATTGACTTTGGGGTACCAGGAGACTGGTAAGGCTGCCGCAGGATGTGATGATTTGAATATGCTTGGCCCAGGGAGTGGCATTATTAGGAGATGTGGTCTTATTGGAGTAGGTGTGAACTTGTTGGAAGAACTGTATCACTATGGGCTTTGAGACCTTCCTCCTACCTTCCTGGTCTTCTCTTAGCTGTCTTTGGAACAAGGTAGAACCCTCAGTTCCTGCAATACCATGTCTGCCTGGATGCTGCCATGCTTCCTGCCATAATGATGATGGACTGAACCTCTGAACTTGAAGGCAAGACCCAATTAAATGTTGTCCTTTATAAGAGTTGCTGTGGTCATGGTGTCTCTTCAGAGCAGTGAAACCCTAACTAAGACAAGGAAATTTGATCATACTGTGAACCCCAAGATTTTATACTGGAAAAGCCTGTCCCTAGTGGCTCAGCCCTAGCACACACCCTTAATCCAAGAGCTTTCTGTTTATTGTAAACAAGATTCAATAAAAAGTCAACTATAAGTCAAGAGGCAGAACAAGCAACCAGGTGACAGGGAATGAACATAGGAAAAAAAAGAGTGAGAGGAAGACAGAAGGATGGACAGAGAGACACACAGGAAGTAGAAAGGAGGCTGTATTCAGTTGGAAGAATTTTTAAGACTGTGGAGAAAGAGAACATGCTGTTTCCTTCTGGGATGTTGGTTGAGGAGGAAGGTCAGCTGGGTCCTTTTTCTGCCTCTCTGAGCTAGTAGGATTTCACATAAGCATCTGGCTCCTGAGTCATCATTTGGTAAAATCAAAAGCATGGGATTTGTTTTAAAAACAATACATATCTTTTTCACCTCAGGAACAACATATCCATTTGGATATCCCACTAATTCTCACTGAAGGTTCTGGCCACCAGAACAATATTCATTTCTAGTCTAGTCATCAAAGGGCTAAATTTAAGAAACACATTCCAGCTACAAATAAATTCAGGTGTAGGCTTTACATTGTTTCACAAAAATGAACTGAAAGCCAGGAATTGTTAAAGACCAGTAGAGAACAAATTCTAATAAATACAAGTTATAAAGGAAACGAGAGAAGACATTAAGATAAAAAAATATCCCTGGGAGAACATGAAAGAAGACATTAAAAAGATATTCCCAGGAGGACATAGCAGATATGATAGCTATAAAACAATTTGCAAAAGATCCAGTTATATGAATGAATTATAAAAAATTTAAAATGTGACTGCTACAATTAAAAAGTAATCCCACCATTAAACTGATTAAGTAGTAAGGAAATAAGCATAACTGGGAGTGGTAGCAGCTGGATCTCAGTAAGTTTAAAGCCAAACTTGACTACATAGGCAGGCTCAGCCAGGACTGGAATGACTAGAAATATCCAGTAGGGGCACTTTCTTACCTCGTGTCTGCCATGATAGTGAATAGTCTGGGGAAAATGTTTAGAGATGTGGACGACAGATCACAAATTCCAGAATTTACCCTCTGAGAGAGGCTCTAAAAAAAGTTAGAATAATCACACCAATAGAAACGTTTCAAAGAAACGTGGAGAAAAATATATCCCTTACTTGAAGAAATATATACCTTGAATTGGAAAGGGCCTACCTGGCTGCAAGATGGGCTAACAAGGCCCACACATGTGCCCGGATTAGGTTTCAGAACTCCAAACATAAGAAGAAAAAGATAGGTGTGGGGCACATGCCAGTGATCTCAGCATTCTTTAGGCTGCAGCTAGGTGATCACAAGTAATGGGCTAGCATGGGCTATGCAGCAAGCCACTCTTGCACAACTAAAGCAGAGCCAAAAACAAGGAAAAATCCTAAAATTAAGGAAAGTAATATAGGTAGGCCACGGATGGTTGAAAGTTGTTTTAGGTATTTATTTTTATGTATATGTACGTTTATGTGTAAATGTCTATGTCTATGTGTGCTGGGGGAGGGGTGACTTGAAGGGAAGCCAGAAGATGGTGATTGACTTTCTGTCACTATAGCTATAGGGATTTTATGAGCTGTCCAATGTTGGTGCAGGGAACTGAATTCAAATCCTGTAAGAGCAGTTTAATCTCTGAGTCATCTTTTCAGTCCCCCAAAGTTAATTAATATAAAGAATACTAAAATTTTAGATAAATTATTTTAAAGATGAAATTCCCTTTTTAGCCTAAATTCAAATGACTGCAAAACATATTGTCATACAAAGGCAACAATTAAAATAGAAGAGGAATTAGCTATATCGAAAAAGCACACACAGAGAAAATATAAAATTAGTTTATCCTTTATGCTTCAGTGATTTCTTCAAACCGTATGCCCTTTAAGAAATTTAGGAATTTAAGAAATCCCGAATTATATCAGGTTTTCTGAACATATTTCTCTGTGGAATTTGTTTCAGGCTAATGTTTGCTGAATTCCACAAAATGATTAATACATCTTATCTATTGATAACTCCACTGCTCTTCTAGTTTTTCTGCTGTTAAACATGGTTTTGATTTAAAATTAATTTTCTATCTAAACATATCTTCTCAAGGTTAAAGTGTATTATCATGACCTTTAAACTTAGAATCACTTTTTTGGTCAGCATGTCTTCATCTAATTCTGTCATATCTGTGATTGTCATCTAGTCCTAACACCTCCTGTCACCTCCTCCTGTGTCTTTAGGTCCCTGATGTCAGTATTCCTCCTACAAGTAAAAACTGTCCTCTTGCAAGATTCAGTTACCAGCTCTTACTGTGTTGATGTTTGAACTTGGTCATTATTTCCTGTGCTAAAGATAATGCTCTTTCCTATTCATCGGGGATTTTACCATTCATGAAGCCCACCCAAAGAGTAAGACCAGATATCTATTCCTTAGCATCCTCTGGAGCCATTTTTCCAGACAAAAGCTGCGAAGAGACATAGTAACAGGCTGTGTTGGCTACAGTTAGCCCATTTCCCAGAATTGGATGTCCTTCTTTTTAAATTAACTACAGAAATCTCATCTATATACTATATAGACTTTC
The DNA here is from genome assembly GCA_028551405.1 of Uromys caudimaculatus. NCBI lineage: Eukaryota > Metazoa > Chordata > Mammalia > Rodentia > Muridae > Uromys > Uromys caudimaculatus. The sequence goes on along the minus strand of CM052704.1, from coordinate 97,340,715 downwards.
CTTCATTGTTTATGAGCTGGAGGAAATTTATTGGGCCCCACAAATACTATTATTAAAGATGAAGTATCATCTGTTTTATATTTCTGTCTATTGATAATAGGCAAAGGCTCTCCACAGGTATTGCTTCATTAGGTTGTGATGGAAAGTCTGACAAGGGTTGCATTATGAGACCTCCCTTCTCAGAGGGGATTTTCTCTGTAAAAAGTTTAGATGTTAACACCACTGTCCTGTATAGGCTTCCATAGCTGCTTTATTTAAGACTTTACAATAGCTTTGTAGTAAAGGTCCAATTATTATCTTCATCTTTTGGAAGAAGAATGCAAGTTTAAAGGGATCAGGAAGCAGAGACAGAGAAGACTGTCATTTACTTGGAATTCTTGGTAAAATTTCCTGGCTCATTTTTACAGTAATATAAAAGTAGGTGTTGGCCAGGTAAGCTCAGTAAAGAAGTACTTCCCTATAGTATGAGCAAGGCTCTGGGTCCCATCCACTGTACACACATACATACATACACACGCACATATACACACACGTGTACACACAGAGATACATTTGCATGCACACATACAAACACACAGATGCACACACACAAGCACAAAGGTATTTAGTTTTGAAAACTATTTCATATGCAGCCTATTTAAATTTCTATGAGTATTAAACTCATAAATTATATTTGTTTTTATTTTCATGGTTTAGAAAGCACTAATATAAAGCAGATTTATAAGCACTCCTTGTATATGTGACATAACTGTATTAAGACTAATGTAAAAATCATACATAAACAATTATTTCATCACCAAAAATAATATGAATGCTTACTACCTCATGCCCAGAAAGATTACGCATATAAAACTAGCTTCCCAGGGTCATAAAACAGTGATAGAATATTGCATAGTCAGAGACATTAACCCTAGTATGTGCATTCAGTTTATTATCTCCAGAAAAGAATGCTTACTCCACTTTATAATTTGAAGGAAGGACCAGAGATAAGTGGTGATAGGCCTCCAACGTGCCATTACTTTTCATTAATATTATATATTATTTGCAAGTTTTATTATTTAAATTCTCATTAGCATCCATTAATAAAGTCATTGTTCTAAATCTTCCAAACATGTATATTGAAGGGTGTGCATCGGTGACTATTGTAAAGAAACATCAGCTTGAGGAAGCGGATATATCGTTACCTTTTTTTTTTTATGGTTTTAGTAGGCTTATTAGATCTCAAAATAGTAATGTGAGACTTCACGGAAGCTGAACTGCAGGAGGACTTTATATCTTATTACAACCAGACTCAGGGATCAAGTGCCATGGGACCTGGGTAACAATCTTCATTTTTTAAAAAGGAAAACAATTGATTTCCCTTTCCAATTGCTAAAGATGAATGTGTGTTATTTTTTCCTTATATATTGGCTGGCATTCTTCCCCTGCAGTCTGTGCCTTGGCTGAAAGTCAGTAATTTCACCTGCACTTGGGTTTAGATCTTCATACCCCCAGAAAATTATTATATCTCTATATTACACCTATTAATGTATCTCACACCTTTCTTCATTCGCTTGTGTCTGGTCCCCACTCAGACATTTATAATACCTACCATTTAATCTGAACATCAATTTCTAATGTGCTCAACTGCACACCATATACTCATTACACATCTATGTTGGAAGTCTTATCATTGTTGCCTGTGATCAGTGTTCTTTCCCCAAAATCTACCTTTTTAAATTCACAAAAATAGAAGAAATGAAGTACAGGTGGTTTGCTGAGAGGATCGCTCTTCACATCTCCCACATATTCTGCTGTTGAAAGCCTTGGAAGACAGAAGAGGTTTTTCCCCCTCAAGCAAAGGCCGGAGGTATGTGCCTGTTGTACACTGTAAAGAATTCTGATACTTTAGAGTCCCCAAATAAAGCGTACTGACCTACACTGGAAGCCACTGCACATGCGCGTGCTATAAAGTTCACTTTGTTGTCAATCAGGCACATCCATGGACAGCTGGAAGTGACTTCATAACAATCAGGCATCTTTACAGCGACCTCTAGAAGGACCCAGCAACAAGACAGGTCATCTCTATCTGCCCAAGAGGCAGCAGTATGGCTCCTGTGTCTGTCCCTTCGCACATATACCACCACTGGCCCAATAAACGCCATGTTCTCCCTGACCCGCTCTCTTCGCTCGCTTCTTTCCTTCCTCTTCCAGAGGCTCCCTTTGTTTCCCCTCCTAACAAACCTCCCACCATGTGCGACCTGCTGCATGGTGTGATTTTGTTGGGACCCTAGTTCTATCACACTCTGTGGAGCACTGGATGTACTTGCTGACATGCCTTACAGTAGCTATGCCATAAGTAGCAATGTCCTTTTACTCTCAAATGCAGTAAACTAACCATCGTCAGTAGGGTACAGTCTTACATCCTTCAGGGCTTTTGACCCGGCATAAAGATGCCATGCTGAGAAGGGCATTCAGCCTGGAAGGCAAAGGACAGTTTTGTCAGCTGAGTGTGAATATTGAAGAGAAACCCATCAGACATTCAGAGTCAACCAGGAGTGAGCAAAGAGGAAGCAGAGAGCAGCTGGAAGCCAGATAACATTCTGGGTTGTTAGGAATTGGGCCCTGGGTGAGTGGGAACATCACATTGGCAGTCTATTTCAGTTCTGCCCTGTTAGCATTCTGTCTAAGCTATGCCCCACAGTTACCTGGCAACAGCCAGGTATGCCTGACTCACTATAA
>CM052704.1:97314007-97337894 GCA_028551405.1 Uromys caudimaculatus | reverse complement strand
TCCCCTCTCCCCTCTCCCCTCTCCCCTCCTCTCCTCTCTCTCTTTTTCCCTTTCTCTGCCCCTACTACCCTCTTAACTCCCCTCCCCATACCCTGAATAAATTCTATTCTATACTATACAGGGTGTCTGGTCCCTCAGGGGGGAGGGATGCCTCAGCATGGGCCCGAAGAGCCACCCCCTCCCCTCACACCTGACTACACTTCCACCAATAATATCCCCCCTCTCTTTATCTTTTTATAAACATATCATGCCCTATTATAATAGTCAGCTTAAAAACTGTTCCTCATTCTCTGGGAACCTACTAGCCATGATAGGCAGAGAAGCAAGTAGAGAAATTGTAGATCTTCACCTCTCCTTTCAGTCCCTTCCAGTCTCACCCCTATCTGTAGCATGTCACCTGTTGTGGCCTCCCCTTGCTCTCTGCCCCATCTCCAGTGGATCATCTCATCATCTCATTGTTCAAGTCCCCAGCTGCAGCAGATATTCTCAGGGAACCTGCTGACCAGGCCTGCCAGAGAAGCAAGTAGGACAGATAGACACATAGACCAGTTCCAAATCTTCACTCTTTCTCTTCTCCTCTAAATCCCCCACCCCTCCATTTTCACCCCCAGTTCTGTGACAGACTACCTGCTGTGGCCTTTCTTTACTCTCTGCTCCCATTTCCTAGGGATTAATCCAATCCTTGCTTTCTTCTCTCCTGTGGACCTCCTCCCAACCCCTTTTCTTAGCCTTCTATTCTTGCATGTGGGCTTCCAAAACCCAGAACCCTGACTGGTCACAACTAGCAGGATCTCAGAAGCATTCCCTACCAGGTAACAACTCTCCCAAGAACCAGAGAGGATAACAGAAAACAAGGAACAAAACATCCACCCAACAAAGACAAGGCCAGATAGCCACTAGAATTATAATCATCTCAAACCCAGAGGCCTAGACATCATCATAAAAATACAATCAGTAACAGCCAGGACAATATATACCTGCAGTAGAGCCGGCAGCCTTACTGTAGTAGGTCCTGGAAAATTCAGTATAGCTGAAGCACAAGACAAAGACCTTAAAATAGCCTTTATCACTATGCTAAAGGCCCTTAAAGAGGAAATGAATAAAGAAATTCATTAACACACACACACACACACACACACACACACACACACACACACACACACACACTAGTGGAAGGAAATAAATGAAAACAGTTTAAGACCTGAAAGTAGAAATAGAATTAATAAATGAAACACAAATTAAGAGAAATCCAGAAATGACAAAAGTTCTAACTTGAACAGGAAGCTCAGAGGCAAGCTTCATTAATCCTACCAAAAGCAGTCTACAGATTCAATGGAATCCCTCTCAAAACTTCCTAGTCAGAATGGCTACTATCAATAAAACAAATGACAGCTCATGCTTGAAAGGACGAAATACTCACCCATTGCTGGAAGGAATGTAAACATGTACAGCCTACATGGAGATTCCACCTCACACCAGTCAGAATGGCTAAGATCAAAAACTCAGGTGACAGCAGATGCTGGCGAGGATGTGGAGAAAAAGGAACACTCCTCCACTGTTGGTGGGATTGCAAGCTGGTACAACCACTCTGGAAATCATTTTGGTGGACCCTCAGAAAAATGGACATAATACTACCTGAGGACCCAGTTATACCTCTCTTGGGCATATACCCAGAAGATGCTCCAACATGTAATAAAGACACATGCTCCACTATGTTCATAGCAGCTGTATTTATAATAGCCAGAAGCTGGAAACAACCCAGATGTCCCTCAGCAGAGGAATGGGTACAGAAAATGTGGTACATCTACACAATGGAGTACTACTCAGCTATTAAAAACAATGACTTAATGAAATTTGCAGGCAAATGGATGGAACTTGAAAATATCATCCTGAGCGAGGTAACTCAGTCACAAAAGAACGAACATGGTATGTACTCACTGATAAGCGGATATTAGCCCAAGAATTCAGAATGCCCAAGTTTCACTTAACAGTGACCGCTGGACTGAGAGTGAGGTCCCAGATGGAAGAGTTGGAGAAAGGTCTGAAGGAGCTGAGGGAGTTTGCAACCCCAAGGAGGGGGCAACAGCGTCAATGGGCCTGAACCCACCTCCCCCGGGTCATCCTGGAGTTTGGACCACCAACCAAAGAATACACATCTATGGACCCATGGTTCAGACCACATATGTGGCAGAGGATGACCTTGTTGGCCATCAGGGAAAGAGGAGAGGCCCTTGGGCCTGAGGGTGTTAGAGGCCCCAGTAAAGGGGAATGTCAGGGTGGGAATATGGGAATGGGTGGGTGGGTGGGTGGGAGGTGGAATTCCCTCATAGAGGTGGGGAGGGGGAGGGGATAGGGGATTTCCAAAGAGGATACCTAAAAAAGGGGAAACATTGGAAATGTAAATGAAGTATCAAAAAAAAAATCTTGCTGAGAAATAACAAAAAAAAAGAAAAAAAGAAAAAAAGAAAATTAGCATGGTGGTTCTTCAGAAAATCAGAATCAATCTGCTTCAAAATTCAGCTCTTAAACTTATCCACAAAGGTCACTTCATCTTACCACAAACACTTGTTTAACCATGTTCATTTTGATTTGTTTATAAAAGTGAGAAATTGGAAACAATGTAGATATCCATTAACAGAAGAATAGATACAGAAAATGTGGTACATTTACACAATGAAATACTACTCAGTCATTAAGAAAATGAAATCATGAAATTTGTAGGTAAATGGATAAAAGTAAAAATATCATTCTGAGTGAGGTATCCCAGACCCAGAAAAACAAATATGGTATGTATTTGCATATATGTGGCTATTAGCTGTTAAGTCATAGGAAGGGAAAAAAAGAATAAACAGCTGTGGATAACGGGGAAAGGGGAGCAGTAGAACAGGAGGACCAAGTGGGGAAGAGGAGACAAGAAGGGCAAACAACTGACAGAGCCTGTTCCTCTCCTGCAGTGATTAATTTTGTGTCAACTTCCCTTGGTTATGACTTTCACGCATGAGTCTTATACAGCTGGAATATTGCTGTGAAAATATTTTCAGATAAAATTAATATTTAAGTCAGTAGACTTGTGGAAAGAAGATTATTTCTATAATATGGAAATGTCATCCAATCTATTTAAGGTTGTCAAAGTAAAGAGGTCTCCTGAGGATGAAAGGATCCTGCCTTCAGATGGCTTTCAGCCTCAAGACTGGAGCATGAACTCTTTGTGGGTCTGTAGTATGCCAACTACCCTGGGTAGCACTGCTAGCCCTACAATAGTGTGAGACAAATTCTTAAAATGATTTTCTTCCTTTCCTCCTTTTCTAGATATTCTGTTTTCTCTTTCTCTAGAGAACCAAAGGTCACAAAGCTTCTTTCACATATTAGCAGGAATGCTAATCTAAATCTAACATGAGGGAAACTTGTGACCCCCCTATTTGTCAGACACCCAGAAAATCATGACTTCTAGAACTCACCTGGGAAATAAGTAGAAGATGAGTAAGAGCCAGACAGTGCCAAGTACCACGTTATCACTGTCCTGCCAAACCAAGACATGGGATAAAAGTATCAGAATTATTGCAATAGGTATTTCAATACTCATATTTTACTTAACCAAATTCTTGGTTAGTATTGGAGATTTTGTTGTCCTAACTTGAATCTCTAAATCTTGATGAAAAGAGAGAGCCTATGATTCTAAACAGTTCATTGTCAAGGCAGAAAGTGGATGCATAAAGCCATACCCCACTTCTCAGGGTGGGCCATTAAATACCTTTTGCAGGGGGAATGTCTGAGAAGGGAAGCTTATTGGCTAAGCCCTCCGTGCCTCTAGGTACCTCATTAGGAGAACACTGTTTTGGGCCTATGTGAGTATAGGTCACTTCTCTTTTATGTGAGAAGCATGGCACATGTTCCAAGTCAGGAGTCTGGCAGGGACCTGGGAGGTGCCCTAAGTCTCACCCACTGAGTCTCCAGGTCTTGACCTGCTCTACTTGACCAAGTTTCCTGGCATGGTTTTACATCCCACAATGAACTACTAACTCATATAGAGCTTTGGACAGAGCGAAAACTTAGAGCTATAATTGTGTTTGTATGCATGTATACCATTTGTGTGTGTGTGTGTGTGTGTGTGTGTTGATGTGCATGCATGTGGAGGCCACAGGGTAATATTGGTATGTGTCTTATTCAGTTGATTTCTACCTCAATATTTGTGAAAGATGGCCATCTACAGAACCTAGATCTCATTGATCTGGCTAGCAAGCTCCAGAGATTTGCTTGTCCCCACCTCCTCCATCCTGAGATTATAGATATGTACTGCCACGCCCCTACTGTGAATGGAAGAAGAGGCTATATCAATCAGGAAGAAGATACAGCAACAAGCCACTGGCAAGATACACGCTTCAAAGGCTTGTCCTCAGTGACCTACTTCCTCAAACAAGACTTTGCATACAATAGCTCACTCAACTATGAACTAACTCATCCATGTCTTAAGACATGTGATGCCTTCATGATCTAACCACCTTTCAATACCACCACCTCCTAGGGACAAAGCCTTCAACACATGATCCTTAAAAAGAGATTTCATATTCAAGCCATAAACGATAAAATGAACTTTGCTGTATTAAACTATCCAGGGACCATTTGTTACAGCAGTTTTAGGAAATGAATGGGTTAGAGAATGATTATGACAAAGAAGTAAATCCTAAAGGGCAGACTTAAAGTTTTGGAATCTCAATCTGGCCTTTCTTGGATATGATGCTTCTTCCTTGCCTCTAATTTCAACCACATGTGGTCTACTCTATATATGTCATGGGTGCCACTTAGTCAAAAAAGAGGCCTAGTATATTCAAACTGATTAATGGTTCAGGCATCTAGGTTCTTTGGGTGGGGTAGCATGTTCCTTGATGAACACTTGGCTGAATATACCAGCAAGTCACTCTGCAGAGACCTCCAGAACCAAAACAGAGGCAGAACACAATTAATCTTTGTAAGTTTAAGAACAAGACCCTCTCACCTCTCTTGTAATAGATTCTTACAGATGACAGTTTACGATGTGATTAGGGCAAGGCTGAGGATGATAAAGTCATAGCTACTGGAGTGAAATGTATCCATTTTGAGACAGTAGAGGGAGAATGAGAACTTTGGTACATGGAAATGAATTCCCTGGACTCTCATGGTTCAGGAGAGGAAATGAAACGTTTTTTTCCCATTCACTATGGACCCAGGAGCTTTTCTTTTGAAAGTGAAACAATGTAGTGTCGTGTTTCCAGGCTGTCACCAATTAAATTGAACACAGTGCTGGGTTTATTATCTTTGGCTTGGATCTTTGACTCTAAGTTGATTATCTCCCCTAACCATACTCTCTCAGAAGCTTATTCGAAAGGTAAGGCATAGCCCTGCTCTCCTGTAACTTTTATGAAAAACATCTGTCGCTGCTCCTGGATACATACAGAGCTCCATCTCTGTGGCTCTGTCTAAATTAATCTGTGGCTACCCATTTGCTGGGTACAAGGTAAGATGCCTTTGTGGTGTGACTGCCCTAATTCTATCCCTTCAAAAACTTAGGACTAAACTAGACTGAGAATCCAAAATCACATTAGCTAAGGACGAAGCCATGGGAACTGTTAAGTTGTTTTCCTAGTGATATGTGGGACATTGTGAAAATTTTCTTTCCAGGGTCAGCTCATGTGTTTGTGACGTCAAACTTCTTGCATGCCTATATTCGTTTGTTTCTCTCCTGAAAATGCAGCTTTTTGTACCATTGACGTTGTTGTTGAGACCATTCACATTTAAAGAAATTTCTTCAGGGGGATCATGTCCTCAGATGACCGTAGAGCTTCCTCCAAAATCCCTCTACATGGCTTACTCCGGGGAGTTTCTGAGAGAGACGTTGACTCATTATTGACACGTCCTCTGTTGGCAGGTTGTGTAAATGTGAGTCATTCAGTTTGAAAAGAATGGTGAGAACTTTGTCCTTGGCTTCAGCTAAAGTTCTGGAAGACATTAGGACTAATCTTAACTCCTGGGCTAGGATGGCTGTGGATGCTAGCTCGATCCTTCTAGAACAATGCGGAGGCTTTAATCACTTGTTTATCCTGTTAACTGCCTCAGGCCCAAAAGGAAGGTCAAAAGAGATAGTCAAATAAAATGACACCTCATTTTCTAAATTAAATTGCATCTCTCCCAAATTCATATGTTAAAGCCCTAACCCTTAGAATCTGAAAGCATGATTGCACTTGGAAATAATTCTTTAAATAAATAACGAAATTAAATAAGGCTACAAAGTGGATCGTAATCCTACATGGCTGTTGTGTTTATTAAAACAAAACAACAACAACAACAACAAAACTCCAAAAACCTACTCAAACACAAACAGAAAAAGCAGCCTGTGAAGGCAACCACCTGTAAGCCAGAGAAACTTAAACTAATGTTAGTATAAGGCCCTAGGTTATGATTAGAAATTCTTATTTGAGACAGAGATGCAGAGAAAACATTGTGAAGAAGACAGATCATGTGAGGATATCCATTTCTAAACCCAGGAGAAGCCTTAGGAAAAATGGCACCTCTAGTATCTCCCTTTGATCTTGGACTTCTGGGCTCCATGACTCAGAAATGATACTTTGTTACTTAATCTACCTGCTCTACAGTACTTTGCTACGGTTGCTATAACAGATGAATGCACATGCAATGCACATTAGTTTATGACATTTGTTGTTTATTTCCAGGACCCTTGGGCTTTCGTGTAGATTACTTTATCCAGTGATGAGCAGCATTCATTAGATTTGTATGTGGTAAATCAAAAGGATTTGTTTTGATCTTATCCAAGTCAAATTATTAGGAATGACCAAGGAAATAGTAAAATATCATATTCATGAAACAACCTGAATGATTGATATTCAACCAACTAATTGAAAATGAAAATGTGGTACATATAGACTATAAAATAGAACTCATCTGTAAAGAGAAATGAAACAATGAGATTTGTAGGTAAGTGGATGTAACTGGAAAATATTAAATTGAGTGAGATAATCCAGATTCAGAAAGGTCAACACTGCATGTTTCCTCTTATCTGTGGTTCTTAGCGTCAAATCCTCAGGTATGAGTACATATATATTGAAGTAATGTAGAAATCAGGGAAGTAAGGAGGTACCACGGTGGGAGGAGCATTAGGAAGGGAATAATAGGGTGCATGTGATTGGAAGTGGTGAATGGGAAAAGTAGGGAGGAGGGCTTTTATTGTAGAGGGAACAAGGTCAATCCTAAAGGGAAGGCAGGGGGAGTGGCAGATAATCCTAAGGAGGTTGGAAAAAGCCATTACCAATCATACTATTTTTATTCATCTAAAATTATATATAACATGTATACGTATTTATAGATACATAGATAGTTTAAGTGAAGTTATCCTACTTGAGCTGAAAATGTTTCTCATGAGAGCAATAGGCTGTCCAACAAAAATCCTAGTACCAAGCCAGGCAGTGGTGGCACCCGCCTCTAATCCCAGCACTTGGGAGGCAGAGGCAGGTGGATCTCTGAGTTCACGATTGTGGTGTGCTCAGCCTCAGTTGGTGCAAAACAACTCCTGCACCTAAGGTCTTAAGAAAATTTTCAAAGATGGTTCTCTCTCTCTCTCTCTCTCTCTCTCTCTCTCTCTCTCTGTTTGTGTGTACCAATAACAGTAAAAATGGCCATGAATTTGAGAGAGAACTAGGGGTATGAGGGAAGATGGAGGGAGAGAAAAGGTGGAGCAAATTACATAACTATATTTCAATTAAAAAATAAAAGTGAGTAAAAGAAGTTCTCCAGATGTCAAGATGATGAAGAGTGAAGGGTGGACACATCATTGCTTCGGTGTTGTTTTGTTTTCTAGAACCATCCTGTGGCATAGGCTGACCAACGTTCTCAGAGCATTTTCCCCTGATGTTTGTGTGAGAATAGACTTAGAGGACAGAATCTCTGGAACAAACAGCAGACATACTTATCTGCTAAAAAGAAAAGATTTGAGATCCCTGGACTCAGGCTTCTCGCCTGTTGTCACTCGTACTGTGAGCAGGTGCCATCTGGTATTTGTATTGGCCTCTTGAGAATTACATTCTAGGAACTGCGATCAAACCCTGCTTGCTGGACCTTGAGATACAAAGCTCTCCTTCCTGACTCAGGAGGCTCTGTCTCTTGCCATTTCTATGGTACTGCAGTAGAAGCCTTTGCTATCTGACCCTCAGGGCTAAATGTCAAACTTTTCATACTATTTGAAAACACGGCTACATTTTTCCATATTGTAAAAAACAAGAATAAGAAGTAGAAAAGTTATTGTTAAAAAATCTGCTGGTTGGTTGGGAGATATCATGTCCCTTAATGTTTGTCAAAATTTCTACCTCTTAATTTCTAGATTCATTGAGATGAGACCCTGTGGAACCCTGATGCTTACCCTTCATTCTATGACTATGTGTCTTCTATTAGTGTAGCAAAAGTCCTTTGTAAATATTACATTTTGTAATTGTACACTTCACATATCTATATGTCAATTATACCTCAACAAAACCAAAATAAAAATCATTTTGTTGTTTCTAATAATCCACTAGACCTCATATCCAAAATCTCTCTACTTCAATTTTAGATCCCTAACAAACAAAAATATGCAGAGAATGTATTATATTAATACATAGTTTAAATTTGTATTTATTTTGGGGCCCCAAATCATAGAATGGATATGAAATATTTCAGGGCAAAACAAAGATTATAAAGGTGAAATAGGTTAGTCCAGAAGGCAGAATGTCTCAGAGTGGGTATTATATCTTGCAGTTTTAGAAACTAAATATATGGCTATGCTTGTTTTGAACACCAAATTACTTTTTAAAAGTAACTCTAAGCTCTTGAAATTTTCCTCTATCAACTGTCTATTTGTCTGTCTATCTGTCTATCTACCTACCTACCTACCTACCTATCTTTCTGCAAATTCTAGCACTCTTTCTTCTCCATCCATAGATACAGATTTCAACTGCTATTATCTTTCTTTTGCCAAGAGAAACAGGTGCACATATATGCCTGCATGCATTATGTAATCCCATTCACACATAAATAATTTTTCAATGTAGGTCCATTGTTACATTTTGTACATCTGGAGAAGCTTCGTAGAACATGTTGAATCAATTGACTTCTCGTCTCTTGATATTTTAAAGATATTGCTGTTTTCTGGCTCACCCTGCCATAATGTGAACATAATTTGCTCCTCTGTGGGTCATGTGTATGTTGTTCTCTGGCTGCTTTTAAGATTCTTTTAATGTCCATTTTAAAAGCAATTTGATTTTGATATACCTTGGTATAATTTTCTTTGTTTTTGTGTCCAATATTTATTGGGACTTTCAGGATCCACAGATTTACTGTTTCTACTTAATTTTTAAGAATGTAGGCTATCTCCTCTTCATGTATGTTTACCCTGACTCCCTCCTCCCTATCATGGGAAATCTGAATTATTTGTAATTTGGGCTTGCTTGAAATGGCCCTGCAACTCTCCACTGCTCTCAGTTTCGACCGTCTCTGGCTTTCACCTTGGCTAGTGTCTATTTCTGTATTCTCAGTAACTAATCATCTGTCTCTTCAGTGCTCTGAGCTGCATCTCATAGTCTGCAGCAGCCTGTGTTTTACGTTTTCTCTCACGTGCTATTCTCTGCTCCACCAGTTTGATTAGGCAGTTCAAAACATTTTCCCATGGCTGTATTTAACTTGCACTGGCTCTCCTCCTTTATTGTTCTGAAAGACTGACAGTAACTGTATTTTTTATAAAGAGATATTTCCTTGTAAAACATTCATTTTAGTTTTTAAAAATTTATACAAAATAATTGTAGATAATTATAGGTAGTGGTGAGATATTGCAGTGTATGCACACAATGTGTACTAATAAAGTAACAATTAATTTTTCTTCTTCTTATCATTCCTTTATATTTAAAAACTTCTAGCCCATCAATCCTAGTTCTTTATAAAATACATAAAACGAATGATGTAAGCTACAGTGATCATACTGTGCGGGAAGACAGACACTAGAATGTCATCCTGATGGCTGTTTTGGTATTTGTTATCTCCCCTCTTTCCATTTTTGAGTGTGGGGTCCCAGATGGAGGAGTTGGAGAAGGGACTGAAGGAGCTGAGGGAGTTTGCAGCCCCATGGAAGGAGCAACAGTGTCAACTGGCCTGACACCCCCCCCCCCCCCCCCCCGTGCTCCAGGTGACTGAACCACCAACCAAAGAATACACATGGAGGGACCCATGGTGCTGGCCACATATGTGGCAGACTGGGGCCTTGTTGGCCATCAGTGGGAGGAGAGCACTTGGGCCTGAGGGTGTTAGATGCCCCAATATAGGGGAATGCTAGAGAGGGAAGACAGGAGTGGGTGGGTGGGTGGGGCAGTGCCCTCATAGAGGCAGGGGTAGGGGGGATAGGACAGGGAGTTTCCAAAGGGGAGACCTGGAAAGGGGAAAGCATTTGAAATGTAAATAATCAAGAAAAGAAAAAAAATGTCAAAAAAAAAATTCTGTAGTCAGTTTTTATTCCTTCTGCATTGAGACCATAATTTTAACTTCCAGTTATGAGAAAAGCTACATCATCTTTGCTTTTAGTATTATTTCTGTTTTTATACATAATATTTTTATGGTTCCATTTTTACTATAACAGGATTTCATTCTTTCTTATTGCTGAAGAATATATCATCACTTCAAAATTGAGCCACATGATAGGTAAACTTGTTCTTTTGCCAGTGTGAATAAACATGGGGAACAGGTAAGTCTGTAGCATGGGTTTGTTTTTTTCTTTTTTGGATATATTCTTTGACATGAGATAGCTGGATGAAGCAATAGATCAAATTTAATTTTTAAGGAGACTTCATAATACAAAATATCTGATTTATTTATTTAGATGCTCTCTTGTTCTTCTTGTCTTCCTTCAAAGTGGAATGGAGGGCAACCTTTAGTCTTAGAGTAATTTTGCTTCACTGTCTAGGTGTCTCTGTGATGCCCTATGAAATCTAAATCATTTCCAATCTGGCTAGTAGAAATATTAAGCCACAAGCCATCCCTTTGGATTTAAGCATGGGAATTGTTCTTTTTAGCAGCTTTTTTGGCCTCAGTTGGTTTTCTCATGAGAACACGCTCATGAGAATCTTTGCAGCTCTCTCTCATGTAGACTGACTGACACTGTATTGAGTTTTCTTATATACAAGAGGTAAAGCAGAAATGTGGTGCTTTCTTAGATTCCTGCATGTCTATCTGTCTATTATAACCAATATTGTGATATAATCAGAAGTACAACACTGATTATAATCTAGTGTCAGGTGAAAAAAATAGTATGAGTCAGTTGGTTCTATTTACTTTTGACTTATAGGAACTGCAGAGGTTCCTGTAAGTCAAAATTGGAAAGAAGAAAACAGGAAAGAGAAGTTAGTGGATTTTAGTCTCATTGTGTGGTTTCTCTATTAATTTGGTTGTGGGGATTGTCATCCCAACTCATCTGCAACAAATTCAAAGAAACTCTAGAGAGTAGTTGACTAATAATATGCATAAGATATTTTCTAATTTTTTAAATAGTTCTGAGAATACAACCATACCCTGAGCCAATTATTAATATTGACTACTTCAATTTACAATCAATAAGATAGTTTGTACAGGTGTAAAAAAGCTTACATTCTGTCCATTCCACTCAACAAAATCATATAAATTATAGCCATTGACATTATACTTAAGAAAAATTACTTTATACCATAGTCAATAAAATAGTCACCATTTTCTTTTTCTTTTTCTTTTTCTTTTTCTTTTTCTTCTTCTTCTTCTTCTTCTTTTTCTTTTTCTCCTCCTCCTCCTCCTCCTCCTCCTCCTCCTCCTCCTCCTCCTCCTCCTCCTCCTCCTCCTCCTTCTCCTTCTCCTTCTTCTGTTATTATTAATTTAAAAACTCTTTAAACTCTGCAGTGGGGGGGGGGTGGGGAACTATGCAAGGTCCACAGCCTTTGTTGTCTCTTTTCTGGAGAAGATGCAAATAGTCTTTGATAATCCCAGACAAAGTACTGATGACAGACTGAGGAAGTAATTACATTTAGCTTCATGTCCTAGTGAGTCTCTTGGGATTACTCACAGAAGCATGGGGGAGAGGTTCCATACAGAAGCAGAAGTGACTTGCATGCAGCTATACCTGGGCAGAGTTAACCTGTGGAGGTTTTGTCTTTTACTGTGGATTGGAATGCTAAGTACCACCCCCAAGATGCAAGAGTCTGCATGTAGATCCAAGTGAGCTATGTGACCTTTCCCCAAGTTATTTTTGATTGGGTGAAAAAGATGCCAGCAGCCAATCGCTGGGCAGAAGTGACAAAGGCAGGATTTAAGGTTCCTGGGCTTAGGGGGCCAGAGGAGAACCATGAGGAGAGAAGGTGAGGAGGAGGGAGAAATTACCATGGGTTAGGTGAGTCATGAAAATGTGGCCCTGAGGGCTGGCCAATTGGAGTTAAGATTAGCCTAGATAAAACATAGTAAGTAATAACTTGGGGTTACAGATATAAAAGTACATTCTAATAGCATAGAGGAGAGATACCTGTCCAGCTCTTGTGTTGTTTAAGGCTTATTATAAATAATAAAAGTTGTGTGTATGTTTTGTTCAGGAACTGAATGATTAAGGCAGAGTAGAAACCCTGGGTTAGGACTAAATAATTTTCATAACATATTGGAACCTCAACTGATGGTAATACATGAAAGCTGGATCCAAGAACTTACTGTCCACCTTGCAGGCAGCTCCACCAAAGAGAGTTCTCCTCCTCACCCTGACACTTGTTAGCTACTTACATAATCTTGACAAGATTGCTGGTCATAACTTTCTGAACTTCCTGTACCTTAAAAGTCCTACTAGCTTCTTGAGTTTTATAATCCATCTTTTTTGTTCTAGAAGAGAATGCTTCAAACTGGAAGAAACAGCTACACAACCCTTGGTACCAACAAGATGGAATCTCATTAAGATTTCATATGTGTAGGATGCTTTATATAGTTTCTCCCAATTAGTTTTCAAGAAGAGAAGTAAGATAAACCTAATTATCTCTGTTTTACAAGCAAAGACATCAATGGTAATGGTGTTAGCTGCATTACACTGACTAGGCTAGTTGCACAGCTTGGAGAACCAAGACCAGTATTTCCAGAATCACTAAACAAACACTGCTTTTACTTGGCATCATCCAATGACTTTTAGAAATTACAACACTTTAGACCCAAGATAAATATGTTTTAAACTATGTAATTATGTAAATATGTTTTAAATATGTATTATCCAATAAAATGCTGACTGTAATTAATGAAAAATATTAAATTATATTATTTCAAATGTAGATAATATTATTTCAAATATTATTATTCAATCCTCTTCCAAAAGCAATCAAACAAACAAAAAAAAACTATACTTAATAAATGGCCCTTTCTTTTCCATTTTTATACATTTTCCCCTAGAAATACTGGTAGCAAATGAATCTGGGTATAGGAATTATAGTAAACTGTCACTTTTCCAATGTTAATATTAAACTTTTCCTCACAAATCTTGAATGAAACTTGTCAGGATTGTCTTACCAAAGCTGCTGAAAATAGAACAGGAAGCATAATTAATGACATAAGAGTTTTGGTAGATTCTAAATGTGAAATAGCATTTTAGCATGTTACCAAAAGCTAGAAAGATGGAACTCCTAAGTCCCTTGTTGAATAGATTTGATGAAGCTAATGCTTTGAAGAAATATCTGTAATGTCTCCCAGAGAGAATCCCCTCTTTCCTTGCTCCACATGTGAGAGCAGTAGTTTAGCTGCAGATACTGGCAGTGTCTTTTAACTGCTTCTTTATGTCTTGTGGTCGCTTCCCTGATTGCTCTCTCAAGGCTCCGTCTGGCATTTGTCTATTATTCTGGACTGAGCACAAGCTCATGGCGTCCCTGAAGTCATCTTCAGTCATTTAGCACCACGTGGGATGATTTCTTTTCATCACTTTATAAATGAGATAACAAGAGTGGGAAGGGAAAAAATAGGCCTAGTAAAAAATGCATTTCCTTTCCTACAGAGATCTAAATTCCATCAAATATTACTCACTTTGTCATGAACCACTTGCTCCAGATTGTGCTATATAATATTTTATTCATATAATCCATTAGATTTCCCTTCATCTTTATATTTTCTGCGTATTTTCAGATGAATCTGCTAGATTTTTATTTTTTCTCCGTCTCTAGTGTTCTGTATTCATTTTAGCCTTTCATTACTAGTTAATTTTAAAATGCAATTAGAGGGGATTCCTTTGAGGATGGCAGACAATAACTGACTCCTTGGTGTTCAGTCCTGGGGAAGATGGGAGAGCATGGAAGTGCACATCAACACAGAGGATGCTTAGAGCAGAAAAAACTAGGAGTCTGTAGAACACAGGATCAAGAGAATCTCTAAGAAAATTATTGGACATCTTAAAATTAGTTAATTTATGGGTAATAAAATATTTCCCTACATTTGTCTTTTGTGTGATTTTAGTGATAATGATTAACCCAGTTAAAGGCAGGGCTTCTCATTGTTTTTGTTTTTTAAATCTGGGGATTTTTAAAAGTAGAAACACTCATTCTCATAACCCTGGGAGTGTTTCCATTCAACACTCAGGAGGTCAAGCCCCGCACCTTGCGTGGGCAGCAGGGTAGACCTGGCTCTGGTTGTAGGGGCTGGGGGTTGTTGGTGACTGGGCCCCCAAAACAAAAGAGTATGAGAGTTGGTGGACTGGCCAGCTCAGATGCCTCTCAGGTCCAGATCTAATGCTTTCCATTGTCCCAGTCCAACATCTACCCCATTGCTGAACTGCTACAGAGCATGAAGGGGTTGGTCTTACAGATCTAAAACCACAGGATCTCCAGGGCAACAAGAGGATATCCCAGAGGAGTCCGAGCAAGGGTCCAGGATTTATAAGTAGAAACCAGAAGCCTTGTACCAGACCAATGAGTCATTACAGTGGACATCTGCAAGCATAGATGTGTGGACAAAACTAAACAATGTGGGACACATTGTGACACACTACAGCTTCCACAATGAGAAATTTTTCTTCATTGGACAGGAGGATGCAAGGGAGGAGGGCGAGTATGAGGGAAGGGGGAGTTGAATGGAATTGGGGTACACGATGTGAAACTCACAAACTTATACCCCCCCAACTGACGTTCTTTAAGTCAAAATAACATTATTTTAATCTGTATTTAAGGACTGGTATTGAACTACATATGAATACACAGGACATTCCAGAAGTCCAAAGAGAATAAAACACATCTCTTAAAGTGCTCCAAAAGGTTGAAACACAGTCATTTACTGTTTGAATGCTTGGGGCTATGTAAAGGTGTAGCCGTTTCTTATAAACAAATTGAAAGGCAAATTATACAAATGAGAAATGAAAGCGGTAATTATAAAAGCATGTAGGTATTTATGAACAGGTAGAAGAACATTCTTGAGAAAACGGTGAATGGCTTGATTAATGATAAAATGACTAAAATTAGACGTGCTTTGATCCCTAAAAGCCAATCAGATGCTGTATTAAGAACGTGGATGGAACTGGTCTGATTGGAGTTTGACTCCTGGAATCCATGTGAAGTTGTGTGGTCGTTTATTTGGCCCCGAGAGGGCCATAGGGAGTAGCACTATTAGGAGGTGTGGCCTTGTTGGAATAGGTGTAGTTTTGTTGGAGGAAGTGTGTCACTGTGGAGGTGGACTTTGAGGTTTTGTAGATGCTCAAGCTAGTCCTTGTATAGCAGACTCCTGCTACCTGTGGACTGAAATGTAGAAGTCTCAGCTCCTCCAGCACCATGTCTGCCTGCATGCTGCCATGCTTCTCACTATGCCGATAATGAACTAAACTTCTGAAACTGGAAGTCAGCCCCCATTAAATATTTTCCTTCATAAGAGTTGCCATGGTCATGGTGTCTCTTCACAGCAATAAATCCTAGCCAAGACAGGCTGGAAGGAGAGAACTAATTTCACATGTTTGTCCTCTGCCCTTCACAAATGTGATGTGATGTGTGTGTGCGTGTGTGTGTCTGTGTGTGTACAAACGCACACAAATACATACACACACGCTAATGATAAACAAAGAAAGGAAAGAACATAGTCACTAGCAACCACAATTCTCTGCTTATCAGTTCTTCAATAAAGATGCATGACATTTGTGATCTGAATTTATGAGAAGAAAGTGGAAGTGACAAGATAAGTGGAGGCCATTTTTAGCTACAAATAGGATAATTGCTCCAGCAAAGAGAAAAGAGTTAGGGTGCCACAAGGTGTTACCACTAATTCCAATTTAACAATAAGACTCACCACTGTGGAGGAAGTACTGGAACACTGAAAGCATAATCAAGACAGTGCATTCTGCAGCCACCCGTGAGTGTAATAAAACACCAACATGGCTATATGTGGTCATCACGTGTTAGTCATTTTACCTGTGTCCCCACTCTTCCATCTGTGAGAGTCTTTATAGGTTATTATGAATAGGACAAGAATACAACAGGGCAAAGCACTTTCAGAAGACTGGTGCACAGAAAGCACTTCACTTCATTTTTGTCTTTAACAATTGAGGTAGATCTTAAACATGCTTCTTACTGCAATTTCAATGTATTTCAGATTTATTAAACAATTTTCTATTCTATGGTGTCTAGAGATACTTTGTTAATATATCCTTTTCATGGATGCTATTTATACTTCAAACAATATCAGAAGGGGGCGGTGGAACATACATTGAAGTCATCTAGGAGGACTAATTCATCTTGAGATATTAATAGCACCTCATTTTGTTTGGATTGAGAAAAAAGCAGTTGAATCAAGGGATGAAAACCTTGTGTCTAGTTACTTCTGACTGTCTACTTGGCTTAGAATAAATAATAGCATATAAGTTTGCAGTATGACTATAGTCATAAAAATTCATACAGCTCTTTGTCCTGAGACACCCTCAACTAAGTATCAACAATAGTAAGTGTTTGAAAACATTGTTTTTCAACAACGCACTATGTACAAATCTTTTAAAATTCTTTATAAAACAAATGTTGAGGGCAAAGAAGAATGAGAAAGCAGGTGAGAATACTTACTGCCCTATTAGAGGACCAGAATTCTGCTCCCAGCATCTACATGGCAGCTCTCAAATGCCAGGGAATTTGATAGCATCTTTTGGTCTCCACAGCACCAGGGGCACACATGGTACACAAACATGCATGCTAACAAAACACCCATACACATAAAATAAAAAGTAAATAAATTGCTTCCCAATTTTGCAGCATATTTTTACTAATTGTGGAAATTGAGCTGGGACATCTTTCCCATTATCATTTTGCCATCATCAGTTTGCTTTCAGGTAAAGCTGATAATTTTGCACTAATTCATTTACCCATTGCTTTAGCTTTGTGTTCTCTCTCTCTCCCTCTCCTTGTCCCTCTCCCTCCTACTCTCCCTCCTCTTTCTCCTCTCCCTGTCCCTGTCCCTCCTCCTCTTCCTCCTCTTCCCCTTCTCCCTCCTAGTCTCCCATATTCTTTCATAGTGGTTGTACATTGTGGGTCAGGGACTATGGTATTCCACATTTTATTTTATGAAATATCTTCAGTTGTTACAAAAATGCCTAATCCTCACAAGGGAACAAGAAGTAAACAAGTCATAAAACATAATACGAACATAAGAAAATAAGCGAGAACTTGTATTTTAGATTTAAATTGTGTTGTGAACAACAAAGGGGTTTTGGATTTTCTTCAAGGAATAAAAGAGGCAACATTTTTTTTTTTTTCAGAAAGCAAAACAGGGACTCAGGGTTTACAGATTCTAATCGTGTTGCTTTCTCTGTGGTTTAAAGCTATAAAGCAAGAGACTGTTAAATGTTGTTTTAAGAGGCTGAATAAGACTTGACACAGGCCGTTGGCATTTGATGCCTGGCACCCGCCTACTCTTAGTTTTGTTTCCCTCAGAAGAATGTATCAGAGGACCCTCACTGAACGGAATCCAGGCCAAGCAAACATATGGGAACAGATAGCTTTCAGATGAGGTAATTTTGAACTGAGATTTCTCAGAGAATTGCTTTTCCCTGAAGACTTTTTATAACAGGATCTTTAAATTCTAGCCGTAAAAAAGCTGGAGAAAATGACCCTCTAAAATCTAAGAATATGCTCAATTCTGTTCTCTGAAATTAATTCTGGGAAGATATCCATATTATTTTAGAATAGCAAACAGATTTCTTGGGTGGACTTGTGCCAGGAAAGAGGTAATGTAGACGTGATATGTTCTGCTCCATTGTAGAAGCATGAAGCATCTCTCTGATGACTCAGCAGAAGAAAGAGTGCCCCCCTTTTGCCAGGCTGCAGGTAAATTACCATGCTATTACCATCACTGTCTGCGGGTCCGCATAAGGTTAAAGGTGTTACCACTGAGTATGATTAAACAGAATGGTTAGAATCTCATGTGGAAAATAGAACAAAGTGAAGTAAATCAGCATTCTAGTATGCAAAGCTGTGCATGTTAAGACTGTATCAATGTAGCCAAAATCTCATATTATACAAACATGTTGACTGGTTAAACACATAAGACTTTGTTATGATTACTCAATGCTCTGTTAATTTAATAGCCTGGTATTAATATTATAATAGATAGCCGTGGCATTAGCAGTACTAACAGATTGGTCCTTAAAAATAAGATAGCTGTGGCATTGCTTTTATCATATTCATGGGACAGGTTGCTTCCTTGATCACATTCAGTCTGTGAAATGGGTACCATTATTATTTTTTACATTCAAAGAACCTGAAGCACAGCGAGGTTAAGCAATGACTTCAAAGTCACAGTTAAAATTTTGTGGAGCTAGGATTTAAGGTCAGGTGCATTTTATTTATTTTTTTACATATTTATTTATTTATTACTTTTGAGACATGGTATTACTATGTAGTTAGCCCCAGTTAGCCTGAAACTTGTTTTGTAGACCAGATTGATCTTGAACTCATAGAGATTTGCCTTTCTTTGCTTTCTGAGTACTGGGATTAAAGATTTACACAAACATGCCAGTTACATTTTATTTAGAGTAGAACAATAATAATCTCTTGGAGGAAGTAGCACATATATTATACTTTCAAAAGCAGTCACGGTTTGATGCATTCCTGATATGTCCTCAATGAGTGATGCCAGGGAGGAAGATGTGTGTGGCAAACCCTTTAAAGAATTCAAAGGAAAAGAAAAAAACCTATAGCACGCACTGATAACAAGACTGTCTGTAGAAGGAAAAAATAAATACATTCCAGACTGTAACCCTAGCTTTGAGGAGTAAATAGCACTCCTTGAAACAGAGGATCGTGTTATTGGGAGCCCCCCAGAGAAGACCATTCAGACACAGTTTACAACCAAGAGAAAGTCTTTATTCTAGCTGGTTGGGATTACACTCAGATATTTGTGACTGAACTGCAGCATGAGCATTTAGAGCAAGAGGTTTTTAAAAGCAAAACCAACAACTTGGTATCCAGCTCTGCAGCTATAGGACAAGGTTTCCATAAATGGCAGATTAACAGCAGCTAAGATAAATTAGCTGGGGCATCGTGACCTTGGGTTGCAAGGATAGAGTTGGGAACTGATTCATGGGATTCTCCATCAGGGAGATCAAATTCTAGTTAAACCTGAAATGGGCTGAAAAATCAAGAATACAAGATGGAGGGACCTTTGCACTGCTGTGCCCTGGTATATTCCCCATGATTTTATGACCGTGAGTCAAACTGTTGATTTGTCCCATTTTGGGGGGTGGGCATAGTTGATTCTAACTATCAGTAGATTAGTTAGCCATGCACTTGCTTATGCAGGGTCCCAGTGCTACCTGAGCAGAATAAGAATCAACAGTCTGGCTAATGCTGTCAGCTATGGGGATCAGGTGAACCCAGACTGATACCAATTATCTAATCGATGTCTTTTTCCTTTCCTTTCTTTGAGGTTTTCCTCTGACCGTAGGAACTTTTCCATAATTACCACTGACTAGTGGCATAGAAACAGCAAGTTTCTCCTAAGGCCATGCCAAGTCCTCCCAGTTTCATCCAAATGAGGTCTAGCCTCCTTCAGTTTTGTAGGATTACCTCGGCTGGGGAGTCAACTTGGTTCTCCAGCCTGGTAATGGAATTCTCCAAATGGCCTAGGTCTAAGTCTGTCTGGGAACTGAGTTCCCTAAAGTTTTGGTTTACAACAATCAAAGGTGAGGTGCCAAGGGCAGTTGGACTGGCTATTGCTGTCTTTACTGGGATCAGACCAGAACTGAGGCTTCTTTAAACTTCATTAAGTCAAGGCCAATACGAGATCTCTCTTTCCCATTATAGATATATGATGGGGGGATAACAGACTAGTGTACATAAAGTGGGGCTGTGACTTTCCAGTGAGTTGAGGAGGCACATTTAGTCAAACAGTTTGGACAAGCGCGCCAGTTATTTGAGGACATGATACAGGTATCTGGCAGAACGATTCACCATTGTCAGTTCATCATGCATAAAATTGTTCCTTAGCCAATCTTCAACTTGATTTACTGACTTCTGTCTCTACCTCTTCTAGACCTACTTTGTTCCAGTCTTGGAAGAGACATAATAAAGTAGAGAGCCTCTGGAAAGATAGAGTTTGTTATACCCTGTTTTTCTGAATTCCCATATCCAGGTTTGGGGCTGATGGGGATTGTGCATTCCAGGCAGTAAATCTGGTCAGTCTTACCTTTTGAGCGGCTTGAGTTTCAACTGGCTGTCCATCTGGATTCAGTGTTTCCAGTGGCAAAAAGCTTCCCTTGTATTTGTGAAAAAATAAAATGCATTCCTAGGTGACATTATAGAGGCAAGATTCTGAAAACCAGGAAGCTCATAGAAACAAAGGCAGGAGAATCCTTCCCTCTGTCAGCCAGCTTCCCCTTCTGCCCTGTATTGGTAGACTCTAACATGGAGCCAGTTAACAAAGGAGAAAACATAAGCTGCAGTCTAGGCTTCAGTATCAGAACACAGAAACAAAAGGTGAGTTTGTGGCTTTGAGTAAGCTTGGGCTCCTGTGAGAAAATATCTTAGACTGGATAATTTAGTAACAGTCTAAAGTCATTGCATAATTCATTAAGATGAGAAATTCACAACTGAGATGCCAGTCAACTTGATATCTGGTGGTAGCCTATTCTGCATACCTTTTTATTTGTCTTCACGTGGCAGAAAGGGTTTTAAAGTTGTATCAGGTCTCTTTCTATAAACATAATTTCAATCATGAATACTTCACCCTAGTGACGTAGTTATTTCTCATAAGTCTTATATGTGATAATATAGGAGCACATGTGCTATTTGTCACTGCTGTGACTAAAATACTTGACAAGAAACTAATTAAATGAGGTATGACTTCTTTGGTTCATAGTTCAAGGGCAAGGTGATACAATGTGCTGTGTCAAGGGAAGGCATGGTGGTGAGATCAGCTCTTGTCTATGGTAGCAGGAACATGGGGTTGTTTGCTTACATTTCAGCCCATCAGGAAGCTGAGAGATCAGGAAGGTGGGGTAGGCTATAAACCTCAAGGCCAACCCCCAAATCCAACCCAGGACATATTTTATCCACCTAGGGCACACTTCCTAAAGACTATACTGCTTCCCCAAACAGCACCACCACCCAGGAGTCAAGTGTTCAAGCACATTTTTATCTCATGGGAACCATTTCATAGGGCCACATCACACCTATGTCACAGCTCCCTGCCCCTCCCCTCCATAGGTAAGTCCTACGGCTATCACATCATGAAAAATATATTCAGTGCAAACTCAAATGTTGCCAGAGCACAACATTGCTCTCAGAAGGCCAAAGTAAAGCATCTTCTGATATGCAGAAACAGGCCTCATAACTGTATTAGATTATTTAGGAAGCTGTATAAGAAAGGAAAGGGACAGAGAGGCTTGGTCTCACCTTAGGTAGGACCACGTTTATTCACAACAAGAGGCACTTTTTGTCAGTCACCTTGCAGGTGGCCAACATACCTACAGAAGATGGGATGTAGATCCTTACCAGGGTGAAAATGACTTCCATAGTCTGCAAGGGAAGCTGGGAAGTGTAGTCTTTCAGCAGGACATGATCTCTGAGAGTATTCCTAACTGAGAAGATATAAAAATGCAGGGGAGGGGTGTCCTGTTACCAGGACCGTTGCACTCAAATGAACTAATGGAAGTAGCAGAGAGCTATAAAGCATTAAAGAAAGAGAACAGGAGAAAATAGAGGACTAAAGTATTGTATCCAGCCCAGGGTAAAGGGGATGAGCTCTTTTAGCTAGTTTCTCCAAAGCATCTAAAAGGTCTTTCTGCAGATGTATTGGGGACAAGTAGAACTGTTGTTAGGTGAGAGTCATTGGGAAAGCTTTCACAGAACATTTGGGGGAGTACAGTGAAGTCCAGTAAGGAAAACATTTTAAAGACAGTACAAGTGGAGGCATGAGGATAGTAAAGAAGAAAGGGGTGGCTCCGTGGAAGAGCCAAATGGGAGGGAACGAGAAGCCCATGTGTTGGAGGAGGCTTGTGGTTGAAGGTTTTTTTCTGGTTCCTGTGTCTAGGCTGCATTTCAAACCAGTTAGGATTTCTTGGCCTGGAAGCAGTGTGTTTATGGAGAGATCACAAATCTCATCCCAGTAATCAGATTTAGTCCTTTTAAATTGTGGAGTACTTCAGTAGTCAAGGAGTCACGCTGGTCCTCAGAGATGTTAAGCTGATCTGAGCTGGTGAGACAGAAAGGATAACTGATGCAAAGGAGGCTGCAGTCCAGATGTTTCCATTGTGCTAAAAACAATGTTCAAAGTGGCAAGAAGAGGGATGAGTTTGATGGTCTCTGGCCCCTTAGTCCCCTTTGCCAAGGTCACCTGAATTGCTTTCAGGGGCTTCCGGCACCTATCTTTCTGTAACAATGTCATGGCTGACAAAAGGGCAATGAGGGGAGCAACAGTTAGAGTTCCTCAGAAGAGGGTGGTTCAAGGGCCCATGCTAAAATGAACAGTGGGCAACGATGCAGAACACACATGAGGAGGTAACTGTGCAATTTTGTAGGGAACATTAAGAGACAAAGTTATGGGAGGAAAGCATTCACATCGAGATTAACAGGATTCAGTATAAGGTTAAGTATAATTCATTATAAGGTTAAATATAAACTTAGTATAGGTTAAATGCAATTGTACCACTGGCTGGATCATGACCCAGAGTTCTGTAGAAGGTCATGGTAAATGTAATTAACTGTTTGTTTATATCAGACGCCTGCATAAGGAACAAGCACCTGGAAACTATATAAACAAAGTCAGTTAGAGTCAGCATCCAAGGGATGAGTTTGAGCAGAAAATGTCTAAATGGTATTCCTTGCTTACACAAATGACGATCTTTGTATATTTATATCAAATATCAACAGTACTCACTATTATTTAATGAACAAAAACAGAGTATCTCAAATAAATCACAATTTTTGGTCAGAAACAATTAAATACAGTAAAAATTTAAAAATTGGGACTATTACTTTAAATGGCCATACTTAGTATTTGAAAACATAACTTTTTTTAAAAATTTATTTATTTATTTATTTTGATACTTTGTTTACATTTCCAATGTTTCCCCTTTTCTAGGTCTCCTCTTTGGAAACCCCCTATCCCCTCCCACTCCCCGCCTCTATGAGGGAATTCCACCTCCCCCCCCACCCCCCATATTCCCACCTTGACATTCCCCTTTACTGGGGCCTCTAACACCCTCAGGCCCAAGGGCCTCTCCTCTCCCTGATGGCCAAAAAGGCCATCCTCTGCCACATATGTGGTCTGAACCATGGGTCCCTTGGTGTGTATTCTTTGGTTGGTGGTCCAAACTCCAGGACGACGGGGGGGGGGGGGCGGTCAGGCCCATTGACACTATTGCTCCCTCCATGGGGCTGCGAAC
>CM052704.1:97301494-97313907 GCA_028551405.1 Uromys caudimaculatus | reverse complement strand
CAATGGAGGAGTGTTCCTCTTTCTCCACATCCTCACCAGCATCTGCTGTCACCTGAGTTTTTGATCTTAGCCATTCTGACTGGTGTGAGGTGGAATCTCAGACTTGTTTTGATTTGCATTTCCCTGATGACTAGGGATGTTGAGCATTGAAAACATAACTTAATACATAATTAAATGAACATGAAATTGTTATACCTATATATAGTAATTATATTATATATAGTCAGGCTATGTAAAGAGACACTTTAGCTCTAAGTTGTATTCTTCCCCCCCTAAAACTTTATTTTTAATTTTAAATTTAAAAAGAGTCCTAGAGACAGTGACCACCTTGCTTTCTCTTCAGCAGTCTCTTTTCTTGACCATCATGAGTTAATTACCCAGGCCAGTGACTACCATGTCAAGATTAAATGATTTATTCAACAGTTTTTGAAAATTAACCCTATTAGGAGAAACTTTAAACAATTCTCCAGAACAGCTTCATTCCTTATACTGAATCAATAGATGAAAGATGAAATCAGTCAGTTACCTCAAATGTGCACTAAATAATTTTCATTTAACATAGACTGAATTGATAAAGAAGGCTGGAGCCAACTCTTCACCCCTGTTGATGGGCAGCGCATGCTGACAGCAGTAAACATATTGCTTAACACTGTTCTAATTGAAAAGTAGACTTAGAGGCATAATTTATAAAGCAAGATATCCAAATTAAATGAGCTTTAACAACTATTGGCTCTTGGAATTTCTTAGAAACATCCACAGGCATCCTTGACAAAGCCTGCATCCATGTAGACTTCAAGGTGAGCCTGCAGGAACTGGCCTTGGAGCTCTGTGTCTGGGTAGAGACTAGTTATATTCTCAATGCACCACAGCTGAGCCCAGGTTGGAAAGAATCTCCTTTATCTACATCATCTCCTCATGAAGAATCTAAAGGCTTGAGATATCACTTAATAGAATAATTTGTTGACTCTATAGATATAAAAATGTTAAAGATGCTGCTTGAATATTATGAATAACTTTCTAAAGCTGTGAGTTTGATGGCAGTGTCTGGCATCCTCCTTAAAGAGAGAGAATGGGTGATTAAAAATATGGATCCTGGAGTTAGCTTTTGATAAGAGGAAGAATTGAGAGGCAGGGTAAAGGTTAAGGTTAGAGTTATCATGCAGGTCTCATACCACTTGGGTGGTTTCCACAGTTCACAGCATCTTCACAGGTCATTTTGGAAGTCAAGGAAGGCAAAGTAATTACTGTTTGCCTCTCTGTTGTTTGAGATATTTAGGATGTGGATGTATATTCTTAGATCCTTCATTGGTGAAGAGAATCCATCCCTCTGTCATATGAGACATGAAGAGAAATTCATTTTTACACAAGAAGGTTTTTACTGGTTTGTCATACATGGATGGGGCAGGTCAGGTATGCCTGGTCAGAGCCAGAACTGGCCAAACCCATGCAGCCAGAAGCAGCAGACTTCTGGGAACTCTTATTGTATCTTTCCTTGTCTTGTAAGGAGGCTAGCATGAGTCTTCCTCTGGTGGGATGATGCTCCATCCAAGAGAACTTATGGTGCATTCAAGAGAACTACATGAGCCTGGGGTTTCCTGTCATGTAAGTATATTGTAAATTAAATGCATTTTACTCAATTATTCAAGCTTTCAGAGGCAATTTCTATATATCTTATTTTGAATACTATTTTACAATAAACAAACTTTAAGTTTACTTTAAACTTGTTTTGATACACTTATTTCAGGCTTAACTTTGCAACATATATAGAAGACTATATAATGGGAGCCATAAATTGGTCTCTCCCTCTTAAGTTTGTCTCTGTAAATAAATTACATTTGTGCTTAGCAAGACTACAAAGTTCTAATTAAAGTAAATAATTTGGTCATCATTAACTTGAATATCTTAGCTATATTTATCAGTTTACAACAAGTTGATACCTTCTAAAATTAGTATTTTATACTTTTCTCCTGTTAAGTTTGAGCCATAAAGATTGGAATTAAAGATTCAATTAAAGAACCTTTATCATCGTAATAAAAGTTTAAAGTATAAAATAAAATCCACAGAGAGGCTGAGAACTTTATTTTCCTGATCCTTTCATAGAATGTCATAATTTTTGTATGACTCAGTTTATCAGAATAGCTAAAGCTTAACAAAGTTAACAAAGACAAAGAAGACAGACATTCACCTTCAAGCAGTTTTGCTAGCCTGAATGGACTTTAGGAATTCACAAATCTTATTCATAAAATATATGTTATTCCTTATTTAAAATATGTTAAAAATCCTGGTGGTAAATATGGTAAGCAAAGACATAAGTGGTTAGCCACATCTCTAAGTCACTTTCTGTTAGTCTGAGTAGACCTTTGTAGCTTTAGGAATTGATAAACCTTAACCATGAAACATTTATTTGTTTTTAAATCCTATTTTCCATAAACATTATTTATGGTTTTTTCTTCTGTTATTTTTAATTCTCAGGACAAAAATGTCACATTAAAAACTACCCTAATCCAAAATAACTTGGAGGTTTGCTGTGCCTCCTTAATGTAATAAAACATAATAATGTGAGGTAGTGTGCCTCCTTAGTCTAAGAAAAGGCAATAAAGAGAGCACAGTAGAACTAAAACGTTTTATGGATGCTGCCTTACTTGGTTTATATCATGTGGTTACCTTAATCAAGATGATGGTAAAGGCACAAGGCATGCCCTTTCTTTAACCTTAGTAAAGATGGCTATTAGCCACATGGTTGCTTCCCTCCTTGTGAGGTCATCAGCTAACATGACAGGAAGCCACTTGGTTGCTATTTACTCTAAGAGAAGTTCATCAGACACGACAGACCCCATTTTTAATTTTTATTTCTTAAAACATTGCCATGTACACCTGGGGCACAGTCAACAAAGGTGAGCTGGGCATTGTCCTCTGACCTTCATTGGCCCAAGCCCTCTCTGCCTTCCCAGGGCCTCAGGAACAGACAAATTAGATTCCTTTCCCACCAATCCCTAGTCTGTCTGGTCCACCTGGGGCATAGACAACAAGGGTGAGCTGTATGATATCCTCTGACTTCAATCATCTGGCCCATGGCTCTGCCCGCCTTCCTGAAGAGGTCTCCGGAACCCCAGGAACATTCAAGTTCACCTGGGACATAACCAGCAGATGTCAGTAGCATACTGTTTCCTGAATTTCATTATCAGGCCCACATCTCTGCTTGCCCTTCCTCAAGGAGTTCTGCCTGTATTAGGAACATCTAGCCAACACCAGGGTCAAGGAGATGGCTACCAGCCAGCCAAGGGATGCGCACGCTCGTGTGCACACACACACACACACACACACACACACACACACACACACACACTACCACCACCAACATCAAAATAATAGGAATTAGCAATCATTGGTCATTAATATCTCCCAACATCAATAGACTCAATTCCCCAATCAAAAGACATGGGCTAACAGAGCAAATGAGAAAATAGGATCCATCATTCCACTGCATACACGAAATACACTTCAGAAACAAAGACAGACATTACCTCAGAATAAAGGACTAGAAAAAAGTTTTCCAAGCAAACTAACCCTAGAAACAAGCTGGAATAGTCATTCTAATAGCTAATAAAATAGACTTTTAATCAAAATTAATCAAAAGAGATGGGGAAGGATACTTCAAACTCATCAAAGTAAAAATCCACCAGGATGACATCTCAATTTTGAACATCTAATGCCCCAAATTTGAGGGCACTCACAGTGGTAAAAGAAGCGTTATTAAAGCTTAAATCACACATCAGACTCTACACATTAGCACTGGGAGACTTCAACATCCCTCTCTCATCAACGGATAGGTCACTGAGACATAATCTAAACAGAGAAACAATGAAACTAATAGAAGTTATGAATCAAATGGACCTAACAGATATCTACAGAACATTTCACTGAAACACAAAAAAGTACACCTTTTCTCAGCAACTCAGGGAACCTCCTCAAACCTGACCATATAGTCATTCACAAAGCAAGCTTCAACAGACACAAGAAAACTGATATAACTTCTTTTATCTTATCAGATCACCATGCATTAAAGTTGGAATTAAACAGCAACAGAAACAACAGAAAGTTACAAACTCATGGAAATGGATTGACCACTGGGTCAGTAAAGAAATAAAGAAATTAAAGACTTTCTAGAATTCAGCTGAAAATTAAGGTACAACATACCCAAATTTCTGAGACACAATGAAAGCAGTGCTAAGAGGAAAGTTCATAGCTCTAAGTACATTCATAAAAAAAAAAAAAGGAGAGTTCTCATACTAGCAATTTAAAACTACACTTGAAAGCTCCAGAACAAAAAGAAGCAAATACACCCAAGAGGAGTAGATGGCAGGAAATAATCAAACTCAGGGCTGAAATCAATAAATTAGAACCATAGAGAACAATATAAAAAAAATCACGGAAACCAAGAGCTGGTTCTTCGAGAAAATCAATAAGATAGACAAACCCATAGCAGAACTAACTAAAAGGCAGAAAGACATTATCCAAATCAACAAAATCAGGAATGAAAAGGGGGACATAACATTGAAAATTATCCAAAGACACTGAAAAAATTCCAAAAAATAATTAGGTCTTATTTCAAAAGCCCATACTCACAAAATTGGAATATCTAAACAAAATGGATGATTTTCTTGATAGATACCACTTACCAAAGTTAAATCAAGATCGTGAAACCAATTTAAATAATCATATAGTCCCTAAGAAAATAGAAGCAGTCATTAAAAGTCACCAGACAAATAAACTAACAAACAAACAAAGCCCAGAGCCAAATGGTTTTATTCCTCAAACTATTCTACAAAATAGAAACAGAAGGAATGTTGCTAAATTTATTCTATGAGGCTCCAGTCGCACTGATACCTAACCCACACAAAAACTCAACAAAGAAAGGGAATTTCAGATTTGCTTTGTGAATATCGATGTAAAAATACTTAATAAAATACTCTACTCAAAAACCGAATCCAAGAACATATCAAAAACATCATCTACCCTGATCATATAACGTAGGCTTCATCCCAGGAATCCAGGGATGGTTCAGTATATGAAAATCCATTAAAGTAATCCACCATATAAACAAACTGAAAGAAAAAAACCACTCGATCATCTGCTTAGATGCTGAAAAAGCCTTTGAAAAAATCCAACATCTCTTCATGTTAAAATTCTTGAAAAGATCAGGCATACAAGTTGTTTACCTAAACACAATACTGGCAACATATAAGAAGCCAATAGCCAATATCAAATTAAATGGAGAGAAACTTAAAGTAATTCTACTAAAATCAGGGACAAGACAAGGCTGCCTACTCTATCCCTATCTATTCACCATAGTACTTGAAGTTCTAGCTATAATAACTTGGAATAACCAGATAAACTACATGTAATAGATGAAACAGTGGGGAACTTCTTTTAACATACTGGCATAGAAGACAACTCCCTGAACAGAGCACCAATAGCTCAGGCAGTAAGATCAACATTTAATAAATTATACCTCATGAAACTCAAAACCCTCTGTAAGGCAAAGGACAACATCAGCAGGACAAAACTACAGCCTACAGAATGAGAGATCTTTATCAATTCTACATCCAACAGAGGGTGAATATCCAAAATATATTTTAAAAATCAAGAAATTAGACACCAACAAACCAAATAACCCAATTTTAAAATGGGGTGGAGAACTAAACAGAGAATTCTCAACAGAGGAATCTCTAATGGCTGAGAAGCACTAAAGAAATGTTCGGCATTTTTAATCATCAGGAAAATGCAAATCAAAACTACTATGAGACTTATCTTACACCTGTCTGAATGGCTAAGATCAAAATGTCAAGTGACAGCACATGAAGATGAGGTTGTAGAGCAAAGGACCCCCCTTCCCCCCCCCCCCCCCGTTGCTGTGGGAGTGTAAACTTGTACAACCATTCTGGAAATCAATTTGATGGTTTCTCAGAAAACGGGGACAAGTTCTACCTCAAGACCCAGCTATACTACTCCTGGGCATATACCCAAAAGATGTTCCACTATACCACAGGGGCCTATGTTCCACTATGTTCATAGCAGCTTTATTTGTAATAGCCAGAAACTGGTAACAACCTAGATGTCTCTCAACTTGAAGAATGGATTAAGAAAACCTGGCACATCTACAAAATGGAATACTATTCAACTATTAAAAACAAAGATATCATGAAATTTGCTGGCAAATGAATGGTACTAGAAAACATTATCCTGAGTCTGGTAATCAAGATCCAGAAAGACATGAATGGTGTGTACTCACTTATAAATGGCTATTAGCCATAAAGTACAAGATAACTATGCTTCAATACACAGATCTAAATAAGCTAACAGAGAGCCCCAAGGAAGATGTTTGACTCTTACTCAGAAGGGAATATAAAAT
Source organism: Uromys caudimaculatus (assembly GCA_028551405.1). Taxonomy (NCBI): domain Eukaryota; kingdom Metazoa; phylum Chordata; class Mammalia; order Rodentia; family Muridae; genus Uromys; species Uromys caudimaculatus. Next base: position 97,307,495 of record CM052704.1, on the reverse strand, counting down.
AGATCTCAGAGGAGGGGGGGGACCTGGTGGGAGATGGATTGGGGAAGTAAATGGGATTAGGGGTGTAGACGAGGGGAGGGAGAGAGAATATAAAGCAGTATGTGGGGGGATCTCTGGGACAAGCCAGAGAACTGGTAAGTTTACAGGAATCTATGAGGGTGACCCTAGCTTAGACTCCCAGCCTCTGGGGATATGGAGACTGAAGTGGCCACTTTCTGTAGCCAGGCAGGACTTCCAGTGTTGGGAGAGGGACACAGCCATCCACAAAACCTTCAAGCCAAAATGTGTCTTGCCTACAAGATGTACAGGGATAAAGATGGTACATAGATAGAGAGAATGACCAACCAATGACGGGCTCAATTTGAGAGCCACCCCAGGGAGAGAGCCAACCCCTGACTCTATTAATGATTCTTGTCTGTGCTTACAGACAGGAGGGGAGCATACCTGTCTTCTGAGAGGCCCCACCCAGGAGCTGATGGAAATGGATGCAGAGAGCCACAGCTAAGCATCAGGTGGACTCAGGGAGACTTTTGGAAGGTTATGGAAAAGGATTGAGGGAACTGGAGGGGAAAAGATCCCACAAGGAAACCTACAGAGCCAACTAATTTGGGCCCATGGGGGCTCACAGAGTCTGACATCCCAACCAAAGAGCATCCAGGGGCTGAACCTAGGCCCCCTACACATTTGTAGCAGATGAGCAGCATGGTCTTCATGTGGGTCTCCTAACAACTGGAGCACAGGTTGTCTCTTACTCTGTTGCCTGTCTTTGAATCCTTTCTTCTGCTGGGCTGCCTTGTCTAGCCTCAGGGGGGTGAGGATGCACTTAGTCCTGCTGTAACTTGATGTGCTAAGGAGGGTTGGGACCCATGGGGACTTCCCCTGTGAGGTAATGGGGGAGGAACATGTGGGGGTGGGACTGAGAGTAGAGAACAGGGGCTTGATCAGGATGTAGAGTGAATAAATTAAAAAAATAAAATTTTCTAAATAAGAGTTGAATCAATGTTACGTATAAGTATGCTTTAGCAAATTAAGATAACCTATGTATAGTTTTTTTTTTAAACTATCAACCCTTCTTGCTACTAGTTTGAAACTAACATTTTGTTACAGATTTTGTAGATGTAATTTTAAACTGCACCCAATAAATTTATAAATTCTGAGATACAGACATTTTACACAATTGTTTTACAAATCTTTAGATAACATCTATGCTTTAGCTATAAAAGTATTTGGAGAGTTAGATAAGAGCAAGAAAAGGAGTAAGGGTCAAGCATCAGCAATCCCTATCGGGAGGAGTTCACTCCTTGGCTGTTTGAAAGCACATAGTGTCTTTTCCTGGGCTGCTCTGTTTTTTTCTGCTATTTCCTGTCACAGATTCAGGTGACTTACCTGATCCAGGACAGAAATTTTGGTGGAAACTTTTTTTTTTGTTTTGGTTTTTTGAGACAGGGTTTCTCTGTGTAGCCCTGGCTGTCCTGGAACTCACTCTGTAGACCAGGCTGGCCTTGAACTCAGAAATCCGCCTGCCTCTGCCTCCCGAGTGCTGGGATTAAAGGCGTGCGCCACCAATGCCCGGCTGGTGGTGGAAACTTTTAAACATACATGCTTGGATCTGGAGCAGGCAGGCCAAATTCCAATTCCATAGCTTGACCTCTTAGTGGAGAAGAGTATCCCGAAACCTTTTTCAATATTATGAATACCCAAAATACACTTGAAGCTCTGTGGGACTGAACCCAGTGATATACTTATGCATAACCAGTTTGGGCGTGTCTGTAGATGGAAGCAGACAATCTGAAGTGCTTTTACTTCATATTATGTTAAAGAGACAAGCAGGCTTTTCCAGTGTTGGAGAGGTAGGATCTGTAGGCCAAAAACATAAAGCAAAAGAGATGTAAGGCAACGAGGTCTATGCTTTCTCAGGAAGGATTGTAAAGATACAAGTTTGGAGGTCCAGTGGAAATGGTGGGAATCACAGCTCTGGGTATAGTTGTAAGCCAGGGTTTTGAGAAAGATTAAAGTGAACTATGAGTTATATGGAGACGAGGCCTCAGCATTTCATCCTGTACCTAATCGGTTGAGATATTAAAAATCAGAAGCGTTCAATCTGGGCCAGCAGTGGCCATTTGTCCGATGCATATTGAGCCAGATTTAAACAGAAAGCTGAACTCAGTATGAAGTCTCTCAAATGGAGCTTTTTAAATCAGCCTGCAACTAGACAAAGGGTGTATATTTTGGAATGGAGAATTGGGAACTCAAGGCAAGGCCTAGGGCCAAGCTACCAAAAAATGCATTAATATACAGTCAATTAAGAATGTTCTCTAAGGAGGGCCTTGTTGGCCATCGGGGGGAGGAGAGGCCCTTGGGCCTGAGGGTGTTAGAGGCCCCAGTAAAGGGGAATGTCAAGGTGGGAATACGAGAGTGGGTGGGCGGATGGGTGGGAGGTGGAATACCCTCATAGAGGCGGCGGAGGAGGAGGGGATAGGGGGTTTCCAAAGAGAAGACCTAGAAAGGGGGAAACATTGGAAATGTAAATAAAGTATCAAAAAAAAAAAAAAAAAAAAAAAGAATGTTCTCTAAGACTCAAGTTGTCCAAGCATGGCTGGAAAGTAAGGTGTGGCCCCAGTCGCTGCAATTCCAGGGTTAAGAAGCTACAGAATCAGTGGAAGGTTCTCATCGTTTTGAGTCAAGATAGGCCCATGGAGAATTCTCGGAATTATAATTCTCAGCCAAACTTTCTCTGAGCCAGTGAAAAGTCTCTAGGGCCTTCCACCAAACAAATCTTTTTTTTTTTAATTGAAAATATATTCTTCTCTCATACAATACACCTCAACCACAGTTTCTCCTCCTTCTAAGATTTCCAGTTCCCCATTATCTCCCCTCTTGACAAATCCACTTCCCCTCTCCATTTCCCTTCAGAAAAAGAAGAGGCCTCCAAGAGATAACAACCAAACATGGCAAAACAAAATACAATAATAGAAGGCAAAAGCCTACATATTGAGGCTAGACAAGTCAACCCAATAGGAAGAAAAGAGTCTGAAGAGCAAGCAAAGTATTGGAGACGCACCCACTCCTACTGTTAGGTGACAGTAGATAGCACCAGGAGTGGCATCTCTGAGTTAGGTCCAACTGATTACCTTGTGGGTCAATGTGTGGTGTCCTACCGAGGTCAGACTGTGTCAGGACCAGGCAGTAAAGGGAGAGACAAAGGGTAGAGACAGGGTGAAACAAAAAGGTTTCCTAAAAGAAATGGGTAAACCTCTTGGTCTGGAGCCAGAGAAAATGACAGCCACGGAGGTTTCTCCGAGGGTGGGCTTGAGCTGCTGGTTTTCCCATCCCATATTTCCACACTTTTATGTTAGGTTATATAAAACAGCTGTAGAGAGACAAAAGGCAGAAAGAAGGAGAGATTTGGTCTGACCTTAGGTTGGACTATGTGTGGCAAAATGCTACCACAAGATGGAATGTGGCTTTTTATAGGGGCAGAAACGACTTCCGCAGTGTGCAAGGGAGGCTGGGAAGTTTAAGCTGGGAATATCAGTGAGCACCTATAAAACCAAAATGCAAGGGGGATTCTTTTGTTACACAATAGGGTAAACATTCCCATTCCAAAACGGAAGTGCAGTAAGACAAGACCAAGGCAAGGCTGCAAACCCCTGGGAAAACAGCAAACCCTGAAGAACTTCGGCACCTCGGGGTTTTGAGATATTCTTGAGTATATCTTGAGTAGCTCTAGCTCTTATGACATGTAGCATCTCTTTGGGGCTAGACCCAAAAATTAGTGCTTGAAGCTTTCCTTGTCAAATGTCTAATATTTTAGCATCTCTAATATCTAGGAGTCTTTACTATGACTGAGGTGTCATCTTCACAGTTGAGGAAGTTTATATTCTCCGAGGGAAGCTGGGAGTTGTGGTCTTTCAACATAGCACAGATAGGAGGTCTTCATATAAAAATCAGAAGTTTGCTATGAATTTTCTGGACTCAGTGGCTCTCTGACATTCTAGGGTAAACCTTCGTGAAAAATCCATTCTTGCTGCAAAACCAGCAACAGGTGGGCCTTGTCCAATCCTGCTGCAGCTCCAGATGTAGACTGGCCCCTTCTACTACAGCCTTGGTGGTCTCTGTGGGCCTTCTTGGCTGAATCTGGGAGAACACCTATCTTTTGCACTGTAAGACTTTGTAGCTCTAGGTGGAGAGTGTTGTGACTCAAGGTACTCTTTGCTCATTGCAGGGCGGAGCCGCCACTTCTCCTTAACGAAGTTCATCTGTGTAGCAATTCCAGCCATCCACCACACCCTCAGTTGTAAGCACGCTCAGACTTCTTACCTTGTTAAGTTGCACATTTCTGTCTACAGATTTAACAACACTCATGTGCCTTTCCTTGCCAAACATAGCAGTTTTTATGCTATTCTGACTTTTTGCTGTCTTTTACAACCAGAATATAGTGAGGATAAATTGGAGGTAGAATCAACACGCTGGAGATTAAATATTGGCACTTGGATTTTTAAAGAGATATAAACATGCAGGGCACAGAAGAGTTTTCCTTCTACCCTTTGTTGCTCTCTCATTCACTCTTATTCTTCCCCGAGTCCTTCACATTGGCCTCTCACGCTCTCCACCTGGTGGAAATAACCACTCTCTCACCCCTTTGCTTCGCACAAACCTGATTACAGTAATTTGCTGGCCACTTGAAGTTATTTCTTGAGATGATATCTCTGTAAGAACCATTCATAATAAGCTGTGTGATAAGGCATAGAATTCAATTTTTCACACAATATGGGAGTAAAATGGGTCAATTTAGGGTTGACTGATTTCTGCAATTGATGATATCATTGAGCATTAAGTAGAGCGATATGGCAGAGTCGGTAAAATTGCAAGCACTGTTTCCTTTGTTAATTGTTTGGAAGAGTCTGTGCTTACACACGTATAAAAGTGTGAATCATGCAACATTTACACAGTCTCCTCCCTGTGTTAGAGTGTTAATAATTCTGCCTGTGGAGTTTCATCCTGAGGAAGAAAAGACACAATGTACACCATAGATGCAAAGGAACATGGTGTGTAAGCACTAATCTGGAATCTACCACAGAAAAGATTGCCCAGGCCCACACAGAGACAATAACCAAAATATTTACCACCCGAGTTCACAAACTGTAATCAAATTGTAAAATGTAACCCAGCTATACTAGTTAAGATATCAACTTATACATACACTTTTCTAATCTTTTACTTAGACATTTTAAAAACTACCCCAATGTAGTAATTACAGAACGTTTCTGTCTGTTGGCAAAGGCTAACTGAAAATCTCATGGCACTAGCAGAGGAAGAAGAAAAGGGCTACTCTGTAGTTACAAGGTAAGTTCAGTTGGCTTTGGTTCAGTTTTTAAGTGATTCTAAGGGAAATTTCTTACAAGGTTTTACTGACTGAATTGCCATTTCTGCTTAAGTAAAACACATGATTTTATAATATATAATGCTGAAGAGTATATAGGTAACCATTATACAACTGTAAAATTGTGTGTCCAGGTGCTTGCTTAATATGAAGAAAAAAATGTGATGTGTTCTTAATAAGAAAAAAATTGTTTTTATCAAAAGTTAAACATATGAAAAATTGTTATTCAGGAAGTAAGTATTAGTATGTGCCTAATATTTTTAAATTATTTAAAATAATAACACCCAGCTGCTAGTTAACTGGCATAAAATCAGTCCCATGTGATTTGGAAGAAATCGAATCTGTGTGCTTACTCTATGTTCATATAAGGAAATAGATGGAGACATGTGCTTATATAGCTGGGTGTGGTAGTATATGGTATAATATCATCCTTTGGGGAAAATAGAAGCAGAGAAGCTAGGAGTTCAAGGCCAACTGGTTTCTATAATAAGACTGTATAAAAAGGAAGGAAGGGAGGAAAGAAGGAAGGAATGAGAGAAAGAGATTGTACTTTTATGAAAACTATGCAAATCTAAATTAAAATTATTATTTGGTTTCCTTCAGTTCTGAAGCCCCATG
>CM052704.1:97258354-97301394 GCA_028551405.1 Uromys caudimaculatus | reverse complement strand
GGAGAGGAGAAGCCCCAGTAAAGGGGAATGTCAAGGTGGGAATATGGGAGTGGGTGGGCGGGTGGGTGGGAGGTGGAATTCCCTCATAGAGGTGAGGGAGGGGGAGGGGATAGGTGGTCTCCAAAGAGGAGACCTAGAAAGGGGGAAATATTGGAAATGTAAATAAAGTATCAAAAAAACCTTTAAACTTTATATTAAAAACATCATTTATTTATTTATTGTCAATTAAGGATTTATGTAAAAGTATTTTATTATAGTACAGTGTATAATATAGTACTTTATTAATTTCTTGAGCAGCGCATATAGGTGTACAGTATTCAATGTCATCATTGCCCACTCTTCCTCCTAACTTCCCCCAGATCAATTTTCTGTGCACTCCTTTCCCCATTCCAAGTTTTAGTTCTTTTTTGTTTGCTTTTCTTAAATAACCTAACAAGTTCAATTTGTGTTCATAGGTGTGTGGCCATCCACTGGAGGGTGGGTGGTTGACCTTCTAAGAATCATACCCTTCCAGAAAGCTACATCTCCTCTTCAGAAGCCATTAACTGTCAAGAATTGCTCAGTGAGGGGTGAGAGCCTTGAATACCTTTCCACTCCAGGCGAGAGTATTGGTTGGGCTGATCTCCTGTGAGCAACCACGGTTTCTGTTGTGCAGCGGCCTTGTCCTGTTCAGAAGGCACTGTTTAACTCCAGCCTCTCTGACATCTAGTTCCTACAGTATTTCCATTCCTTCTCCCATGCTGGTCTCAGAGTCTTGGGGAGGGTGTGATGTACATGTACTGTTTATGGCAGAACTCTCTGCAGACATGTTCTCTTTTTACCTTGGCCAGTTGTGAGTTTTGGTCTTAACCACCATCAGAGGAAATTCTTTAATCATGTCTGAGAGTACAGAAACAAAGATAAAAGAAAATTAGGGTATAGTTTGATACTATGTCTACAGTATTAACAACATACTGGTTATAGGTTCACCCCTGGATCCCTAGCCAGATTTATATTTCCTTCTGTTGAGTAGGCTTGAAGTGTGAGCAGAAAGTAGTTGGTTACTCCCACAACATTGGTACCAGTATCACACCTTCAGGCATAGCTTGCAACATTGGTCATTATTGTAGCCAGAGCTTCCCGCTCCCTGACCCCCTTTTCTCCCAAGACCAATTTTCTCCCACTCCTGTTGTCACACCTGTACCTGCTGCCAAGCTGTGGGACATAAAACCATGCCACGAAGCTTGGTGGGTAGAGCAGGTTGAGACCCAGGAGACTTGGTGGGCACACACCTGAGACTTAGTCGACTCCCAGCTCCCTGCCAGACTCCTGGCCTGGAACACAGGCCATTCTCCTCACATAAAGTGTCCTATGGTCACATTAGGCCCAAAACAGAGTTCTCATGCTAATGAGGTACCTAGAGGCCCTGAGGACTTAGCCAATAAGCTTCCTTTCCCAGACATTCCTTCCTGCAAAAGGTATTTAATCTCAGGTAAGAACCTGAGAAAGGGGTTATACATCCATTTTCTGCCATGAACAGCTAATAAACGATTTGGTTAAACATGGACTGTCTCGTTCATCAAGACGCTCCGTGAGAAACCTGGGGAAGGCCTTTACAACTCTCCCAATGAAGGTCCATCCGAGCTTCCAGCCTGCTTCTGCCAAGCTAAGGGCAATCACTGTATGGACAGCACCAGGCTAGACTAGATGCTGTCCCCAGCTCTTGGCTCTTCCCAAACTCCCAGCAGTGCCTGGATGTCAGAGAGTCTGAGGATCGCCCAGCCCTGGCCTTGTTGCAGGCCAAGGGACCACCAAAGCAGCTCCAGCTGATCAACAGCTGGGGAGGGTGCTGGGCTGTAGGGAAGCACCAAGACACCACCCCAGGAAAGTGCAAACTCCCCTCATTGCATTCTGCATCCACAGCATGGTGGACATGGATTCACACCAAGCCCTTCTCACCCCTAAAACATGAGTATATCCCTTAAAACAAGAGAATAAATAAATCTCTCTTCTTTTAAGCTGTTTCTGTCAGGTATTTTATCACAACAAAATAAGAGTAATTTGAGGCTGGATGACTTCCATGAAGATAATCTATATGTATTGAGTCCCTAATATACCTCAGTCCCGGAAAAGCTGTCTATGTATTTTTGCATACTTTTCCTCATAAGTGAAAATGGATTGAAATGTAACTCAAGATGTTAAATTTATCTCTTACATGTGATTATTCAGTAATTTTACTTTTTAGAATATAGTTTATTTCCTGAAGTTTCAAATATTTATACAATTTAGACAAGCAAAGATCAGCAGAGTCTTGGGTGGCTAGTGAAGACCAGTGAAGCCTTGCAAGGTGTCTCAATGCAAGAGAATCCTTCGCGAAGCCCAGAGAAGCCCAGCAAAGCATGCAAGGCACACCAATGCAAGAGTGTCCTCTCACTGTTTACTGGGCTTCGTTTATTCTCCTTCCAAACAGTGTGCACCCTCTCAAGCCACTGCTTCAGCAAAGCATCCTCTCACAAGACAGCTTCCAGGGAAACATCACATAACACAACGGAATCTCCAAAGAAACCATAAATTTCCACTTCAGAAAAGCAGGGGTGAAACTCAGCAAGTTATGGGGGCTCCTTCATCTTTCTATAAATGACATAGTGTTTAATCAATGGTATATATTGACCCTGGAGGGAATGACTGGACTCTAATTCTGGGAGGTTGTAGATCAACAAGTTACACAGAATATGACATCTGCTATGCAGTGGCACCTCCTATTATATATAGTCCTGTGACACCCTTATTTTAGTCACCTTATTTAAAGACACCCTGTCTTTAGTCATTTGCCAAAGGTAACCCCTGGTTAATACTTTGTCTAAAGCACTCGATACTGATAACTTTTTGCCCACTTCCCTGTCCTTACCCCCAATCTGGATAAGCTGTTCTCATTTGACCCATGCTGGAATGTACAGAACCATACTGTTCCCAGGTTCTGGGAAAATCTGTCTTAAATCCTTTATTTTTGCTTCTAGGAACTTGAATTTAATCAGTAAGATCACCTTGTTGGGGTTTGTGCAAGTTGGAAATTTCTGGGTAGACCATTAGGGCTGAAAGGCCCTCATGTGGACATACTTCTTATGGGTAGTGGCTACTACTCCAGACACTGAGGATGGTAAAAAGAAATGCCAATTGGATTTCAGTCTTATTTGCCAGGACTCTTGAATGAAAATATATTTCCTTCTTTCTATTGCTCATGTGCACTTGCACATGTGCAGTTGCTTAGCACACAGCTGTTTAGGCAGCTGTTGGAACAGCTGTCAGGACTTCAGTGCCATAATCATCAAATTTATTTTTCCCAATCAAATCCAAAGGCAACTGACAGATTTTTGTTAAGTTCCCTAGTGATATCAGAAGCCACAATTTCTTTTAAATAAATTTGATATTAAAATCTACTTCTTTGATTTTTGTCCATACTATTTTTATTTTTCATTTAAATGCTATGGCAATGATTAATGATAAAAATATCTCTTACAATCTAGAGGCTGGATTTTTTTCTGGAACACGTACAGTTAATAATACAGCTTGAGCTCACATAAGACTTTAGATTGCTATCCTACTATGTAATCAGCCTGCTTGCTTAACCTGCCTTTAAATGTTCAATGTAATGACTGACCTTATTTCCTTTGGAGTTTCCATATAATCAACTTTTATAATGTAAGCTAATGAATAGCAGTAATCACATGAGTGATTTTATGCAGAACTTATATTTATGTGCCTGACATATTTCACTTAATGGAATGTCCTCCAGGTTCTGCCACATTGCTACAAATGACAGGACTTGTACCACCTGTATATGGGCATTTATGTTGGTTCAATACTATGGCTAATATGAACAGTCCTAACGCTGAAAACGTAGAGGCAAAAATGTCTCTTCAACAAACTTCAATTCCTTTAGGTTCATGCCCAGATATATACTTGATGATATTTTGTTTGTTTTGAATTTTTGTTTGTTTTGTTTTAATATTTCTTCTCCCATTCTCTTCTGGAATCTCCATGCAATTATGCATAACAGTTAATGTAATTTTTCTTTCTTTTTTTTATTGCATTAGAGTTTTGTTAATTTCATACAGATTTGTATGTTAGATGTTTAGCTGCTAAAGACTCTCCCCAGGATCTAGGCTCCTCTTCATTTGAAAGCCTTTTTTTTGCACGTGCTTCTATTTATCTATTGTGAGTATCAATGACTGTGCTACCAAGGTCCTGTTCAGAAAGCACTGTGCCAAGGAATTCAGTGTATTCTCTACTCTCTCCTTTATTATCAGGGGATCAGGCCTTATATTCAGGTTCTTGATCCATTTGCAGATCAGTTTTGTGCAGGGAGAGATAAGGATCTAATTTTCTTCTAAATGTAGCAATCTACTTTGGTCAGGAAGAGTTGCTGAAGATGCTGGTTTTTTGTGTTTTTTTTGTTTTTGTTTTTGTTTGTTTGTTTGTTTGTTTGGTTGGTTTTTTTTTTCTTATAGGGATTATTGAGATTTCTGGATTGCTGGATTGTTTGTCAGAGGCCTTTGGAGAAGTCCACAGCAGCTGTGGCTACTGTGTCTCTAGGACAAAGAGGAGAGGTTCAGTCTGGTAAAGGGCCAGGGCTCTCTTTCTTGAGAATAGAAAGAAGAGCAGAAAAACCACTGCAGGATAGAAAGAGATAACTCTGTGAACCTGTGAACCGAAACAGCCTAGAAGTTAGGGTATTGGGGTAGGGAGTGTTGGCTTTGGTATGCACCATAGGTACGTGCCAACGGAGAGCAAATGACACTGTAGGTTAGCATGGACTTTGGTACATGTTTATAGGGAAATGGCACTTTTGGTAAACAGAAAAGCATTTTACAGCTTCCAAAGGAATGATGGGAGTTAACTGTGACCGATTCACCTGCAAGCCTTCATGATGGGCACTGCCTTTTGGAGGTTGGGATCTAATAAAAAACATGCTGATTAAAAACAATAATTTGATCTCTTTCTTTCCTTCCTTCCTTCCTTGCTTCCTTCCTCCCTCTCTCCCTTCCTTCCTTCCACTTTTTTCAAGTTTAAATTCCCTTTCATTCTTTCTCTAAGTTGATTTATCTAAGAATTCCAGCACGATACTGGACAAAAGTGATAAAAGTTGGTAAAATTCCAAATTACTGGGAGTTATTGAACAGATAAACAATATGAAATAAACAGATCAGTTAATACTATTCAGCTGCAGCTTTCTTTTTTTTGTTGTTTTATTTTTTACTTTTGGATATTTACTTTATTTACATTTCAACTGCTTTCCCCTTTGGAAACTCCCTATCCCATCCCCTCTCACTAATTCAACTCTCTGAAGAGACTACAGAAAGCAAAAAGACTGAGAATATTTGTAAGTCATGTGTTTGATAAATCTGCAACCAGAATCTGTAAAGAGCTCACAAAACAAACAGAATACCAAATGGGAACAATTTTTCAAATTAGCAAAATCTTAAACAGAAACCTTATCATTGAAGATATATAGATATGAATAAGGTCATGAAGACACTGATATCACTAGTTCCTTTGAGTCAGGGTTTCTTTGTGTGGCCCTGGCTATCCTAGTAATTGTTCTATCTCCAGGCTGGCCTCAAACTCAGAGCTCTGCCTGCCTCTTCCTCCCGTGTGTTGGGATTAACAGTGTTTATCACCACTGCCATTATATCACTAGTTCTTAAGGAAAGTGAAAAGAAAGTCATGTAAGGTATCGCTACATCCTTACAATTTATAAAATTAAAATGTTTGACTCTGCTGAGTGTTGGTGAAGGTGTAGAGAAACTAGAACTTTTATTTTCTTTCCACTTTTTCAGAAAACTAATTTGTCAGTTTCATCATACATTAAAACACGACCATATAACCTACGTACTCTTGTCCTATATACTTACCTCAAAGTGGTGGAAACCTATGGAATCACAAAGGTTCCATAGAGAGTTTACATAGTCCAACTAAAGAAAAACCCAAGCTGCAAATGACATTTTATAGTATATATATATTTATAAAATATATTATATATATGTGTGTGTGTGTGTGTGTGTGTGTGTGTGTGTGTGTGTGTAATCAATGGGTGAATGGATATGCAACTTGTTATGTAACCATGTGAGGATTCTATTCAGCAATAACAAAAATAATGATTGAAACAATACAACACAAATAGAGTCACAGTAATTATGCTGAGTGAGAACTGTAAGGAAGGATGGAGTTGACAGATGTGGCAGAGAGATAAGACAGAGTAGGGTTTAATAGTAACCAGCCTACATTTTATACATGTATGTTGTTGTTGAAATCACATTTAATAAAATCTTAATAAAAATTAAACATTTCTAAATTTGAAAATCTAATTATGCTACATGAAGTTAGACATAAAAATTATATATATATATCCCTATTTATGCAAAGGTCCTAGAAATTTTATGTCATCTAATTTGTGCTGACATAAAGACAACTAGTTGTTTTGAATGGAAGTCAGAGAAATATGAGCATGTGCTGTGATAAAAGAATGAAAGAGTAGGTGGAAATTTTTGCAGGTAAATGAATCTATTCATTGTTTTGATTGTGGAGGAATATATATGTATGCATATGTAGATATAGACATGTATGTATGCATATAGACATGTGTATAGATTCAAGCATATGACTGTGTATATATAATGTGTGCTGCAAATTTTATGAAACTCTACAAACAAAATAAGTTCATATTACCTTGTGTTAATTATGACTTAACAGAACTGCCAAATTTAAAATAGAAAGTAATAAAGAAACTTCAAAGACTGTATTTCCACTATAAAGCTTTGGCTTGATAGACCTCCATTTTGAATTTGTACCTCATTTCACACAAATTCAAGTAGTTTAATGCCTCATTACCTGAACCTGTAAAGCTTCTAAGTGTTACTTCAGGGTGGATTTCAAACACTGATCGAATAACTTAACTGAGTCCTTTACCATATGTCTTGGCTTATGTCTTGGAAAAATAACTAAATGTTTGCATAAAAAAACCCTAATGGACTTTGATGGGTCGCTTTTAACATTTAAATTTATTTTTGATTTAAACCAATTACTTACCTATTTGCATTATAAGGAAAGATACATAGTAAAAGGCTTTGATAATATTGTTGTGTAGAGAACACTTCAAAACAGGCCTTGAAAATAAACAAAAAGAGATGACAGCGTAAAAATAGCAATGTTATTAAAAATTGAAAATGATTTTTTCCATGTTGGCTGTAAATATTAGCAACAAGCACCCATAGAAATTTTAAATGAATTTATTCTGGGGTCCTGAACATAATATCCCTTTGTTTTCTGTTGGCATTACTGTCTGAGGGTGTCTACGTGAGATTTCAGCTTTCTAAAGTGCAGACACTGCCTGATGGAACAGTTACGTAATTACACATCCTTGCCTGGCATCAGCAACTTGAAATTCTAGTTTCCTAAGTAAAATTTCAGTAAGTTCCCAGAGCTTTGGTAGTTGTGAAGCATAAATACTCTTTGAAATCATATTAAACTATAGATTCCCATATTCTAGTTATGTTCTCTAATATGGAGGCAGCTCAACCTACAGTGATATCTTTGCTTAATTTTATTTTGTTCTACCTATTTTTCTTTAAATTTCATTTAATCCTTTTTATTACACTCCAGACTTTATCCCCCCTCCCAGTCCACCCTCTGTTCCACCTCCCATACCTCCTCCCCCCATCTCACCAGACCTCTACACTCCCTAGGGCCTTGAGTCTCTTGAGAATTTGGTGCATCTTCCCTGACTGAACCCAGGCTCTAGTGCTCTACCTATTTTAGATTCAGGCATCAGATATTAGCAAATATACACAGCGTTCATATACATTCACAGTCTTATTCAGTTCTTTGACTCCCTCTGTAACTGCGATAGAGTGTATCTCTTCAGAGATACACTTTTTTAGCAAAAATATCCAACTATATGGAAGAGTTAACCAATATTTCTTTTCATGTTAATAACAAAATGCAGACTACTGTAACCTATTGTGTATATGCATCAACATTAAAAAATATAAAGTAAATATTTATCTGAAATCTTAAGCTACTCAGTTCATAAGCTTCTGGAAAGCCTCTTTGATAGGAGATCTAAAACATTCAGAAGATTTTATACCAATGAAACATTTGTTGGCAGTTCTGAAACAAGATGCCACTCTGTTTCTATCTTTTCTCTAAATAAAACTACCCCCCCCCCAGAAGGAAGGATAAAGACCAAGAGGCTGAAAGAAGAACCTGGACTTTGTTGTTGGTCCCCCACGAACTGAGAAACAATGTGTTGGTCTACTGTTTTCTTTACATCTCCAAACACTACTGGATTCTGGAACCAGTAAGCATAAATAAAACCAAGACAAACAAGCAGAAGGTCAAACCCAATCAGATAGAGTCAAGAAAGAACCTGAGATTTCTGGTCAAAGATCTGAGAAAGAGAAATTGGCCAAAGATCCAGAGGGAAATAACCAATCACACTCCCAGGGGCTAGTCTGTTGGGATAGCCAGTTCTCTGACAGCAGAACCATGAAGGCACTGGCCACAGGTACCCAGCTTCTCAGATAAACATCAGGGTACTTTGCCACTCTACTAGATAGCCATGGCGGGCAGTGACACCAGCATCCTGGATGTCTCCCCATCTTCTGCCTGACAGAGAACCCAGCCCTAAGTCTGTCTTCTTCTCAGAGGGTTTCCCAGCACCAAAATAGTTCAAGGATGTCCCTTTACCTTCTACAGAAAGCACCAATGGAGGGTTCAATTGAAACTCAACGAAATCAAGAAGGAGCAAGCAGTCCAAACTCCTATGATAAAGGTGAAAACTAACCTGTCATTGGTAATATAAGATGTAAACAGATTTTATCATTTCCTAACATAAAAAATGTGTATAATACAACTTTAAAAATTGTTCATTGAAGGAAAAAACATGCAAGAAGTTATATGGCAGAGATAAAACAATCCGAGGAGTCCTGTAAGGAGCTGAACCACGCACAGGATTACCTGGTGATGAGTGTAAAAACCAGCTGACATGAAAACACTTCTGCGGTTAATTATAAACAGCATGGCCCCAAACTACAGAAAATATAACTAAAGAAATCAATAGGGATTGTAGAGTTAAAAACAGAAAGGTAAAAATAAAGATGATACTAGGTGGAATGACAGAGAAACTTCTAAAATTAATGATCATAATCTCAGGAATTTACATGAGAATGATACAAGCCATAGAGTCTATATTCCCAGAATCCCAGGAGAGGAGGAAGTGTGCACGGTTGGAAAAGCAGCCAAAAAAAGAAATGAAACTTCCAAACCTTTGTCTTTGTGAAACACAAAATCCAAGCATAAGCCTTATGTCTCAGTCAGGGTTTCTATTCCTGCACAAACATCATGATCAAGATGCAAGTTGGGGAGGAAAGGGTTTATTGAGCTTACACTTCCATGCTGTTGCTCATCACCAGAGGAAGTCAGGACTGGAACTCAAGCAGGGCAGGAAGCCGGAGCTGATGCAGAGGCCATGGAGGAATGTAAGTTCCTGGCTTGCTTGATTCTCCTGGCTTGCTCAGCTGGCTTTCTTATAGAGCCCACGACTACCAGCCCACAGATGGTACCAATCACAAGGGGCCCTCCCCCCCCCCCGATCACTAATTGAGAAAATGCCTTACCGCTGGATCTCATGGAGGCATTTTCTCAACTGAAACTCCTTTCTCTGTGATAACTCCAGCTTGTGTCAAGTTGACACAAAACCAGCCAGTACACCTTAATTCAATATCATCTCTAAAAACTTTCATTAGGATAAGCCTTATGAAACTGTCACCGAGATATAACACAATTAAACTTCAAAAAATAACAATGGAGAAAACTACATTGAACTTAGCTAGAAGGAAATGATATGTTACACAGAAGACAGCAGCATGTCTGAAATCATGGAGGTCAGAAAAGTGGAACTTTTTCTACGGCTGGGAGAAGACAGTCATTAACCTTTATTCTCATGTCTAACACAACAGCCTTTTAAGAAAAAGAAAAATGCAGACATTCTCTAGTTAAAGAAAAATAGGAGAATTTATTGTTAGTACATTAACCCTTTTAAAAGGTCATAGGCTCTCCAAACACAAAGACAATGGTAGCAGAAGCCTGTAGTCCTTTAAAAATAAAAAACAGAAGCTTGCAACTACACTTCAATTTATGTGGTTCTTCACAATACTTTAGAGTTGAAGCAAAAATGAAACCAATGGAAGTGATGCTCATTCTGTGTGGAAAACATACTTAAATTGAGAATATTCAAGAATTGAATAGTAAAGGACCTAGATACAAGTAAAATTTACCTATTTTATTGCAAGTGATAAAATATCAATACCAGCAGCCAGTGATGTTATGCGTGTGTGTGCATGTGTATGTGTGTGTGTGTTTGTGTGCGTGTGTGTGGTGTGTGTGCTAATATTTGAAGCAATAATCAAGAAAACTCTGTGAGAAGTCAGGCTGTTAAAAGCAGGTAAAAGCACTTTCCATCCAAACCTGTTCCGGAGTTTGTTTCCTGGAATCCACGCTTGAGAGAATGTATCAACTCCTGAAAGTACTCCTCTGACCTTCACGCGCAGGTCATGTACATCCACAGTCCCTCTCACACAGACAGAAGCACAGATACATACACGTGTACATATACATTATGCACATTCATAAATAATAATTAGGTACCTGCTACTTAAATGCTTTAGGATTAAGAAAACTAGATGAGGTAAATAAATAATGGCAGAACTTTAAAAAAGTAGATTTAAAAAGTATTAAAATAAATAAAAACAAATTAGTGAATCAGAATGAAGTCTAAGAAATCAGAAAAATAAAATGATTCTACTCTATGCTTCTTCCATGAAATATACTTTAAACTTATCAATATCCTGAAGGTGAAAGCAAAGCCATGAAAATGATGTACTGCACAAATATCAACCTTAAAAATGCAAGTGATAAAGCTGTTTATCAGATAATTTGGACTCCTAAGACGAATTCACTTTGGGCAAAGAGAGACATTGTAAACAAGTAAGTGGTATATTTATCTAAAAGATATGCCAGTATCAAATACCACAGAGATTCAAAATATCTAAGTCAAAGGCCATAGGTTCTCCTACAAGGAGAACCTCAATCATGGGTGGAAAAGCAAGAAAACTACTAGATAGTGAACTGATAGGAATAGAAAGGAATTGAAAGCACCAATAGAACACCATTAACATTTTTAGAGGCTTGTTTAACATAAGTAGACTATATGTTCCTTTGAAGTGTTCATGAAGAATTTACCATGACAGATCGCATTTTACATGGTAACAGACTCAATAGATTAAAAAAATAAAAGAATAGAAACAATGTCAAATATGAACTCTGATAGAATAGAATAAAGCTAGGACTCAGCATTTTGGTCAGATGTGGGTCTCTATCTAAATCACTGTCTAATGCAAATAGTTTCTCTGATGAGGACTGGTAGATGTATTGATCTATGATAAGTCTTTAGGAGCCAGTTTAATACTATGTCCATTTTGTAGAATAACAGTAGTAGGTTCTCCACTAGTGTTAATGACTTGTATAGCCATAGATTCTTGGACCTATGACACCTAATAGTTGCAGGTGTTGGGTTCATTTTGTGTTGCAGTACATAAACCCAACCAGAAAGTGGTTGGTCATACCCATAATATTTGTGCCATTATTGTGCTAATGGGCACGACTTGCCAGTCTAGTTATTATATATCTCACAAGGTTCATGACAGGATAAGATAAATGATTACCTTTTTTTCTCCCTTAGCATATACAGCACCTTCCAGCACTGTGAAAGCTATGCAGTAGGGATGAAATTTCTATGTCAGAACCATCTTGATTTCTCTATGTTCTGTGTCTCAAGTATATGATATCTTCAGTCATAGGAATTTTACCTTTCAGTTCAGAAGAGTGACCAAGAGCATTGCAAATAATCTGTAATACTTGGGGAATCACTGACCAATAAATTCAAAAATCCTTAACCTACTTCTGCCATTGAACTTTCTATATGTTAGCCTATAATGTATAGCAGGGGCATTGCTGACCATTATAGGGCAACTCAAATTTAACTCGTTTTATACATGTGTATAGACATAGACATACTTTAGGAATTTTCTACAGTGGTAGCCTTCTATGTGACTGATTATGTTTATCTCAGATACTATTCCATCCTCTATCTGCCTCTATCCCCAGGTGAACACTTTCTGTTACATTATTCTTTTCAATGCTTGATACTGCTGCCTTCTCTCCTCACTCCCTTGAAAGTCCCTTCCCATAGCCTCTTGTTAATTTGTCTTCACTTCTCAATAAAGGGGAAGTCAAAGTTCCCTTTAATTTGAAAGTCCTTCTTGATAGAGCTCTTTAGATGGTGAATTAATTCTTGAAGAAACCATATAGATCCACTTCAGTCTGAACTATAGATATCTCCATTTATGAACTTTCTCCTTGAAAAGAAGTTAGTCCAATTAATACTATAGAATTCCTGACATTTTGAAGGTTGATCACAGAGTCTAGTCTAAACCTATAGTAATTAACTCTATCTTTTATGAACACTATAATCAATAAGGCAAATGGACTTGGACATCACCTTATACTGAAATTATCATGAGACTAAAACCTTTACTTTTTAAGAAACAGCGAAAATTTAGAAAAGTTTTATTTCTTCTCACAAAATGGGAGGGGATACAGGTAGTTGACATAGAGATTTAAGCAGAAGACCTAGCACAAACTCTGTGATCCCCAAGAGAATGGCAAAGAGATGTGGTGTGAGTTCCATCCTCATGTATTTGAACTGTTGAGAAGAAAGGAACCGATTCTTCTTTTGGGGAGGGGAGGGGGTGGGAGTTTAAGACAATGTTTCTCTGTGTAGTTCTGGCTATCCTTGACTTACAATGTAAACCAGACTGGCCTCAAAGTCAGAGATCTGTCTGCCTCTGCTTATCCAGTGATGGGATTAAAGGTGTGCACCACCAAACCTGGCAAAAAAAAGTCAATTCTATAAAAACAAGAAACAAAATGAAAGCTATTGAAAACAATGTCCATGTGGCTTCATACTCAGCTAGTTTCAATAGTGAGTTTTATCAAACCCATAAAGCATTAACAGAAAGTTCTATACCCTATCTCCCCCCAAATAAATCAACAGAATACTTTCTAACAATAAATTTAATAAGAACACTATTTATCTGGAAAAATGGTAGCAGAAAAGAGAAGGGGGTGGGGTAAGAGAAAACTCTCTTATGGGCATAGATATAACAATACTCAATAAAAGAAATTAAGAAATGTCATTATAGGGAACAGCAGAGTAAGTAAAATACGTCTATTCCATAGAAGCAATAAGGAAACTAGTAATGAGATGGTTAAAATCTATTCTTCAGAATTCTGGAAACTTACAAGGTTTACAACCATCTACACAGAATCTGTTCACAGAAACTTATTCCTGCAATGGCCTTGAAACCCAATATTGTACACTCACAGTAAACAAACCCATCTGGATTCTAGTACAAGCACCAGATGAGCAACTAGAACTGCCTGAGAGCTTCTTTCTCAGAGAAGTCATTACTTAGCCTACTTGGGAGTTTCCTGGAAACCCACAGCCAATCAGAAACGTACAAGGGAAATCTATAGAAAGAGCTTTCCGTAGAGGACTTCGAGGATACCTGAGCTGTCTTGGGAAGATAGTAAGTCACACATAGGTGTGTGGCTTCGGAAGGATCCAGGAAGTGTCACACCCTCTAGGTGAACTTGGGCCTCTGGAGATAGTGGAAGAGTAACTAGCAGAAGTGTAGAAGTCAAACCCCTTCTCCACTTTCCACTCCAAACGGCCTCTTGACAAAGATTCAGAGTTTTATTAGCTCCATAACTTTAAGGTAATCTCTGTTCAATAAGTAACCTACAACTAAATTACTCAAGCAGACTCCAGGGGTCTCTTATTGTCTGAGTGAATACTTTACAAAATTATCTCCTGGAAGCCGCTCAACAAATAAGCTGCAGCAGCAGCAACAACAAAAATTTGAAGGGGAGAAGAGATTTTTATATTTGTCTGGCTCCATTATTTGAAATATCCATCTGTTAATAAAGAATAATAATATGCAAAGAAATAAGTAAGTATAGTCTAAACAAATAAACAAAATAGTCAATAGAAACTATGCCTGCAGAAAGCTTAATGTTCAACCTACTACTCAAAGACTTTAGGTCTCAAAGAATCAAACAAAAAAGCATTGTTATCTGTAATAGAGAATATCAATGAAGAGTTGATTAAAAACACATAGTAATTGTGAGATTGATATGTATTCAATTCACTATAGCAGCTTAACTGAGGAGATTAACCAAAGATCTAAGTAAATATAATGAAAATAAAAACTAGCAAACTAGAAGAGAGGCAGTAGAGATTATCCTCCTTAAAGAACAGAAAGATAAAGAAATGGAGAAAAAAACGAAGAGCCGCAGAGACACATGGAATGCCGTTAACTCTATCAACATAAACACAGGAGTTACAGCAGATAAATGCTGTGGGCCCAAAGGAATATTTAGATGTTATAGTGGAGAACTTTGTAAATTTGAATGACATTAATCTCACATATAACTTTGAGAAAAAAACAAAACAAACAAATAAACAAACAAAAAACTCCAAGTAATCCTCACCTAGATACATCAGGAACATTGACAAGCTAAGAACAGAGTTTGGAAACAGCAAAGGAATCATCTCATTGTTTACAAATTAGTTCAGCAATAACAGCTGCTATGTGATCGGAAACCATAGACTCCGGACGTCTTTGAAATGACACATTCCAAGTGCTGAAAATTATAAACTACCCATATATGAAAATTCCAAACAGATAGGCAGACATACATACCACATACACATATGTTCTAGTTGTACTGTTTCAGTTACACAAGACAGTGGCGGCTGGGTAAAGAATTCATGGGATGGCTGTCTAAATTCTTTGGTAAGCACATGTGATTTTACTCATTCTAAAAATAATTTTAATGTAACTCTTAATATTATAAGTATCTAACAAAATATTGCTGTTAAGTCAACAGTTCTGAGTCCTTAACAATAATTAACGAAGGACACAGCAATAATTACGTTTTTATTTTTCTATTTATTTCTCAAAACTGCATGAGTCTTTATCAGCCTGGTGTCAACCTACTGCTGTTACGTTCCTAAACTGACCCTAGAATTGTAGTGTAGCCTCTGATTAGTAATTAAACTAATGTCATTAGGTTTCTTTTCACTATGGGATTTTGATATGTAGCTCAGCCTTGCCTAGAATCCACAACCCCCTGCCATAGTCTTTTGAATGCTGAGATAATAGTGTGGCCTACCATATCTGGCTCCCTGTTTGGAATTTTCATATATGGGTAGTTTATAATTTTCAGCACTTGGAATGTGTCATTTCAAAGACGTCCGGAGTCTATGGTTTCTGATCACATAGCAGCTGTTATTGCTGAACTAATTTATAAACAATGAGATGACTCTTTTGCTGTTTCCAAACTCTGTTCTTAGCTTGTCAATTTTTGATTCTTGAATGAAAAAAGATTTAGTATATAACATTAGATAATACATTTTTAAATTTTTGCATGTTTTTAAGTGGCAGCTAGTTTTTAAAATACTTAATTTAAGTTTACAGATGAAATAGAAAATACCAGAGTAGTGATACAGTGCAGTAATTCCCACACTGACGATGTGTAACCAAGAGGACCAGGAATTTAAAAATCACCCTTGGATATATAACAATTTGAAGGCTAGCCTGGGCTACATGAGGCCCTTTCACAATAACTACAGAAATAGTCAAACACTGTATACCTAAAATAAAGGGGTTTGTGAACTAGTGTTATATCTTCACGATCTTGTTTAATTATAAGTTACGTACATTTCATGCCTCTAGTACAAATAACTTCTGCTTTCTCTCTTTGGTTGATCTTTTCAGGAGCTCATGGTATCCATAGATTTGCTTTGATTCCCAACAGTTTTTGTGTATCTTTATCTCAGTGCAGACATCACACTCTGCAATGTTCTGGTACATTTTGCTCTACTGAGTAATATTGTTGAATCATATTAAATGACAGTGACTTTACCTGGTTGACTGGTTCTTACCTATTTAGAGTAAGACAAGTTACCCTATTATTACAGACAATATTTGATTTGTACTATCTTGCCCAAAGTTTGTGAGTTTGTGTCTTTTTGTATGTGTGTGTGTGTGTGTGTGTGTGTGTGTGTGTGTGTGTGCATGTATGTGAAACATACAGGTGGGAAAGTATAAAATAAAACAGATACAAAAGTAGAGGAAACATATAATCTGTTTGCCATCTAATCTGTTTGATACTGCAAATCAAATACTGTCTGTGACAATAACACTTTTAATGTTGCACCCACTAAGATTTGCAAACTTAGCTGATTTGCATGGTCAAGGCATAAGAATGCCACGCCCCCGGCCCCTCTGTCAATAAAGACTTGCCATGTGGTCCGAGCTTCTCTGGAACTCTCCTCACTTAGCCTCCTAAATACTAAAATTATATTCTGCCCACCTTGTTTTGTCTTAGAAATAGCTAATATGATCAATACATTTGGGATATGACCAAAAACCATATTGAATGTGGAATGAAATGGGTTAAGTTTGATAATATCTGATCAATGAAAAAATCAGTGTTTAGAGAAGTCCTTCAGTGCCTTCCTTCTCTTCTATGATATTAAATATATTTCCTCTGCTGATGTAAACTACAGGTTTAGGTTACAGTTGCTAAGAAATTTTGATGAGATAGTTGAATAGTGAATAAGTCAGCTTTCAGAACTTTAGAATCAGAAAAAGGACGGAAGAGAGCCAGAAGTGGTTGCCCTCCGAATTTTAATGAAGAAAGTTCAATATACACTTTATATTTTCTTGTGGAAAACAGTCAGAGCAAATGCTAATTCAGACATTTTAGATTCTTTGACTGCTTCAGAATTAATTCATTTCTCTGACCATGTCAGGTAATTTACACAGTGGTGCAGTTATTCCTGGTGTGTGTACAATGCAGATGCAAGGCAAGCTCCTGGAGAGTCTATAGGTGGTCTTTCCAGAAAGCCAATTACAGAAGAGCTTGTGGCTTTAATTTAGCTTCAGGAAGCACAAGGGCTTATTTCAGATTAAAACAAGGGTGGGCTTTCATGCACAGAATAATTCAGTGAGCTAAGGAGTCTGTATTTCTGGAAGGATGTTTGTCATATGTTCTGCTTGTAGAAAAAGAAACAGAAAACAAAATGCAGCCAACAAAATGGCATTTTGCTACAGCTCGAGAATACATTTAGAATTCTATTAACTGGAGGTGTAAGCAACTGAGTGTCTTCTCACACATCACTGTGAAATCTTCACAAGTCCTGGGCTCCTTACAAATATTTTAAGCATCACTGGACTGGCTGCTTCTAACACCTCATTCCACTAACTACTGTGTATCTATGTATCTCTTCCCTTTGTGGTTATGAGTAAAGACATGACAGATCAGAAACTATAGCTGTGCCTCCACTCCAGCCACACCTATAGAACGCATCTTATTGTGTTCGAACTCTGAAGTCAGAAGGCTTTGCTTCTGAAAGCCAATGCTAGTATTAAGAAGTTCCTTACATCTACTTCACTATTTATTATGTTTTGTATAAGACACTCCTCTCCTTTCTTTTTCCCTCTTTTCTTCATCTCTCTCATAAGAGAAGGAATTCAAGGAAAACATTTGGATCCACATTTCCTTTTAAAACTAAACATATAAATCAGGTCTTCAGAATCAGGTTTTTAGTAAATATTGACTCCCCCCAATACTATCGCTACAGAATCATTATGGCCACACCTTCATAAACCCTCTACTGACCCTGTGGCCCATACATCTGATTCCCCTGTCACTTTAATTTTTCCAATCCTATTTTAATGATGGTTCTTAAACGTTTAAACCTCCCTTTTAGCCCATCATCCACCAGAGATAGTGGAAAAGAAAGGGTATGGGGAAGTGGACCTGTTTAGAAAGGTTCTTTGGAGCAATTCCTATCTGTGTTGTCTGGAAATCGGCAGTTCAGTTCACAGCTTAGCAGTGGCAGCTCAGTCCACTTGCGAACACTTTACGGGTACACCAGCAATCCAGTTTCGTAGAGTCCGATTAGCAACAATGGTGACATGACCTAGCAGAGACAGCCAGTTCTCAGCCTCAGCTCCAGTCAGCAGGAGGGACCAGCAGGAACACCAGGAGTTCTCAGCTGTGCCTCTCTCTGGGAAGCAAAGATCAGTGAAGATGTGAGACCCACAAGCATTGCCCAGCCAGCTGTTCCAGCGAGCCAAGCTTGGTTTCCCTTACTCCCTTGAATCCTTTATACCCTCCAAACATTCTGTGTCCTCCACGTGCCTTGCCTCAGCACGTGCATCCAGTCAGCCCAAGTCCAAGGAGTTCTGACAAACGGAGTTCAACTACAAATGTCAGGAGGACTAATACATGTTCGCAAAGAATCCTTCATCACCTGTCCTTTGTCACACCTTTGCTTTAGCAGAACATCCTCTCTCCTGTGTCTGCTTCAATGAACTGTTCCCTCATGAGTCTGCCTTCGTCTTTCACCGTGTTCACATCAGTAAAACACTCCTTCACCTGTTTGCCCCAGCCAAACACCATCCAACACAGCTGACTATCCAACAAACCCTTAAGTTTCCAGTTTGTTTGTTTGTTCGTTTTGTCAACTTGAAATAAACTACAGTCATTTTGGAAGAGGGAAGCCCAATTGAGAAAGTACCTCCATCATCCTTGCCTATAGGCAATTCTGTGCAGGCATTTTCTTGATTGACAATTGATGGGGGTGGGGGGGATCACTGCTGACCAGGTGGCGTGACCCTCTGTAGGTGGTCCTGAGCATCAAAAAGCAAACTCAGGGAACCAAGCAAGTAAACAGCTTTCTTCTGTGGTTGAGTCTTGCTCCTGACTTCCTGCCCTGTTCCACACTGAGCAGGATGTTCAAGTGAAATACTCTTTCCTCTCCAGGTCGCTTTTGATTATGATGCTTATTACGCTAAAAGATAGCAAACTAGGTCAGCCCCACCTTGTGAGACTCTTGTCTTCTTTTCATTCTTGCAGAAGTATAGATGCCAACCCAAGGACAGACCAGAGCTTGACAAATTGTTTTGACATATATACCTTTATTTGGTTCAGCGTTTTAAGCTTAATTTCTCAAAAGTAATTGAAATATCTATGTGGATGGCATTTTATTTGATTAAATGAAGATTTTTTTTTTAAGTTTAAAATTTTAAAACACTGATACCATTTCTCTTACAATATATTTTGATCGCATCCTTTCCCATATCCCAATTCCTTCCAGATCAACCCCTTCTTACCCACACCATTTCATATTCTTTCTCTTTCTGAAAAAAGTTAAAACTAAACCACGTAAAACAAACACCACACACACAGACACACACAGACACAGACACACACACACACACACACACTAAACAAAAAGTCAAAACAACACATGGAATCTGTTTTGTCTTGGCTATCTATTCCAGAGCATGAGACCTGTGCTGGAGTGTGGTTAATATACCCAGTGACACTCCATGAAGAAAACTGGTTTCCCCTTCCCCAGAAGCTATACATTATACATAGCTTGTTGGTAAGGTTGAGCCTTTATGTACATTTCCCTTCTCAGTGCTGGGATTTTTGTCTGATTCGAACTTATGCAGGTCTAGTGCATGCTATTGCAGTCTCTGTGAGTCTATGTGGGAATCAGTCATGTTGTGTCTGAAAAATATATTTTCTTGGAGTCATCTACCATATCTGGCTTTGAGGATCTTTCTGCCTGCTCCTCAGCATAGATCTTGGTGCTTGGAAGGAAGTACATGTGGTACAATCTTGGCGCTTGGAAGGAAGTACATGTGGTACAATCTTGGCGCTTGGAGGGAAGTACATGTGGTACAATCTTGGCGCTTGGAAGGAAGTACATGTGGTACAATCATCCCATTTAGGGCTGAACCCTCCAAAGCCTCTCATTCTTTTCATATATGCTGTCCAGTTGTGGGTCTCTGGTGATGGGTAAATGATGTACTGATCTATGGGTATAACAATATGTCATTGGGACTCATTTTATCACTATGTTCATTTAGCAGAATAGTTGTAGTAGGTTTTGTCTTAGGGACATGACCTATCTAGGCTCAGGTTCCTGGTCATTTTTTCAGTGTAGGTATGCCTTCCATCTCAGAGAATGGACCTGAACTTTTTATTTTGTTAAAAAATATAAATGAGGGAATTGTATTACGTTGTGTTTGGATTCTCGGTAATTTTTTTCTTTAGAAATATTTCTCTTTCTATTGTAATTACAGTGTTGACATTATGCTAATTGGTCTTTGTAATAAGTAGCATTGTCTCTAATGTCATCAGAAGGCATTTGTATGTCATAGAGTGGGAAATATGTTCACAAAAGTTCAGGGTACTTTCAGCAGTAAAATTTCCGGGGTCCCAGTGCACTGTGGCATGTGGTGTGACATTTTCTTAAGTGAAGAGTAAGCTATTGCATTTGAGCTTTGAAAACCAAAAATAACCCAAATGCCCAGATGGCCTGTATAGTCTAAAAAAACATATTTCTCATTTATTAAGTAAGAACTCTCCTGGTTTTGAGTGAAGATTAGAATAAGAGAAATTTCTGCCACAGGTAAAGGCTACTATGTGGACTACTGTGCTAGCTGTGTAATATCTACCATATCCAATGGCTTTTTATGGGCCAGTGGCAGATGGTATTAGTGTCTGGAATTTTTGGCAGGTACCTAGAATGAAATGACAGTAAAGACTTTTAGTATTTCTGAACTGATATGTACAATCTTCTGAATAGAGTTATTCTTCTGAGAAATAGCTCTTGCCTAGATGGCCGACCCTAGCAGGAACTGAACTCTTAATCATGGTCAAGTATATGATATCAGCTGCTCATCATGTGCTGAGTCTTATCTCATCACTGAACTATTGAAGTCAAGCCTACACAGTAGCACTCTTCAAGGGGACAGTGGTGTGCAGGAGATCAGACCATGCAAGACCATGAAGGCACAGGTTACCTTATATGGAGAAGTAGCACAGTGCCTTTGACCCACATTCCGATATACTACCTTCTCATAGCCAAATCAATGGCCTGCTGGGGATTTTCCTATCATACTCGCTATTCATTTCTGCCCTCTTCTTATTTTTAAATTTTTAAAATCTATATGTATATTAAATATCTTTATTTTCCTTCCAAACTCATTTCCTTATCATGTAAAGTAGATATGTTGGTTATATATATTCACCTCATCATATCTAAGGATAGTTCATTATATATCAGATATTGTACTTATGGAATATTAAGGAGGAGGCACCTTACTCTTCTGTTTAAGTCATTAATGCACTTTTGGTTCTATGCAGCATAGATGTATCATATGTGACTTTTAAATGTTTATTCTATCAGAATTAATAAGACCATACACATGGCTTCCAAGTTGACCAAGGGTGGAATTACAATGGTCAATTTTGCATGTCAATTTGGCCACTTAATACCAGAATAACTTGGACCAATGTTATTCTGAGCATGTGTGTAAAATGTTTCATTGAACTAGTACAGTAGATTAGAGAAAAGATCAGTACAGTTATCTTTCCCTGCAATGTTGATAGTGCTCGGCAGATAAAGTCCTGTTCCCCAGGCTGCTCTGCTGCCAGGTCACTTTCTTCGAAGACTGTCTTCTCTGCTAAGAAGTTGTTATGTGCAGCCTACTTTACAGAGTGGATGATATAAACATGAATTATTTGAAATTCTCCTACTGGCAACATTTATTTCTTCTCCTGAATTTATTTGTTTACCTAAACATTTTTTATAGAGGTATGGACCTGTGGATTTACTTTAATATCTAGGCTATAATCCCATATGAACCTTAAAACATTGTTCATTTGAGTGACATGTTGTTTGGACATGTCCTGTTGTATTTATTTGGGAATCACACTTATAATTTCACAATATGGTCCAAACTTATTGCGTATACCTCCTGCCTTAGTTCTTCAATCAGGCATTTCCACACAGCTTGTTGCCTACTTTCATTCAGAATCAACAATGGCATGAGAGTCTAATATCTTGCTTTAAAGGATCTTATGAATTTTGACTTTCATTCAGAGTGCTAGTTGTATGGTTGGAAAGGAGACATGCTGTGACATGTCATTTAAAATGTTTCCTCTGGATATGATATTGAAGATGAGACTGCAGCAGGTCAAAAACAGAAGTGACTAAGGGTTACTGTAGGTATCCATTATGGAGGACATTGCTTGGATAGGTGACAACACCAGAGGTATGGGAAAAGGCTACACTATGACCCCTTAGAGTTTATCTCCATAATATATTTTGGCTTTCATTTTTCCTACTTCTCTTGGACATTTGCTGTCCATATCTAGGATGACTCTCAGTGGTCCTGTCTATATGTTATTCTACTTCTCTTGGACATCTGCTGTCCATTTATAGGATGAGCCTCAGTGGTCCTGTCTATATGTTATTGTTCATTTTTGTCTTTCTCTACCACAGTATGGGAGAACTCTTGATCCACTATTTAAACTAATTCAATATTTGCTCATAATCTCTATCTCATGTGTCCTATTTCATTCTTTGTGCTTTGTTTGACCCATTATATCTTCTAATCTGTGTTTTTATCAATTTATTGCATTACATAAAATGTCTATCTTTGTCGCTGTTCTATTGCTATGATGAAACATCATGATCAAAACAATATGTGAAATGAAGCTTTTCATTGGGGGCTTGCTTAGAGTTTTAGAAAAGTAGTCCATGATCATTATGGCAGGAAGCAGACAGGGATGGTGCTGGAGCAGTAGCTGAGATCTTTGCATCCCAATCTGCAGGCAGCAGACAGGGATAGAGAGTAAGACTCAATCCATGTGGGCTTTTGAAACCTCAAACTCCACTCCCAGTGATACATCTCTTCCCATAATGCCACACCTCCTAATCTTTTCCAAACGGTTCCACTAGTTAGTAACCAAGCATTCAAAGATATGAGGCTTTTTCATTAAAGTCACCACAGTATCTATCACTACCTTACTCTCTCTTAATGTCCCGTGCTTGGTTTTGAGATATTTTATATTTCATAGTTTTTCTTTTTCTTTTTTTTTTTGGTCCATCACTCCTGGTAATCTATCCTCTTAGATTGTTGCTTATTTTTTGTTTTATTTTTATTGCTCTATCCTGGCAACCTGTTATAGTCAATGGATCCACTTGAAGTTCATGGATTGTTGAGTGTGTGAAATAGTAGAAGATTTTTAGAAGTCTATAATGTTGCATTGAGAGAGGTATAGGTCAATTATAAATTAAGATACAGGTGCAGCATCTATGCTTTGGAGCTCCAACTTCTTAAGTTTCCTCCGTAACTAATGATCACTATGTGTTTGGTCTTAAGCAGGGTTAACCTTGGTAACTTCCTGTCATGTAAGTTTTGTTTAAATCCACCAATTTTAAAGGAAGAAGATATATTTAGTCTCTAGGCTTTGTGCATGTGGATGGGAGATGGACGATTCCTCTTCTGCTGAGTCTCTTCTTCCTTCGGTTGGGCTTTAGGTTTGTGGCATTGATTTGCTACATTTAGATAGCACCCGCTTTAGTTTTGAAAACAACATTAATGTGTTTTTGTCTCTACATTGACTATAGCAATATTTTATTAACTAAAAGAAAAAACAAAACTGCTAGGAAAGGCTACCTGGAGATTGCCTATTCTGTCTTCTTTTGTTCCTACATCAACCTATTCCAATGGTGGAGAAAATGCGATTCTTTTAGGTGTTTCAGAATCTCAGCACTGCAGACCATTGATTTTACTCAGTCTCAGACAGGTCCCACCACATCCCCTCATTCAGTTTGTTTCTGTTATATGCACACTCACAGAAAGGAAGGCAGACATGCGTATGTCTCCCTACCTTCAGCTACCAATGGGTTTATATTTCTATTCATGCAAAAACTTAGAACAAGGCATACTTTACTCATCTGAACATGACTGTTTTGTGTTTTGTTTTTGCATTAGCACCATTTCTCAGTGATTGCCAATTGATTTTTCCTATGGCTTTGCAGTCCTAAAAACTGATACTGTTTGGGGGTCTAATTACCCGTGCCTTTCCCAATTCCCTCTCCAATGTATTTCTTCTAAAATGTCTGCAGTTATGGCTCTGCCCCAAATTGCTTGTTCAGCCAAGATGCTTGCTCAGCACATCTTTCCACATTCCACCTTCAGTGAAGTCTTTCTTTGCCCATGGGAAACTCTGCATTTGCATTTACATATGTCAGCCAAATCATGCCCTTCCTTTGCACTTGGTGTTTTAATTAAGGGTTCTTTACCACGAAGTGCCCATAATTCAGAGGGAATTGGTCAGAAAATGCAAATGAGAAACTAATGGCAAGATATATTTTAAGATATTATCTAATTATTTATCTGTCTTCACCACTTTCCTACTAAACCACATTGTGTTTTTCAACATAAAAGTATCGTGCTATTTCTTAATAATTCAGCCTGTATAGAGTATATCTTAATTATATAACACATTCTTTTTCTTAAAAGGATTAAAACCAATACTCGTCACATTCTCTTCTCCCCAAAGTAAAGGTGATATTTTGGTATATTCCATAGGAATTTCACAGATCTTAGGAAAAAAGAACTCATAAACAAGAACAAAACAGCTTTGAGCATGAGTTCAGCTTCTAAACTCTGGAAGGTACTGTTTGAGCTGTGTTTATGTAATGCTGCAACTTCCAGATCATGTCTCCACTTCAGGGCATATGTTGTAATCAAGACATGTAGATTTTTAGATACCTCACTTAGTTAAATGTATATCAGTTTGAAGAGTGAAATCACAATATTTGCATCTATTTAAACATGTATCATTACAGTACAACATATACAAAGTCCATACTTATTTCTGACATACACAAGATATCCTTAACACTAAGAATGTATTAGTTTCTCCACTTGGACGACTTCTATAGCCTCTCAAAGATGAATATCATCTAGGTTCAATTCTTTACTATCTACTGATATCCCATAGGACTGGGAATAGATATTTAAACCCATTCAATACCTGTGCCAACCATCCAGAGATCAGTAGGATAGGGAGGAAGATACACCAGAGTGTGTGAAATGTACTTAACAAATCTGAAAAAGGATGAATATATTTGATACTTTCAGATACCAAAAATTGGCAAAATAATCTAAATGTTCACTTTAAAATGACACAAAAAGAACAGTAAACTGCTTCCTGGAAACCAGGACTATGATACCTGTATATAGCAGCAGTGAATATCAGTTGCATTAACCACTTTGACAGTAAATGTTGGATAATATCGAATATCAGCAAGCACGTTGGCAAGATATTCTTTTCACAGCTGTGAGAAGTTGTCTGAGAAACTAATCTGAACAGCTACTTGGCAGTTACTTTGTCAAGTTATATGTATATATGTAAATTCTATCTGCAGAGTAAAACCTCCCAAAGTCTTACAGTGAACCCTCTTGAGAAACGTGCAAGACTGTTCATTGCACACAGAATGAGGTTTGTGATACAACATACATGTTAAAAACACATCAAGGCAACATTAAATATATTTGAGGATAAACATATCTGGATAAATGTAATAAATTTTTTATATTAGTAAGAAAAGGAGAATAAGATTATTTCTCAAAGAATTCAAATACAAAGTGAATTAAATAGAATAGAGGTTTAAGCCTTAGGTGAAGATCTAGGAGTGAGGTGTCATATGCTGTCATCCATGCCTTACAAGGTGATCACTCCAAGGTCACTAACTTCATGGCCACTCACTACTTGGCTTCTGGGTGGAAGAACACACACTTCCACAGACCTGTGATTACTAATGAGTGTTCTCTTTTCTCAGCAAGATCCTGAAGGTTGCTTATTTTTAATGAAATGCAACAAATCTGAATATGTATGATGTATATGTTATATGTTTATGTCTATGTTTAACTGTAAGATCCATAATTTATGTGACACTATTGTACACACTAATCTAATTTGTGGCCATAGCTGTGAGTAATTCTCAATGAACAACTCAATACAAATGCTAGAAAATGTATCTGTTACTCAGGCTTCACCAATCAACACTTTATTTAATACCTCACTCTATTCCCATGACTAAAATGTGTCCTCGTGCTGTTATAACTTATTGTCTTTGTAAGACAGACATAAATTGAACAGAATTAGAAACCTCCTTGGTTGTCACAGACATGTCAAATGGATGTGACCACTGAAACCCTGCTTTTTATAAAGGCAAATTGTGACTGTCAGGTGGCATAACCCTATCGTGTCACAGCATCAGCTGCACGGCACCTGGCTAAGTCCATAGTGCTGCTGTCAACTCGCCATCCAACCAGTCAACCAGCTGATGATTGTGCCCACCTCTAGTGGACATACTGGAGTTCGCTCCATTCTCTGTGTTGATCCAATGTTAAGACATCTTACTGTTAGATCAGAAGAAAAGTAAGACCAAAAAAAAAAAAAAAAAAAAGCCATAAGAAATAAATATAGTTAAGGATCAAATTGCAAATACTTTATGTATAAGGCAATTTAATATTCACCCACATTTCTGTATTTAATGTAATCAGTTTGTTTATTTGTTTTAATGACCTTTTCCCCTTTGCGGTCAATGCAAGAATGATCAGTATGACCCTGATTTTACTTAGACTTGTGTCATGATTAATAGCCCACCATAGTTCATTTTATTTTCTGTCATAACAATTTGTTGATGGATGGGTTGCCTTGGTCATATTATATGAATCTCACTACTCAATTCTGGGTCAAAATAGAGACTTGTTGGTGAGCTGTCAATCATGTAAATGTTGTAATAAAGTACACAATAATGCTAGAGAGGTAAAAAAGTTTTCTTTAATGTATTTCCTTTCACATATAGGCAAATTGTTTCCTGTATTAAGACTGTTATTAACTTTGCAATGAATTTTCAGTAAAAGCCATTACAAAGCATAAGCAATGGGAACTTAAGGGCTCCAATTTTAATCACGAAAATTAAGAGAGATTCTAAAAGAAAAGGATTCTAGGGTCTTTTGTCTGTTGTTGTTGTTGTTGTTGCTGTTGTTGTTGTTGCTGCTGCTGCTTTATTTAGAGGTCAAAGGTCCCTGATTCTGTGAAGGGGCTGGAAGAGGGTAAGGGAGCTGTAGAGAGAACAGACCTGTGTAGACAGTCCCAGGAGTAGGGGCCAACATCTGGGAGATCTTTGCAAATCCTTTAAGCTTGAATACAGGCTGAATTCTTACCCACAAGAACCAAAACATCCTGAAAGTTTGCTGGGATAACTTTGTCCTTCAATCCACACTGGAAAATGAAAACACTTCCTACAGTAAAGGAGCTATTCTGTGTCATGGAGAGGTGTGGTTACCCTGTTTTCATGTAATAACTTCAGTTGGGTTGGAGGCAGGAGGCACAGCCATTCTAATGGGGACAATGAGTCTTCTGAGATTTGATAATATCCTCTTTATTTTTCTAAGTAGAAACAACTCTCCTACCCACAACCCAGGATCTATGGAGCTACATTGCCACTATTGACCCCTTATTTAGCACTAAGCTTGTCTTGAAGTGGCATTCTAGTGTTTAACTTGTGTTTTACTGCCAAATAAAGTAATGAAATATGTTCATTTACTTGCTGTTCTTGTTGTTAATGAAACAAATGAGGGTTAGCTGTTCCTAAAATCTCTGGGCTATTGAACACAATCCCAGAGATGGGACACCTTTGAAGGAACTGTTGATCAGAGAGTTTCTAGAATGCCTTCAAAACAGAATATGCTTTTGCATTCCTCTTGGTTGTATATCAGAGCTAGTTGAGAAGATACTGTTGTTGAAGACACCATACACCTTAGTTGCACGGAGAGAGAGAAATCAAATTGGAACTGAGCTGAATGTTTGCTCTCAGCTAGAGAGCTTTTATAGACCAAGAACTTGCGATGCTGACTTCTGGAGGAAAAAAGACTTCAATAGTTTTTCCTAACTGTGCCTTCTATAAACAAGGCCAACCATGCCTGGTGGGACATGTCTACTTACACAATGGTGACACTATGGTTATGAAGACAATCAACTGACTTCTGATTGGACTTGAGGCCCATCTCACAGGAGAAAATCCACGTTTGGTACTGTAAACCATGTCAAATCCCCACACCTGGGGAGATCATATGTTCTGGGAAAATCTAAATATTGTTGTTTAGCTTAACTGATACAACATCAAACTTCCATCCATATATTTGTCTATACTCATAGACAAATGGTACTGTCCAAGAAGCCTCTCTTTCCAGTTAATGGTGATGAATACAGAGATTCGTGCTTGTCCAGGAGACTGAAAATAAGGTGATAAATGAGAGCTCATCTCTAAATAAGACCATCTTCTCTAACACTCAGAGAGTATTGCAGAGTATGGGTAGAAAGAACAAGATCTGGAAAAGATAAAGAAAGGCTGGGAGTGTCATCTGGGGAAGGCACAGCCATCACACTCACAGACTCACAGTAGCTACAAATGACTGCACTGGTTCTACACAGGACTAAGCCTATCAATAGCCAGGCCTCAGTGGAGGCTCTGGGTCACTACTCCACATGCTGAAGTATTTGCTATTGATAGACTCATCAAGTTCTCCCATTTGACTTGTTTTTTTAAATATCTGGAAAGATAGAATGAAGATTTTCAGGCTTTTGTACTTATTAAGGACAGTGTGTGTGTGTGTGTGTGTGTGTGTGTGTGTGTGTGTGTGTGTGTGTGTGTGTGTTCCACCACTCCTGTCTTCGAAAACCTAGCAAATGGGAAGATTGTAGTCTGTTTCTTAAATCTCAGAGTGTGAGGACAGGCTTTGGGTAGTGGCGAGATGGGATAATTAGAAGCCTGGAGCAATCCATGAGGCTGCAGGACAGTGAGGGCTGCTATGAATAAGCCAGGGTAGATCTGGATAAGAAAAGGAAGGAAAACGAGCTACATTAGAAGCTGGAGATGATAGAGGAGTCCTCCAAGCTGACTTGGTAAGGAGTTCTGATCCAGCTACATGAGACTGTGGCACAGAGAATCTTAACCAAAGAGGGGAAGGATTTAACCATAGAGATCCAGAGAACCAGGTAAAGATGAGCAGGAACTCTAAGGTCCCAGAGCAATAAGCACGGGACAAGGCTAGTAACCAAGATAAAGCCTCAGCCTCAATTCCCAATAAATAGTAGGACTGGAATATAAAGCCTCTTATAAAGCAAGTTTCAGATTCACCAAACCATCTAGCATTGAATTTAGAGGTGTTAAAACTGTAGGTAACAGTTTAGGGAATACAGCAGCAGAGAGTTAGGATTAATATGCTTTGTTCTCTAAATGAATTTTAAGAATCAACCTCCTCACTCTACTGTGATAGAAAGACACTTCCCAAAGGCATAGGAGTCTATTTGTCCATCAAACCTATCATCTGTCCATCCATCCATCCATCCATCCATCCATCCATCCATCCATCCATCCATCCATGATCATCTATCTATCATCTCTCTCTATATATCTCTATCTATCTATCTATCTATCTATCTATCTATCTATCTATCTATCTATCATCTATCTATCTATCTATCTATCTATCTATCTATCTATCTATCTATCTATCATCTTTCATCTGTTTGTTACCTGTCATCTATCTGTCTATCATCAGTCAACTATGTTGAGTGTCACCATCTGCATGTATCACCTACACTCTATGAGTCTGTCCTATCTTTAATCTTTTAAATATTTGTTTATGTTGACTACGTCTCACTTATTCAAGGGTCCATATTTTTATTTTTCAATTGTATACTTTAATGTCACCTAGGCTTACCCTGAGTTCATGAACATCAGCCTCCTGAATTTTGGAATTATAGATCTGTACGCTATTATACCTGCCTCAGTACCTTAAAACAATTATGAGTCTGTTTTTAGTTTCTGAGATTTCTGTCCTCATTGTCTCTTATCAGTTGTGCTCTATACTTGAGTGTGTATGTCTTCTCTCAGATGTTATTTTATATGTTCACATTTGTATCTTAGTTTATTACTGGTGGGAAATTAAGACATCCAAGATTTATCAATCTGGTCAGAGAAGGATTTTGAGAATAGTTAACTGTTACCTCACACATCCAGAGAGCTCTGGATCTAGAAAGTACATAAACTGGACTGTTATCAAACTCTATAAGAAAATCCTTTCAAATGTCAAAAGAAGTCTCAGAGTATTTATGTTCAAATCTCATAAATTTTATTTAGAGAAGAGTCTTAAACCATGGTTATCAGCTTTCCTAATATTGTGACCTTTGATTACAGTTCCTCATGCTGTGGGACTCTAACCATAAAATTATTTTTATTGCACAGTCATAACTTTAATCTTGATGCTGTTATGAATTGTAATGTAAATATCTGATATGTAGGATATCTGATACGTGACCCCTACAAAAGGGTTCAGAACCTCTGGCCTTAAACACATTCTATCCAGATTTCATTAATATTTTTATACTTTCATTCTGAAATTGTTGCTTTAAAATCCATCCCTTGGCCAAAATTGATCACAGGAAAGACAGCTAATCTACCAGAGTAATGTTTTCAAAAGAACTGCTTTAGGTGTATTTAACATTCAGGTTAATACAAAATTAATTACAGCATTTGCTTAAAGTTTTGCTTGACTTGATCTGTGAGGCTGCAGCGGATGTTAAAGTTTGAAATGATAGCATAGAGTTGTCCAAAAGGCAGAGTCTGTTGCTGGCGCCCTGCAAGCCTGCATGTTCTAGCCAAGAAGAAAGCGACAAAAATAACTCTGATGTTGATTAATGAAGCTAGAAATATTAGCTTAAGGATGTATGAAACAGAGCAGTTAAAACTGCATAAGTAGCAAGTTCTACTCTTCCCATTATTTTACTTGCTTTCTTATTTCCCCGTTTTTCTGATTCCTGTTGTAGTTATTTTCTTATAGGATTTATCTCTCCTTACAATTGCATCCATTTTTTTTATTTTGGTTTCCAAATTTGTCTGCCTTTTTTCCTTTAAAAAACCTGCATTTTATTTAAATACACTCCGTTACTCTTTTGTCTCATCCCATTTCCTCTCACTTATTTAACACCTTAGTGACTTTTTTTCTTGACAGCCTTTTCACAGCTGCATCAAGGATCAAATAAAACAAAACTCAGCAGAAACTCAAAACCAAAGATAATGCATTTAAACTGCCTCAAAGTGATATTTCACATCAGTTGGTTTGCCACCCGATCTCAAGGTCAGCCAGCTAAGCAATCTGCCTGACTGACAGAGGCAGAGACTTGGAGAAAAAGCAGGGTTGTGGAGTTTTCATTTGTAGAAATAGCCATAAGGTACCAAGAGATAGGGTGTGAGTTAGACCCATAGGAATGACTGGTGAACTGGAAGAAACATGATGAAACTTAGTTTTGTGTTTATTTAAGGGCAATAATTTAATGTCTATGAATGACACTGCAGCTATTTCTGGTGACACTGGCTTTTTATCTGAGTGTGAAGATTCAGACTCCAGTCCTCATGCTTACATGACAAATACTTTACTGACCAAACCATTTCTCTGGCCCTCTGATCATTCTCATCCTTAGCCTGGACCCTGGCCTGCTTTCACACACTTAGACCACAGGACACTGCAAGCCAAGCCGAGACAGTGCTGCCCATGATGACAGCATGAAGCACAGCGCTGAACAAGAAAGAGGAGTGACTGACCTCTGTCTGGACTTAAACATTGGTTACATCAATATTTCTTTCCCAGCTGCCATTCCAAACATAAGTCAAGTATCATGTGACCTCATCTTGGCTCTTTTACTTAATAAAGGGGAAATTTTCTCCTTTGTAGAATGAGAGATTATAAATTACTTCGGAGGTCCTTTCCACATGTAGTGTTCTTCCTTGATTCAAATACAACTGGCTAAGTGTTACATTAAATAGCTGTTACCTTATACTTCTTTATTTTATTTTATTTTTATTTTTGGCAAACCATGTATATGTTAAATGATGCTGTCCCAGGACATAAAGAACACTTCCACTTGATGCAAAAAGACAGAATTTTAGCTGGACAAAGCCCCTGAGGAGACATTTCTTTAGAGACACAAAAATGAACAATAAATGCAAAATAAAAATAAAACACCCTTAATTATGTTAATCACAAGAAAGAGGCAAAAAATATTACATCAAGTTAAGGCCCTGCAAATCCGTTGTCTCCTTAATCTAGGTAGTATGTGCGTGCATTTGTGCATGTACCATGTAATAATGATAACAATTATTTTCATTCTACAGAAGAAATCAAACATTTCTCCCACATGTTGGGAAAGTAAAGTGATACAGCCACTGTGTGAAATGCTGTTAGTTCCTCAGCACATTTAAAGTCGTCACCATGTTACCCATCCATCTCACGTTTGGATGTGTTCCTCCAAGATAAACAAAAATAAGTGAGCTCATAAACACTTGCACAGAAATTCCCTTAGCAGCATGATTTAGAATAGGCAAAAAGTGGAAGCAACCTACTTGCTCATCATCTGGTAATGAACAAGCAACACATAATACACATAGTACAGTATTTCCCATCAAAAGGGGAAATTAAAGCATGCTGCAGTCACTCTTTTTGAGCCATGCCATTTCCATATTTTGGAACTCTTTCATGGAGCTTTCCTACATTTCTCCAAACCTGATTAATTCACTGAGCCTGACTTAATTTTCTCAACTTTACTCAGGGCCAAAGGGGAATATGATTCTGCTCTCCCTTGCTTCCACTGCTGGCTCGCTGGGTCTCAGAAGCCCTAGATTGGTACTATAGATGGTTCCCCATTCACCATACTGGCTGTTGGGGGAACTCCTAGCTGGGCAAACCATCTCCACCATTAGAATGACTTTTGATGGGAAGAAATAGACTTTCCTTGCACTTAGGGGATACTTACCCCTGGGTCAGACTTTATAGTCTTCAACTGTGCTGTCCTATTATGAATGCTTTCCAGAAGCTCCTTAGCATGCAATTTGGCTTTCTGTCATTATTTTCCCTTAGGAATTATGTCTATGAGGAACCCAGGCAGACCTCTTCCCCTGTTTTACCATTTTCTAATCTCTAGGCTGCTTCCCCATTTTACAGACACTATTCACATGCTGGTTTAAGTCACTGAGTTCTGCCAAAACCTTTCCTACTTTATATAGACTTTTCCCCACCAAAGGACTCAATTTACTCTCTCAACTCATGCTACTTTTGCTTAAAGAGGGATGCCTTACTCAGGTTTTCTGCCACAACAGCAGTCAGATTGGTGCCATCCACTACCATGTCCCATAGTCTTATAAGCCAGGCTGTGATAGGCTTGTTCCTTGCTGTTTAAAAGCTTTCAACAATTCCTGAAGCTCACATGCTGAACATTCCCTGATTACTCTAGTTTATTTCATTAAACCTTTGTTAATGACCCCCTTCTTCATATGGGATTATGGATTTTCCTTAATTTTCTATTAATGTTCAGACATGAGAGCTATCTTCCATTGTATTTACCATCTTTTTCATAATACCATTTATATAATTTATTTGCCAATCAGAGGTTATCATGAAGGATGGTGGCCTCATTTCTCTTTCTTGTTGCAATTTATCCTTATGCAAACAAGTCATGCCAGGCCACCATCTTAACACAAATAACATTTCTTAGTACACACAACAGAGACCAAACCTTTGCCGCTGCTTGCTCACAATCTCAGTCCTTGTGTACTAAGCAACAAGACAGCAAAACTTTCTCTAAAGATTTTACTGTTTTCAAGGCATCTCCATATTAATATAGTGGACTCCATTTAAAAAGCAGGCATTCCATACACCTTGTCCATCCCACACAGACAAGGTGTGTCATCCTGTGATTCCTCCCAAAGACACTGATGGCTAAGCTTTAGTTATATAGTTTGCTATCCATAGTAAGAACCACAAAACCACAGTCATAGCACAAAGGCACATTAGCACATA
Source organism: Uromys caudimaculatus (assembly GCA_028551405.1). NCBI lineage: Eukaryota > Metazoa > Chordata > Mammalia > Rodentia > Muridae > Uromys > Uromys caudimaculatus. The sequence goes on along the minus strand of CM052704.1, from coordinate 97,267,420 downwards.
CCGTACAGGAAGATCAAACTTCCCCTCAGGCTCTTTGCATACCTATGTCACCTATAGTGAAGACCATGCACTCACTTCTCCCCAGCTCATCTTTGGTCCTCTTGTATTCCTATTTGGGCACTAAGGAGAGCTATGTTTCCTGGAGAGACACAAGAAACACATCTATTTACTCCACAAAGAGCCCTTGATAGACCAAAGTATGGATACCACTAAAGTCCAACCTCATGATTCAATGAGTTTTATTGGAATTGCTTACAGGAAAATGGGTGGATGGCTACTTATGGGAGCATAAATGACTCACAGACAGCTGTATCACCGAGACCACCCCAGCATGGGGGACATTGAAAAGTCTTCAGGCAGGACAATTGGCTGGAGAGTGTCCTTCCCAAGTGTCTCAGTTTGTCTAAACCTCTTTGAGGAGTTGGTCTGGCCTCAGAATCTTTTCTGCAGCTTACCATATTTGAGAGTCTTCTTTATAGTTTGCCTTTTCTCAGGAAGACTCTGTATCTTAGACTTTCTGCAGTCTTTACTATTTATTCTGCATGGGAGGGGCCTAGTGAATCATATCAGTTTCAAGGACTTCCTGAATGTATTTTGAGTTACTTACTTTCTGGTTTAATTGATTTGCCTAGAGAATAAATGTTTAATTACCAAGGCAATGGTGACACACAAGTTCTTCTGATGATGTAAAGTAAGACAAAAAGTAAACATTTCCTGTTACTTCATTGTTTGGCTTTTCACTCTGAGATGGCACTTGGTGAGGACCATCAGATAATCTGCAATAGACCATGGAGAAATTGTATCATTGTTAAAGGAGCCCTGGGTATGGCTAGGAATGGCAGGGTACTGAGTCACAATCGAAGGAACAGAGGCACAGTGTGTGTTTCTTCCACAGTAGAGAAAATGATTCTGCTGGCTCAGTGAGGACAGTTGAGCCACTGTTGTGTGAGTCAAAATGGATTGATGACACTCTCAGTTTAACAAAGTGTATAAGGCAGTACTGTCCATCAAGAAGAGATTTAGTTGGAAGCTGAGAGCACAACCTTGAATTTGTAAAGTTTTATGGTGCACCACAATGATTCATTCAGATTTGAAAAATAGGCAGTTTCAGGGGATAGGACACAAAATTTCTAGCTTAAAATTTCAATAATGAAATTCAAAACTTCTATAAGTTATATTATTTCTTTGGGATTTCAAATGAAAGACAGAAACCAAAAATTACTAGAAGACAAATAAAATATTGGGAGTTGATCACACCGACTAGAAGGACAGAGGGATCACTGGGCCTGGACACCAAATACAGTGGAGAAATTTCAGATTTGTTGTGCATGTAGAAAGACTTGCTGTGTTGGAAAGAGCATTAGAACACTGTAAGTAAAGACTTTTCCTAATGGTAGATAGTGGAGAAATTAATGGAACTATAGTTAGAATAAATTATTTACAGCAGAATGAGAATCAAAACATCACCAAGTTTCTCCTTGGAAGCTAAGAAAACAGTTTTAGAGAAAACAAACTTAAATCTAAGAATGGAATTCATAGCCAATTTTCTTATCTGAGACAAAAAAGAGATCTGGGGGATGTGCAAGGCAGCTAAAATATCAATTCACCCAAGTAACTGAGAATGTTTGGAGACTGAAATTATATTTTAACCAAGATGTCTATAGGAGTACACAGTGGCAGACGCCTTGGCTCTGCCCCTATTGCATATGTAAAGTCTCCTTTCTGGTTTATCTTACTTTGCTTCCCAAGGCTTCCATTAGTTGAACGTTAATTTATTGTAGGCATGGTCATTGTGCTTTGCTTTTTTAATGAGAGTTTTGTACCAGTTATCTTGGAATATTCCAGACAGAGTTTCTTGAACAGTAGGCTTCTTCCAGGGTGTTCACAACTCTTGTAGTCCCTTGGTAGAAGACAGTCTTCCATAGTGATAGTGAGGGAATGGTATTCCTCCATTGTTATGTTGCTTAGTGCCCCAGAGCATCTTCTTTTTGCCATACACACATACTTGTATTTTTACTTTATAATTTGAAGCATACAGTTGAATCTTCAGAGCTCTATATTATTTGAGTTGCAGAGAACTAATGCCCGCTAGAAATTAAACACTCCTTTTTTTTTTCCTCCTTTTTTATTTTTGATACTTTATATACATTTCCAATGTTTCCCCTTTTCTGAGTCTCCTCTTTGGATACCCCCCATCAAGACGGCATTAAAGAGTAGTTTTCCTCTGAGATGTTATGTTGGGCAGATCACCCACCGAATTAAAAGAAAGATCTGTTATAAAGGTCTTTACCAGTTTGACTATTACAATATAATGAATGAAGCCCAACAATAGTCTGATACAGGGCACATCCATGCATCCTTAGTAAAAATAAAAAAGCAGGGTATGGTCTTATTCACGTGGCTATTAAATATTAGATGGATGCTCACCTCCTCTGGGTTGGTCTGTTGGTATCAACTGATTAAATTTGCTGGATTTGCAATATCATAGTAATTTTGTCTTGGCCTTAAATTACTGCTTTGAGTTGAGGCTCAAAGTGATGAACTTCCTCAAAAGTTTCAAGATTGGGTGCTGCTCAAAGGCTATGCAAACTCAATTCTCAGATGTCTTGTATTCCAAGGCCCTTACTTATGACATTGTGTCCTTTTAATAGTTTCTTCTGCTGTGTTCTTTTTCCTTCTCCACTCTAACAGTACAAACATCCAGATGACTGACACCTTCGGGCACCAGCCAGTCAGATGTGACTGGGAGATTGATCAATTACTCTCCCTTTGGTTTCTTAGGCATTCAACACCTAAGTTCAATACAGAAATCAGTATAATTTTCCTCTAGGTAAAAACAAAGCTATATGTTAATAAAGTATTGGTCAACTGAGGGAACAAGCATTAGTAATGATTGATACATCTCATAAAATAACTACTCCTAAAATAATATGGCCATGAAGATGGCCGTGCAGGGAAAATCTATGCTGTACAAGCCTGGAGCCTTACTGCCATCTCCATATCCAAGATGGAGGAAACCAACCTTGACCTCCATGTGTGCATCATGGCATGCATATGTCCACACTCACATACAAGTGCATCACACAGACAGACATTATAACAGTGAGAAGAATTTAAATAAATGTGCACATAAAAACTAATACTATAAAATCTTCACCATTTTACACAAACATACCATAAAATGGTATTCTAAAATAATCAGAGAAGCATGAAATAGTTTTATATTTTATATTTAATATTAAGGAGGGCATTGGGAAGCATACATATTTCTATGTTATTGACGGGACATTAGGCTGTTCTAATTGCTTTGGTGTAAAATTTAACAATATTTCTAGACTGGAGAGTAGCTAAGCAGTTAAGAACATTGGCTGCTATTCCAGAGAATTGAGATTCTGCAACTCCAGTTTTAGGAAATCTTACTCCATCTTTTGCTTTTGGCCTCTGTAGGCACTAGACACATAAGCCATGCACTTATATAACATACAGATAAACTTTCACCACATAAAATAAAATAAGTGAATCTTTATAAAAATTATATGTATTTTGATTCAGTTCAATTTCACACTAAAAATCCAATTTAAAATTTAATATGCAACAGGGACTGAGGAAAAGCCTGGAACAGGAGTTTCCATCTGTGGCAGGAGACCTCTGCCTGGGTCAACAGGGCTCCATAGCCAAATAGCGCCAGGAGAAAGCTACCCTCCCAGGAGTGTGGAAAAGCAATGAGTGTGGTTAAGACGAGCACCACTGCTCAGTGGGACCTGCCCGGAATCCTCTGGACACAGGAACTGAGGAAAAGCCTGGGACAGGTTTCTATCTGTGGCTGGGGACCTCAGCCTATGCCACAGGTCTCCATAGTCAAATAGTGCCAGGAGAAAGCTAGACTCCCAGGAGTGAGGACAAGCCTGTCTGCTCAGAGGGACCAACCTGGAATCTCAGTACACGGTGATTGAGGAGTGGTCTTCTGGTTTCTTTCTGCTGCAGGGGAGCTGATCCTGTGATACAGGGCTCCACACTCAAATAGTGCCAGGAGAGAGCTAGTATCCCAGGAGTGCCAACACACCTTGTAGCACAGGCAAGACCACCACTTCTGTTCAAATTCACTGGAACAAGAGGGACCCTTGCAGAGCCATCAGGACACAGTAACCAAGGGACAGCTGGGGACAAGATCCTTCTGGTTTCTGTCTGCACCCCAGCGTTGACCCAGTTCAACAGCTCTCCAGACCCAAATTCCACTCAGAGAGAGTTGGTCTTCAAGGAGTATTGACACAGAGGCTTGTAGGAGGGACAAGCCACAGCCATAGAGAGTAAGATCAGCTAACATCAGAGTTAACAAGAAGGCAAAAGGCAAGGGCAAGAACATGAGGAACAGAAACCAAGGCTACTTGGCATCATCAGAACCCAGCTCTCCCACCACAGCAAGCCCTGGATACCCCAACACACCGGAAAAGCAAGACTCAGTTCTCATGATGATGATAGAAGACCTTAAGAAAGAAATAAATAACTCCCTTAAAGAAATACAAGAGAACACAGGTAAACAGCTTGAAGCCCTTAAAGAGGAAACACAAAAATCCATTAAGGAATTACAGGAAAACACAATCAAACAGGCAGAATTACAGGAAAACAAAATCAAACAGACCAAGGAAATGAACAAAAACATCCAGGAACTAAAAAAAATAGAAACAATAAAGAAATCACAAAGGGAGACAACCCTGGAGTTAGAAAACCTAGGAAAGAGAGCAGGAGTCATTGATGCAAGCATTACCAACATAATACAAGAGATAGAAGAGAGAATCTCAGGTGCAGAAGATACAATAGAAAACACTGGCACAACAGTCAAAGAAAATGCAAAATGCAAAAAGCTCCTAACCCAAAGCATCCATGAAATCCAGGACACGATGAGAAGACAGAACCTAAGGATAATAGGTATCAAAGAGAGTGAAGATTCTCAACTTAAAGGACCAGTAAATATCTTCAACAAAATTATAGAAGAAAACTTCCCTAACCTAAAAAAAGAAATGAACATAAATATCCAAGAAGCTTACAGAACTCCAACTAGATTGGACCAGAAAAGAAATTGATCCCATCACATTATAGTGAAAACACCAAACACACAAAACAAGGAAAAAATATTAAAAGCAGTAAGGGAAAAAGGTCAAGTAACATATAAAGGCAGATCTATCAGAATTACACCAGACTTCTCACCAGAGACTATGAAAGCTAGAAGATCCCGGGCAGAACTCATACAAACCCTAAGAGAACACAACTGTCAACCCAGGCTGCTATACCCAGCAAAACTCTCAATTACCATAGATGGTGAAACCAAAATATTCTGACAAAACCAAATTTACACAATATGTTTCCACAAACCCAGTTCTACAAAGGATAATAGATGGAAAATGTCAACTCAAGGAAGGAAACTATACCCTAGAAAAAGCAAGAAAGTAATCTTTCAACAAACCCAAAAGAAGATAGCCACACAAACACAAAAATAACATCGAAAATAACATGAAATACAAATCACTATTCTTTAATATCTCTTAACATCAATGGACTCAATTCCCCAATAAAAAGACATAGACTGACAGACTGGATCCATAAAGAGAATCTAGCATTTTGCTGCATTCAGGAAACACACCTCCGTGATAAAGACAAACACTCCCTCAGAGAAAAGGGCTGGAAAACAATTTTGCAGGCAAATGGTCCCAAGAAACAGACTGGAGTAGCCATTCTAATATCAGATAAAATCAAATTACAGCCAAAAGTCATCAAAAAAGATAAGGAAGGATATTTCATACTCATCAAAGGAAAAATCTACCAAGAAGAACTCTCAATTCTGAACATCTATGCTCCAAATGCAAGGGCACTCACATTCAGAAAAGAAACTTTAATAAAGCTCCAAGCACACATTGCGCCTCACACAATAATAGTAGGAGACGTCAACACCCCATTATCATCAATGGACAGATCTTGGAAACACAAAGTAAACAGAGATACAGTGAAACTAACAGAGGTTACGAACCAAATGGATTTAACAGATATCTATAAAACATTTCATCCTAAATCAAAAAGAATATACCTTCTTCTCAGCACCTCATGGTACCTACTCCAAAATTGACCATATAATCGGCCACAAAACAAACCTCCACAGAAATAAGAAGACTGACATAATCCCTGCCTCCTATCAGATCACTACAGATTAAGGCTGGTCTTCAATGACAATAATAACAACAGAAAGCCCACATATACATGGAAGCTGAACAATGCTCTACTCAATGATAACTTGGTCAAGGAAGAAATAGAGAAAGAAAATAAATATTTCCTAGAATTTAATGAAAACAAAAGTACAACATAACCCAACTTATTGGACACAATGAAATCAGTGTTAAGAGGAAAACTCAGGGTGGAGACATCTGCCTGGGCCACCAGGAGTCCATAGAAAACGAGATCAAGGAGAAAGGAACCCTCCCAGGAGCATGGAAAAGCTGTGAGTGGGGTTAAAGGGGAGCAATACTGCTTACCGAGACCTGCCCGGAATCGGAGGGATGCAGGGCCTGAGGAGAACTCAGGGGCAGAAAACCTCTGAACCCTCCAGTTCCATCTGTGGGTAGAGAACTCTGCCTGGGTCACTAGGGATCTGTAACTGGGCACCTCAGCCTGGGTCAAAGGGCTCCAGGACAGAGCGGGTATCCCAGGAGTGCTGACACACCTTTGACACAGGCAAAACCACCACTTCTGTTCAAACTCACTGGATCAAGACGGACCCTTGCAGAGCCATCAGGACATAGGAACCAAGGGAGAGCTGGGGACAAGATCCTTGTGATTTCTGTCTGCACCCCAGAGCTGACCCTGTGCCGCAGCTAACACTTCTCAGAGAGAGCTGGTCTTCAAGGAGTATTGACACAGAGGCCTGCAGTAGGGGCAAGCCACAACCAGACAGAGTAACATCAGCTATCATCAGAGGTAACAAGACGGCAAAAGGCAAGGGTAAGAACATAAGGAACAGAAACCAAGGGTACTTGGCATCATCTGAACCCAGCTCTCCCACCACAGCAAGCCCTGGATACCCCAACACACCAGAAAAGCAGGACTTAGATTTAAAATCATTTCTCATGATGATGATAGAAGACTTTAAGAAAGAAATGATTAATACCCTTAAAGAAATACAAGAGAACAGAGATAAACAACTAAAAGCCTTTAAAGAGGAAACACAAAAATCTGTTAAAGAATTACAGGAAAACACAATCAAACAGGTGGAATTTCACGAAAACACAATCAAACAGACAAAGGAAATGCACAAAACTATCCAGGAGCTAAAAATAGAAATAGAAACAATAAAGAAATCACAACCCTGGAATTAGAAAACCTAGGAAAGAGATCAGGAGTTATTGATGTAAGCATCACCAACAGAATACAAGAGATAGAAGAGAGAATCTCAGGAACAGAAGATACCATAGATAACATCGACACAACAGTAAAAGAAAATGCAAAACGCAAAAAGCTTTTAAGCCAAAGCATCCATGAAATCCAGGACACAATGAGAAGACAGAACCTAAGGATAATAGGTATAGAAGAGAGTGAAGATTCCCAACTTAAAGGACCAGAAAATATCATCAGCAAAATTATAGAAGAAAACTTCCCTAACCTAAAGAAAGAAATGAACATAAATATCCAAGAAGATTACAGAACTCCAAAAAGATTGGACCAGAAAAGAAATTTTTCCTGTCACATTATAGTGAAAACACCAAATACACAAAACAAAGAAAGAATATTAAAAGCAGTAAGGGAAAAAGGTCAAGTAACATATAAAGGCAGACCTATCAGAATTACACCTGACATCTCTCCTGAGAATATGAAAGCTAGAAGATCCTGGGCAGAACTCATACAGACCCTAGGAGAACACAACTGCCAACCCAGGCTGCTATACCCAGCAAAACTCTCAATTATCATAGATGGTGAAACCAAAATATTCCATGACAAAACCAAATTTACACAATATGTTTCCACAATCCCAACCCTACAAAGGATAATGGATGGTAAACGTCAACTCAAAGAGGGAAACTACACCTTAGAAAAAGCAAGAAAGTAATCTTTCAACAAACTCAAAACAAGATAGCCACATAAAAGTAAAAATAAACTCGAAAATAACAGGAATCAACAATCACTATTCCTTAACATCTATTAACATCAATGGCCTCAATTCCCCAATAAAAAGACATAGACTGACAGAATGGATCCATAAAGAGGAGCCAGTATTTTGTTGCAATCAAGAAACACATCTCCATGATAAAGACAAACACTACCTCAGAGTAGAGGGCTGGAAAACAATTTTCCAGGCAAATGGTCCCAAGAAACAGGTTGGAGTAGCCATTCTAATATCGGATAAAACCGACTTTCACCTAAAAGGCATCAAAAAAGATAAGGAAGGACACTTCATACTCATCAAAGGAAAAATCTACCAACAAGAACTCTCAATTCTGAATATCTATGTTCCAAATGCAAGGGCAACCACGTTCAAAAAAGAAACCTTACTAAAGCTCAAAGCACACATTGCACCTCACACAATAATAATAGGAGACATCAACACCCCATTATCATCAATGGACAGATCTTGGAACCACAAACTAAACAGAGACACAGTGAAACTAACAGAAGTTATGGACCAAATGGATTTAACAGTATCTATAGAACATTTCATCCTAAATCAAAAGAATATACCTTCTTCTCAGCACCTCAGGGTACCTTCTCCAAAATTGACCATATAATCGGTCACAAAACAAACCTCGACAGATACCAGAAGACTGAAATACTCCCATGCCTCCTATCAGATCACTACGGAGTTAAGGCTGGTCTTCAATGGCAACAATAACAGAAAGCCCACATACACATGGAAGCTGAACAATGCTCTACTCTATGATAACTTGGTCAAGGAAGAAATAAAGAAAGAAATTAAAGACTTCCTAGAATTTAATGAAAATGAAAGTACAACATACCCAAACTTATGGGACACAATGAAAGCAGTGTTAAGAGGAAAACTCATAGCTTTGAGGGCCTCCAAAAAGAAAC